>OY759269.1:47943901-48106775 GCA_963662155.1 Lamellibrachia columna | reverse complement strand
CCCCAACCCAAAGGAACTGTATAAGTCGCCCTCTTTACATTCTGAAATAAGTTGATTTAAATAAATCTAGCTATTATGGCAATTTTACAATGGTAAAATGCTCATAAGGTGCTATGTCTTTTGGAAGAGATACTAAAAGCCGTTGGTCCCTTCTACTTGATATATATGCTAGGGGAAGTGAAAGATCCCACTCGGGGAAATGGAAGAAACCTTTCGTGGACTCGCAGAACCAATGTTCTCGATCTGCAAAAATATACAGGCCCTGCATTAGCCGCTTCCACAAGCTTTCTCTGATAATAGAGTAAGTGCCATCAGCACCTTGCTTAGGCTCCGGCATTGTATAAGACCACATATTATTATACATAATCATAGGTATCATCATTACCGCTTTTGGGAGGGAAATACTGCTTTTCTCCCTGGATCCACTTTTCTGCTTTTTGGATGAAATGTCTTGCTTTTTTGTAATTTTCAAAAACAAAGAAAATTCACGGTAAAATTGATCTGTGTTCTGGATGTGTTATTTCTTTGGACTCAAGTGATTCCATATTTTTACGTGCATACATTAACTGCGATTGAGAGCGGCACAACAAATTGACAACTCGTAAAAACAAAACCGCTTTTCATGAGCAGATGTTGACCCTCACACATTATACCTGTTGCAGCTCAACTGGGCAATGCTGACATTATTCAGCCTGGACTGATGCAACTACAGCCCAACCTGGATGACTTCATGGACACCCTTGAACCACTGCCGTCACTGCAGGGTAAGTCACCCAACCCTACCCCTGCATGCCTAGCGTACCCTCTTGACAGCTGTTGCCACCCACCAACACTAGGTGGAGCCACCACTGTCGTTCCACAATTTCATTTCGCATTGGCAACCGTTATATGGTTTCTTCAACACTTTGGCTTCTTCGAATCTTTCTTGTATAATTTTCATTAAACCGTGGCAGCATATTAAACATCACTTGCTTCCATAGTGTGTGTGTGTGTGTGTGTGTGCGTGCATGCATGCGTGCGTGCATGCATGCATGCGTGTGTGTGTGAACATTTTGAAGTTGGCCCATCTTGTTTTTTCCTAAAGCCAGCCCTGTACAAGCAGCTCTAAATTTTGACCAAAATAGTAATAAGAAAAGTATTTAAATAGCGCCCGGTCAATCAAGATTGCTCTTGGGCTCTTTACATGCATGCAATCATAACTTACAGTTATATTAAAAACAACACCAACAGTAAATATTCTAAAATATAGTCTATAGAAATTTTTTTTAAAAACAGTCCTACCATAAATAATATATAATAAAAAATTAAACGTATATATGTGATTATAAAATAAATAATAAACACATATACAAATACTAATATAAAGTCATTTTTAAGTGTTCTATACGGCAGCAGTGCCTTTGCTGTCCTCACTGAATCTGGCAAACGACTCTACTGATTGACTGACATCAGTTAATGATGATGATAATGACTGTGTGTGACTGTCTGTGAAGCTGGTACAGACAACAGACTCCGAGTAGAGGCTGATGAAATGGAGGATGTCATGAAGGATGTTGTGTGTTTCAGAGATGATTACGTCGGCAATGTTGAGCAAGTGTGCCACCCCCATAAAGGACTACTCACAACCCAGTGCCTCAGCCACATCCAAGGATGTCCCCCTGGTACATATATACATAACATCACCTAGACACAGGGTGCCAGTCAAAGGGACTGTACAACTGACATTGGTTAATTGAATGCCTGTCTTACGGGACGTTGCGACATTGATGTTTTTAGTATTTATAACATCTGGGCTGGTTAACAATGATATCCATGCAATGTGTGTTATTATTGTGACCTTTCACTTCTTAATATAAATTTTTTTTTATTTGGTGATGAAAAAACACCCATGAATCTTCGCATTTGAAAGTGAAATATAATGTTTTTTCACCAGCTGATTTGGTGGTCTGTGAAATTCCAATTTTATGCAATTTCCGATGATAAAATTCCTACAGTAGTGTTCCTGATTACAACATTGGCACAGCACTGTTAATGTAGATGTACTTTGATATAGAAAATTCAGAGAATTTGGGCTTTTTAATTGTACGAAACTCCTAATTAATTCCATATCAGTTGACAGATGAAAACAGTTGTACACTCCCCGTAAAAGTACCAGAGATCTGGCGATGCTGTGTCATGTAGAATGGTGTGCATTGAATTTGAATAATATTTCAAGTATTATATTTTTGGGCAAAACAGTTGGTGAAATGTGCTAAACGAATCTTGTTTGCTGCGCCTCTGAGCTCAGGTTCCAGAGGAATTAGGCGCTATTGAAATTTTATTATTATTAATTTTTTTATTATTTAGATGCCAACACAAATGTGATATGTCAAAACAAGTAATGTCACTGGTGAAGGAGATAGTTAACAGTAAGTATTGTCTTGAATTAATTTTTCAGGACAACCAGAATCTTTCTCTTGATGGTTACTTCCATACGGTGAAGGTACGACGCAATCACTTGTTGTTTTGTGCATTCAGTCTCTAAAGGGTTAAGTTTACACCGCACCCTCCTAACAGTCATTGCTCAGACTGCGTTACACTTACCCCCGACAAACCTCTTCATTAAACACCATTTCAACATTTATTGAAGCATTCAGCCATGCTGCAATTGCTACACAAAAGTTCTTATAATTCCATCACGGGAATCCCACCACTGTCTATTGCCAGGTACTCGTTTATACAGCTGAGTGAACTGAGGCAACGTGGGGTGAACAGAAGTGCCTAATGATTGAAACGGCAACAGACGGACTCGAACCGTGGTTCTCCCAATTGACAGTCTGGTGCTCTAAATGCTGAGCTATCACTGCTGCTACTTTTGAGTAGTTTTAAATAAGTAGATGCTGTTTTTTAAATATGAATATTGATAACAAGTACATCGTCCAAACAGAACACAGATTACCGTTATAGACATTTGGTTACGATTGTGTTATCTATGGACACAATTGACTGCAACTTGTGATATGACAAACAATAACCTTAAATCTCCCTCCTGTATTTATTTAGCCCATCGCGAATCAGGTTCATTGATGTTTAGATATGTAGTGTGAGAACAGTCTGAGTAATATGGGCTGTCGGTTTAATAGAAGTCTGCATACTTTTGTTAAATTCTTCGAAAAAATTAACTGATCATTAGATCAGGTACCTTGCAAAACTGTGAATAGACTTACGTCATAGCATATAGAGCTGGACCAATTTCGTCCATTTTCGCCAAATTTTACTGGCTCTGGTGAAAACTAATGTAATAGTTCGTCTGATGATTTCATCAAAACTAAGTAACACATTTGCACAAATGAGCTAGCATGTCATAGTGGATACTAGATTGGTTTGAATTTATGCCAAATGATTCTAACACGAGGTTAGTGAACAAATTTAATTGAGGATGGACTGTTAACCCATGTTTTGTAAACTGTGTCAATGTGACGCTAAATACAACTTGTGTAGACGCTCTAGCCGATGTTTAATTGTCAAATAACGTCCGGGTATCGCGAACTTTATACACATGTACTTCTACGCGCGCGTGCATGCACACACATAAATAGGATTAAATAATCATGCATCAATGAAATCCACAGATACCCTTACGGAAGACACTAAAGAAAGGATAAACTTCTACAGTGGCTCCCATGAAAGCGAACTTTTCAGTTTTAGTACCATATTGTTCCACCCTAATTAAAAAATTAACAAACAATTTTACATTAAATATAATAACACAAATACACGACTGTTGATAAAAAAACTAGTAGATTTGTTGTATTTCTGACTATAATTGCAGTGCAATGCAGTACTACTAGTATTATTTGAGGTACCATATTGGAAAAATCTGTCTGTCATTGGTGTTTTCAGATGGAGACATCCCAGCAGCTGGATACATTGCCGTCTCTCGGTAACCAAATGTTCACTGTGCCAGCCTCCGTACCCACCCCAGCATCCACGTTGACATCCACATTTAACCCCTCGGTTGGCATGCTGCCAGCTAGTCTACAGTTGATGTCGACACCCCCGCAATCTTCGACTCTTGACATCCAGCAGATAGGTAAAAACGATAGACGTCTACAGTTATGTGAGAATATCTTTTAACAAATCAAACAGCCACAACATAAACTACACAGACTGCTTCCAATGGCGAGGATTGCAGCATACAACATGCCATGTTTTACCCACTACTCCATACCAAAAGTGAAACCAAACCTGGCAAAGAACTGTTTTATTAACTAGTGTCTGTTCAACCAGTATCAGTTTTCATGTATGTGCTCACAGAGACATAATGTAGATAATATCATATTTAGTCATTTTACATTGTAATAACTGTTTTTCTAATAATTCTTGTATGTTATATACATTGACTTTACTGTTTTTTTATAAATATTTTCTGACCTAAGTGTACACATATAATTTTCATAAATGCATATCTTGTGCCTATTGTACTTTTATCTTATGATTGCAAATGAAATAAATAAATAAAAATCAGTACTTCACTGTTAGGCACGTGCGCCAAACAATTAATTAAAACGGCATGCCCCGTATAATGCATAAATTACTGTAACATGTAATAATTCGTTGCTTCAGAATGCTGTATTGGGCTCACAAGATGCCTCAATGCAACATTCTGAAGTAACTTGTGCATAAAGCTCTGTATCGTTCAATAAATGTATATTATTATTATAGGTATGAGAAGTAGTCTCCTTCAACCAACAGACTCCTCGCTCGGCACCAATCCATGTATGACAAGTGACGCAGGCGGGGCTGTCACCATGCCCTCGGAACTATCCATTGACTGTCTTATCAAGAATAATAACTCACCCCAATTGTTGAACTTGATGTTGAACCCGGATGTGGGACAACACCCCGCGACTATCCCCGAGGAGGGAGATTCAGGTTTGGACACGGAACAGTTGATGCCGCAGAATCTGTCCGGGATTGTGCTGCCTCAGGATGCGACGGCGCAGAATGCGAAGGCACTCACCATTATACAGACAGCGTCACAATTACAGACACTGCTGCAGAGTCTCACTCAGCCCACACACAACGAGCAACAACCACAGCAGGTTATCCAGCAGCAGCCAACGGTGATGGTCAACCAGCCCCTGGTCACTACTGGTCAGCCTGTGGCCATGCAACGCAGCAGTAATATAAACGTGATGCCACGGAATGCTACCCAAGGGGCAGACTTGCGCCCATGTCTGTGGTCCGACACGGATCTGCAGCAACTCTCGGGCAAACCACGTTCACTGATGTCCTCGTCGGAGATTCGTCGGGCATCTACAGGGTCTGTAGTGTCCATGGCTGGCTCCCCAATCAAGAGGAATGGACATTTCCTTGTACCGCAGGTATTGCAACATTCTCCATCCATGATATACTTCTTCTACTTCAGTTTGCATATCCTCTTCAGGACGTCACTCCCCAAATCGTTTTGTGAAACCAATGTCTTTCTTCAGCTCTTCTACCACCTGCTGTTGCCGTTCCAACTACATCTGTTATGTATGTCACTCTGTTGCCGTTCCAACTACATCTGTTATGTATGTCACTCTGTTGCCGTTCCAACTACATCTGTTATGTATGTCACTCTGTTGCCGTTCCAACTACGTCTGTTATGTATGTCACTCTGTTGCCGTTCCAACTACATCTGTTATGTATGTCACTCTGTTGCCGTTCCAACTACGTCTGTTATGTATGTCACTCTGTTGCCGTTCCAACTACATCTGTTATGTATGTCACTCTGTTGCCGTTCCAACTACGTCTGTTATGTATGTCACTCTGTTGCCGTTCCAACTACATCTGTTATGTATGTCACTCTGTTGCCGTTCCAACTACGTCTGTTATGTATGTCACTCTGTTGCCGTTCCAACTACGTCTGTTATGTATGTCACTCTGTTGCCGTTCCAACTACGTCTGTTATGTATGTCACTCTGTTGCCGTTCCAACTACATCTGTTATGTATGTCACTCTGTTGCCGTTCCAACTACGTCTGTTATGTATGTCACTCTGTTGCCGTTCCAACTACATCTGTTATGTATGTCACTCTGTTGCCGTTCCAACTACGTCTGTTATGTATGTCACTCTGTTGCCGTTCCAACTACGTCTGTTATGTATGTCACTCTGTTGCCGTTCCAACTACATCTGTTATGTATGTCACTCTGTTGCCGTTCCAACTACGTCTGTTATGTATGTCACTCTGTTGCCGTTCCAACTACATCTGTTATGTATGTCACTCTGTTGCCGTTCCAACTACATCTGTTATGTATGTCACTCTGTTGCCGTTCCAACTACATCTGTTATGTATGTCACTCTGTTGCCGTTCCAACTACATCTGTTATGTATGTCACTCTGTTGCCGTTCCAACTACATCTGTTATGTATGTCACTCTGTTGCCGTTCCAACTACATCTGTTATGTATGTCACTCTGTTGCCGTTCCAACTACATCTGTTATGTATGTCACTCTGTTGTCGTTCCAACTACATCTGTTATGTATGTCACTCTGTTGCCGTTCCAACTACATCTGTTATGTATGTCACTCTGTTGTCGTTCCAACTACATCTGTTATGTATGTCACTCTGTTGCCGTTCCAACTACATCTGTTATGTATGTCACTCTGTTGTCGTTCCAACTACATCTGTTATGTATGTCACTCTGTTGCCGTTCCAACTACATCTGTTATGTATGTCACTCTGTTGTCGTTCCAACTACATCTGTTATGTATGTCACTCTGT
This sequence comes from Lamellibrachia columna, assembly GCA_963662155.1. NCBI lineage: Eukaryota > Metazoa > Annelida > Polychaeta > Sabellida > Siboglinidae > Lamellibrachia > Lamellibrachia columna. The sequence continues at coordinate 48,100,028 of OY759269.1, read as the reverse complement.
TGCCGTTCCAACTACATCTGTTATGTATGTCACTCTGTTGCCGTTCCAACTACATCTGTTATGTATGTCACTCTGTTGCCGTTCCAACTACATCTGTTATGTATGTCACTCTGTTGCCGTTCCAACTACATCTGTTATGTATGTCACTCTGTTGCCGTTCCAACTACATCTGTTATGTATGTCACTCTGTTGTCGTTCCAACTACATCTGTTATGTATGTCACTCTGTTGCCGTTCCAACTACATCTGTTATGTATGTCACTCTGTTGCCGTTCCAACTACATCTGTTATGTATGTCACTCTGCTAAATACTAATTACTGTCTCATAGTCAGTGGCATCATTTTAATTTACAAAAAGAATAAATTTTATTGGAAGCAAAATTACGAAAGTAACCATACCCCTATAGTAAAGCCAGTGTACTGGTTGCAGGTTTTTAGATTTCAGAGTACTTTGTCAGATTATGATTTATCTAGTCTGTTTTGTAATTATGTGAAGGAAATGGTAAGGAATAGTGCCATAAAATCATAGCAAATGGTACATTTTCTGCATAAATATATATATATACATGACACTATTAAAGGACAGAGGACAGATCCTGGAGGAGATGATGTCCAAGATCTTTCTGCATTGATGTCTGTCCTTGTTCAAGTTCAGTAACAGTTATCCTTAATTCAGAAACAAGTAGCTCTGGATAGATTAAGCTTGGTCTTGCACCTCTCTCGCCACTTCTTTACTTCTGGAACAGTCACCTACAAATTGGCCTCGTCTGAGTAAGTTTAATGGAAATATTTACAATTTCCCTCAACTCTTTATATCGCGACATCTTTGTTGAGATATCTGGTAAATGTTGCAAGCAATCACATTGCTTGCAATAATATTGTTATGTGCTCTTGTTCATTGTTACAGCCGACCCTCCTCCAGCTCTAAGCTTAGTATCATCCTTTAGGAGAACTATGTACTTAGCCATTACTGTGGTGCTTTATAGCTAAATGTGCACTTTTTACAGCCTAAAAACAAGACACGCACTATAGCACCGGCACCGCTTGCAAAGACCAACAATGGCCGAACTACAAAGCTAGGGGGCGCCACCACCCAGAACACGTTCCTTACACAGCTGTTGAAACAAGGCAAAGTGAATTCACAGAGTAAGTGAATGTGTACGCATGTATGTGTGTGTATAAATATGGGTGCATGTGTTTAGGTATATTTTAAATAATATTAATAGCAAAAGTATTTATATAGCACCTGAGATTGCTCTCAGATACTTTATGTATGTGCAATCGTAACTTACAATCACATTAAAGCAATACCATCAATAAATATTCTAAAATAGTCCTACCATGGATAATATATAATAAAAAAATTAAAATGTACACATGTAATAATAAAGTAATAATATATACATATACAAATGTTTAAGGTGTGTGTGATATGTCTATTTCTAATGGAGATATTTTTATGCTTCAAGAAAATACAGATACCTGTTCATCTGGCTGTACTAGATAAGGTAACATCGCACACAATATTTACTGGAGGTCAGCAAAACTCTCAAAGTTTTAGAAAACTCGCTGAATGCTAAGCCTAGTCTGCCTGGCCGCTTACAGCTGACTTCCTCGGTGGAAATATCTGCATAAAGACGGAGAAACCGTTCACTGTGACGTCATCGACGATTTACCCTACAGTGAAGCCATCGTCGTCAGCGGCATTACCACAGACAAGTTTGTCTAGTGACGCGTCACTGTCTAGCAACTACCCCAGCGTGTCATTCTCCCTGGCAACGGTAAGTATTAGTGATGCATCACTGTGAACATTCTGACAAAATTTTATTATTGCCTTATGACAAAACTAATTAATAAAATTGATTGAGTTAAGCCAGTTTTCCACATAAATGAAGTATTTGGTGCACTGTGGTGATGCTGTCCAGCCTGTCTCTCTCTCATCATAGTGCTTATTTTAAAGGACATTTTTTTATACTCCTTTGTTTTTTTCCCATCCTTCAATATTCCTTTATGTGCCTTTATATTTTTTATACAAAATATTCCTTTTTTATGGTAGTGTAATGTAAGAAAGATTGCAGTGACGTGCGACCAGGTATATTTACTTAAATGAAGAATCCAAGACTCTTAATTAAGAAAGGGGGTCAACTTGTGTCAAATTTTTTAGTCCATGTTCCTTAGCAATTATTAGCAATTCATTTCAAATCTGTAAATATTCTAAAAAAAATGTCTTTATTTAAAAAAATTATTCCTTTAAATTCTTTTAGTTTTGGTAAAAAAATATTTCTTTAAATTCCTTTATTTTTGTGTGTAAAAATATTCCTTTAAATTCCTTTAGTTTTTGTGTAAAACATATTCCTTTAAATTCCTTTGTTTTTGTAAACGAATATTCCTTTAAATTCTTTTATTTTGGTAAACAAATATTCCTTTAAATTCCCTTAAATTTCTTCCTGTCTGTACGCTGTATGATTGTTCCAGGGCGGCCCAACAGTGACAAGCTTCCAGCGAGACATGTTGATTGCTGCCACAAGTCAGGCCATTGGCATCCCTGCCCATCACATCAACGCCATCGCTGTGCCCGCCTTCAAAGAACAGAAAATAGGTATGGCTAGCATCATTGCTCAAGATTCTGTTTTAGGTAAGCAAAATTGTGTATGTCTGTTCAGCAGCCATACAGTTAGTGTATACTTACTTACATAGGCCCATGTGCTCACTGAAGCATAGGCTATCGGCAAAAGTTCTCCACTGGAGACTGTTTTGTGCCATCTTCGTGAGTTCATTCCAGGTGTAGCCCATTCTCTTAATTTCTGTTTCAAGGTCTCACCACCAGGTGTTTCTAGGCTGTTCTCATCTTCGCTTCCCTTGGGATTCCGTGTGGGTGATTGTCTGGTGATACTGCAACGGAGTTTTCTTAATGCGTGGCTAATCCACCTCCTTTTTCTGATCTTGATTTCCTTCTCCACGGGAATCTGTTTGGTATTTCCCAGAGAGACCATTTTATATTCATAATTCTGCACTGTTGGTAGTCCACAGTTCCTTGTTTGTGTGTTTCAGAAACTCGTGAGGCCTGTTGGTAGTCCACAGTTCCTTTTTTGTGCGTTTCAGAAACACTGGGCCCTGTTGGTAGTCCATAGTTCATTGTTTGTGTGTTTCAGAAACACAGAGCCCAGTTGGTAGTCCATAGTTCATTGTTTGTGATTTTTCAGAAGTTCAGAGCCCTGTTGGTAGTCCACAGTTCCTTGTTTGTGATTTTTCAGAGCCCTCTTGGTAGTCCACAGTTCCTTGTTTGTGTGTTTCAGAAGCTCAGAGCTCTGTTGGTAGTCCACAGTTCCTTGTTTGTGTGGTTCAGAAGCTCAGAGCTCTGTTGGTAGTCCACAGTTCCTTGTTTGTGTGTTTCAGAAGCTCAGAGCTCTGTTGGTGGTCCACAGTTCCTTGTTTGTGTGGTTCAGAAACTCAGAGCTCTGTTGGTAGTCCACAGTTCCTTGTTTGTGTGTTTCAGAAACTCAGAGCTCTGTTGGTAGTCCACAGTTCCTTGTTTGTGTGTTTCAGAAACTCAGAGCTCTGTTGGTAGTCCACAGTTCCTTGTTTGTGTGTTTCAGAAACTCAGAGCTCTGTTGGTAGTCCACAGTTCCTTGTTTGTGTGTTTCAGAAGTTCAGAGCCCTGTTGGTAGTCCACAGTTCCTTGTTTGTGTGTTTCAGAAACTCAGAGCACTGTTGGTAGTCCACAGTTCCTTGTTTGTGTGTTTCAGAAACTCAGAGCTCTGTTGGTAGTCCACAGTTCCTTGTTTGTGTGTTTCAGAAACTCAGAGCTCTGTTGGTAGTCCACAGTTCCTTGTTTGTGTGTTTCAGAAGTTCAGAGCCCTGTTGGTAGTCCACAGTTCCTTGTTTGTGTGTTTCAGAAACTCAGAGCTCTGTTGGTGGTCCACAGTTCCTTGTTTGTGTGGTTCAGAAGCTCAGAGCTCTGTTGGTAGTCCACAGTTCCTTGTTTGTGTGTTTCAGAAGCTCAGAGCTCTGTTGGTGGTCCACAGTTCCTTGTTTGTGTGGTTCAGAAACTCAGAGCTCTGTTGGTAGTCCACAGTTCCTTGTTTGTGTGTTTCAGAAACTCAGAGCTCTGTTGGTAGTCCACAGTTCCTTGTTTGTGTGTTTCAGAAACTCAGAGCTCTGTTGGTAGTCCACAGTTCCTTGTTTGTGTGTTTCAGAAGTTCAGAGCCCTGTTGGTAGTCCACAGTTCCTTGTTTGTGTGTTTCAGAAACTCAGAGCTCTGTTGGTAGTCCACAGTTCCTTGTTTGTGTGTTTCAGAAGTTCAGAGCCCTGTTGGTAGTCCACAGTTCCAGGTGCCAAGTCCAGTTGGATCAGAATGTGGGGTAAGTGATGATGCAGTCATGTTTAGGCAAAGCTAATTTCTTATGTTACAAAGCAGACATTTACTTTCAAACTAACATGTTTGATTCATCCCCCATATTTAAGGCAGCCCAAATTTGAGTTAACCATCACTTTCTCTGGAAGTAAAAAGAAAAATGGTCGAAATGAAAACAATTGCACCCCCATGTGGGAGTAGACAATGTGCTGAACCCACAACTACATTAGTAGTGTTTGTTACACTGTTGTGTAGTGTTTGTTACACTGTTGTGTAGTGTTTGTTACACTGTTGTGTAACATGTTACTTACTGTGTATGTAAGAGCACTTTGTCTTGTCTATTTCACTGATCCTACTTTGGATGTGTATGTTACACTTACATGATGTCTGTATATGTTACAATTGTGTTTAACATGCTGTCTGCATGTTACATCTGTGTGTTAGACTTGTATGTTACACCTGTGTTACACGTGTTTGTTACAATGCGTGTGTCATGCTGGTGTGTATTACAGGCGAGATCAAGACATGCAAGTAATGATTCTACGGGCGGTCTGTGCCACGAGGTATAAAACGCATGTCTGTGCACGTCTGCATGCTTCTGCCAAATATCTAGTTTCCCATTCATATTATGTCACTAGAATGTTGAGGCTGGTTAGGCCTCTTCTTGTGTCTGTGTTAGTTATGTCTCTGGTATCGTATAGTGCTTTGTGTTTGTAGTGCTGAGATATAGTGCAATACTCAGTGTGTCAATGATGTGGTATCTTGTAGTGCTTCATGGTTTGGTTTGCCTGTTTAAATGTTTTTGTCTTGGATTTAAGGTAGCTGGGGTGGCTATTATATGCTTGTCTTGAATTGAGTAGTTTCAGTAGAAGTTTTTAAGATAAATGAACCATTCCTTCACAGATTGTAGATGAAATACTATGTAATATTCCAGATTAATAAAATTTTGAGTTTTTCATTTATTTGGTTACGTTACACGATTTAAAAAAAAATATTTGTAAATGTGAAAAAATAGCCACAAAATGCGAAATTATATCATTTTGAGAAAACCCCCAAAGAAATAAATGACATACATATAAGTATGATAGTTTCACTGAAAACTTTAAGCTAGATTTTGGTTAACCTTTTGAAGACCAAGTTTCTGGGGCAAACGCTACTATAACCAAGGGAGGGTATCTATAGATGGTTGCAGAATGAAAACTACCATAGATAAGTATACAAAAGTATACATTTTCTGAAACAGCATTTATTTCTCTACTTGATTACACAAGAAAGCTGGTTCGAAGATCGGCACTCAAGTGGTCGTTACTATGGAAACATTGTTAGTGTTTGTAAGAAGTCAGGGGAATTCCAAAAGGACTGGTTTTTTAAAGGATGGATTTGCGAAATATGACGTTAGTGCCAGGTGATTATATGTGGTGTCGACATGCAGTTCAATATTTCCTAGCATATATGATAAAAAAGATGAAAAAATCAACTGACACGCTAGCCGCCCCAGCTACCTTAAGTCGTCGTACTAACTGTCCTGCTGTGTGCAGAGGACTCGTAGTGGAAAGCCCTTGTAAGTCAAGTCAACATGCATGGTTTCATGTGTAAATGCGTGTGTACTTGCACACACATGCACGCATGCATACATGACATGCACGCACGCACGCATGTACACATGCACGCACGCAGGCCATTCTAATGTTCGACAACATACATTTCCATGTAAATTCGACACACAAATCATGGAAGTTTCCCAGTCAAGCACGCATGTACACACGCACGAATGCATGCACGCACGCACATTGCTCACACACCGACTACTATGTATAAAGTTAAAACATGAGTCATACTTACGGGTCTCTATGTCACGTACACCTGCAGATGTATATACATTGTGTTAGTGTGTTTGTCATACTTACAGGTCTCTATGTCACATACACCTGTCAATGCATATACATTGTGTTAGTGTGTTTGTCATATCTAACTATTGAGCTTGTTGTGTGCATGGTTTTACGAAAAGTGGTTTGTTACACTGTGCTATGTGGGGTGTTTTCAGTGGGATGTGTGGGGTGGTTTCAGTGGCATGTTTGGGGTATTTTTAGTGGCATATGTGGGGTGTTTTCAGTAGCATGTGTGGGGTGTTTTCAATGGGATGTGTGGTGTGTTTTCAATGGGATGTGTGGCATATGTGGGGTGTTTTCAATAGCATGTGTGGGGTGTTTTCAATCGGATGGGTGGGGTGTTTTTAATGGTATGTGTGGGGTGTTTTCTGTGGGATATATGGGGTGTTTTCAGTGGCATGTTTGGGGTGTTTTCAGTGGCATATGTGGGGTGTTTTCAGTAGCATGTGTGGGGTGTTTTCAATGGGATGTGTGGGGTGTTTTCAATGGCATGTATGGGGTGTTTTCAGTGGGGTGTGTGGGGTGTTTTCAATGGGATGTTTGGGGTGTTTTCAATGGGATGTATGGGGTGTTTTCAATGGGATGTGTGGGGTGTTTTCAATGGGATGTGTGGGGTGTTTTCAGTAGGATGTTTGGGGTGTTTTCAATGGCATGTGTGGGGTGTTTTCAGTTGGATATGTGAGTTGTTTTCAGTGGCATGTGTGGGGTGTTTTCAGTTGGATATGTGGGGTGTTTTAAGTGGGGTGGGTGGGGTGTTTCCAATGGGATGTGTTGGGTGTTTTAAGTAGCATGTGTGGGGTGTTTTCAATGGGATGTGTGGGGTGTTTTCAATGGCATGTGTGGGGTGTTTTCAGTGGGGTGTGTGGGGTGTTTTCAATGGGATGTGTGGGGTGTTTTCAGTAGCATATGTGGGTTGTTTTCAGTGGCATGTGTGGGGTGTTTTCAGTTGGATATGTGGGGTGTTTTAAGTGGGGTGGGTGGGGTGTTTCCAATGGGATGTGTGGGGTGTTTTCAATGGCATGTGTGGGGTGTTTTCAATGGCATGTGTGGGGTGTTTTCAGTAGGATGTTTGGGGTGTTTTCAATGGCATGTGTGGGGTGTTTTCAGTGGAATGTGTGGGGTATTTTTAGTGGCATGTGTGGGGTGTTTTCAGTGGGGTGTGTGGGGTGTTTAAGTGGGATGTGTGGGGTGTTTTAGTGGGATGAATAGTTTCTAAATATGTGTGCTTTTCCCTTTTTTACATGGTGTGATCATATATTTTCCTCTGTATTGTAGGATGGACATTTGTCACAGGTGGTAATTTGCATGATGGTGACGAATCTGTGACTTATGTCTGGCATGTGACAGTGACGGACACGTGATGGTGACTGACACAGCGGTGACAGGCATGTGACAGTGTAAAGATGATCTGAGTAATGGACAGTGATATTTCTACTATTTTCAGTCACCAATTAATCCATTCTGCATCAAGAACGAAGTGAGCCGACAGTCGTACAAAGACAACCGACGCGCGTCACACATCACCGCAGAGCAGAAGCGACGTTGCAACATCAAGGTACTGTATTTTTCAGTAAACGTTGTGTACAAAGTTAGCAACATGAATGTACGATCTTGTTTAGGACTGGCACACGCAGATGTGTGTGTGTGTGTGTGTGACATGGCTCACACACACAGGTGTGTGTGTGTGTGTGTGTGTGTGTGTGTGTGTGTGTGTGTGTGTGTGTGTGTGTGTGTGTGTGTGTGTGTGTGTGTGTGTGTGTGTGTGTGTGTGTGTGTGTGTGTGTGTGTGTGTGTGTGTGTGTGTGTGTGTGTGTGTGTGGGTGGGTGGGTGGGTGGGTGGGTGGGTGGGTGGGTGGGTGGGTGGGTGGGTGGGTGGGTGGGTGTGTGTGACATGGCTCACTGCTCAGTACATATATGTAGCATGTTGCTACATCAGCAGTTGTTCAAGTTACAGCTTCCTCCTCATATGTAGCATGTTGCTACATCAGCAGTTGTTCAAGTTACAGCTTCCTCCTCATATGTAGCATGTTGCTACATCAGCAGTTGTTCAAGTTACAGCTTCCTCCTCATTTGATTTTGCCCATCTCGAATCAGGTTTGATTCTGTTCAGATCTGTAGTGTGTGAATTGTTTAAGTAATATGTGCAGATGGTTTACTAAAGGCGTGCATACTTTTGTTAAAATCAAAAGAATTCACTTTTATTGTTAGATCAGATAACTTACAAAAGTGTGAATAACCTTATGATGTACTATATACAGCTGTAACACTTGCCATTTTTACAACATTTTGACTGGATTTGGTAAATAAATTCAATAGTTTGTCCGATGATTCATCAAATGTAAGTAACAAATTTGCACAAACAATCTAGCTAACATATCATAGTGGATACTACACAGTCAAACCTTTCTTAAGCGAATGCTCAATGGATGACCGAAAAGTGGTTCTTATGCAGGTGGTCGCTTCATGGAGGTAATTTAACAATTGAAACTCCTTGTTCAGCAGGAGTTGACTGTGGTCGTTAATGACAGGTGGTCACTTAATGTTGGTAGTCACTTGAGAAGGGTTTGACTGCATATTCAATTTTTAAAGAAATTAGTCTGAAATTAGATGAGCAAAAATATAATTGAGGAAGGATGTTACTGACAGTCAATAACAGACTACCCAGTTACCCATGTTGTGTGTAACAGACATTCAGTAACAGACCACCCAGTTACCCGTGTTGTGTGTAACTGTAACAATCAGTAACATACTACCCAGGTACCCATGTTGTGTTTGACAATCAGTAACAGACTACCCAGTTACCCATGTTGTGTGTAACAGTCAGTAACAGACTACCCAGGTACCCATGTTGTGTTTGACAATCAGTAACCGACTACCCAGTTACCCATGTTGTGTGTAACAGTCAGTAACAGACTACCCAGGTACCCATGTTGTGTTTGACAATCAGTAACCGACTACCCAGTTACCCATGTTGTGTGTAACAGTCAGTAACAGACTACCCAGGTACCCATGTTGTGTTTAACAATCAGTAACACTACCCAGCTACCCATGTTGTGTGTAGCTAACAATCAGTAACGCACTACCCAGCTACCCATGTTGTGTGTAACTGTTACAGTCGGGCTTTGACACCCTTCATCACCTGGTGCCATCCCTCAACTCAAGTCCCATTGCTAAAGTCAGCAAGGCAGCCACACTTCAGAAAGGTGAGTCTACAAAGAGACAGAAACAGACTGTACAGTAACAGACAACTTGTCATGACAAAGAGACTCGATCAAACACACTGCAGTCATTGTACAGTAACAGACAACTTGTCGTGACAAAGAGACTCGATCAAACACACTGCAGTCATTGTACAGTAACAGACAACTTGTCATGACAAAGAGACTCGCTCAAACACACTGCTGTCATTGTACAGTAACAGACAACTTGTCGTGACAAAGAGACTCGCTCAAACACACTGCAGTCATTGTACAGTAACACACAACTTGTCATGACAAAGAGACTCGATCAAACACACTGCAGTCATTGTACAGTAACAGACAACTTGTCATGACAAAGAGACTCGCTCAAACACACTGCTGTCATTGTACAGTAACAGACAACTTGTCGTGACAAAGAGACTCGCTCAAACACACTGCAGTCATTGTACAGTAACACACAACTTGTCATGACAAAGAGACTCGCTCAAACACACTGCTGTCATTGTACAGTAACAGACAACTTGTCATGACAAAGAGACTCGCTCAAACACACTGCTGTCATTGTACAGTAACAGACAACTTGTCGTGACAAAGAGACTCGCTCAAACACACTGCAGTCATTGTACAGTAACACACAACTTGTCATGACAAAGAGACTCGCTCAAACACACTGCTGTCATTGTACAGTAACAGACAACTTGTCATGACAAAGAGACTCGCTCAAACACACTGCTGTCATTGTACAGTAACAGACAACTTGTCATGACAAAGAGACTCGCTGAAACACACTGTTGTCATTGTACAGTAACAGACAACTTGTCGTGACAAAGAGACTCGCTCAAACACACTGCAGTCATTGTACAGTAACACACAACTTGTCATGACAAAGAGACTCGCTGAAACACACTGCAGTCATTGTACAGTAACAGACAACTTGTCGTGACAAAGAGACTCGCTGAAACACACTGCAGTCATTGTACAGTAACACACAACTTGTCATGACAAAGAGACTCGCTCAAACACACTGCAGTCATTGTACAGTAACAGACAACTTGTCGTGACAAAGAGACTCGCTCAAACACACTGCAGTCATTGTACAGTAACACACAACTTGTCATGACAAAGAGACTCGCTGAAACACACTGCTGTCATTGTACAGTAACAGACAACTTGTCGTGACAAAGAGACTCGCTCAAACACACTGCAGTCATTGTACAGTAACACACAACTTGTCATGACAAAGAGACTCGCTGAAACACACTGCTGTCATTGTACAGTAACAGACAACTTGTCGTGACAAAGAGACTCGCTGAAACACACTGCAGTCATTGTACAGTAACACACAACTTGTCATGACAAAGAGACTCGCTCAAACACACTGCTGTCATTGTACAGTAACAGACAACTTGTCATGACAAAGAGACTCGCTGAAACACACTGTTGTCATTGTACAGTAACAGACAACTTGTCGTGACAAAGAGACTCGCTCAAACACACTGCAGTCATTGTACAGTAACACACAACTTGTCATGACAAAGAGACTCGCTGAAACACACTGCAGTCATTGTACAGTAACAGACAACTTGTCGTGACAAAGAGACTCGCTGAAACACACTGCAGTCATTGTACAGTAACACACAACTTGTCATGACAAAGAGACTCGCTGAAACACACTGCTGTCATTGTACAGTAACAGACAACTTGTCATGACAAAGAGACTCGATCAAACACACTGCAGTCATTGTACAGTAACAGACAACTTGTCATGACAAAGAGACTCGCTGAAACACACTGCTGTCATTGTACAGTAACAGACAACTTGTCGTGACAAAGAGACTCGATCAAACACACTGCAGTCATTGTACAGTAACAGACAACTTGTCATGACAAAGAGACTCGCTCAAACACACTGCTGTCATTGTACAGTAACAGACAACTTGTCGTGACAAAGAGACTCGCTCAAACACACTGCAGTCATTGTACAGTAACACACAACTTGTCATGACAAAGAGACTCGATCAAACACACTGCAGTCATTGTACAGTAACAGACAACTTGTCATGACAAAGAGACTCGCTCAAACACACTGCTGTCATTGTACAGTAACAGACAACTTGTCGTGACAAAGAGACTCGCTCAAACACACTGCAGTCATTGTACAGTAACACACAACTTGTCATGACAAAGAGACTCGCTCAAACACACTGCTGTCATTGTACAGTAACAGACAACTTGTCATGACAAAGAGACTCGCTCAAACACACTGCTGTCATTGTACAGTAACAGACAACTTGTCGTGACAAAGAGACTCGCTCAAACACACTGCAGTCATTGTACAGTAACACACAACTTGTCATGACAAAGAGACTCGCTCAAACACACTGCTGTCATTGTACAGTAACAGACAACTTGTCATGACAAAGAGACTCGCTCAAACACACTGCTGTCATTGTACAGTAACAGACAACTTGTCATGACAAAGAGACTCGCTGAAACACACTGTTGTCATTGTACAGTAACAGACAACTTGTCGTGACAAAGAGACTCGCTCAAACACACTGCAGTCATTGTACAGTAACACACAACTTGTCATGACAAAGAGACTCGCTGAAACACACTGCAGTCATTGTACAGTAACAGACAACTTGTCGTGACAAAGAGACTCGCTGAAACACACTGCAGTCATTGTACAGTAACACACAACTTGTCATGACAAAGAGACTCGCTCAAACACACTGCAGTCATTGTACAGTAACAGACAACTTGTCGTGACAAAGAGACTCGCTCAAACACACTGCAGTCATTGTACAGTAACACACAACTTGTCATGACAAAGAGACTCGCTGAAACACACTGCTGTCATTGTACAGTAACAGACAACTTGTCGTGACAAAGAGACTCGCTCAAACACACTGCAGTCATTGTACAGTAACACACAACTTGTCATGACAAAGAGACTCGCTGAAACACACTGCTGTCATTGTACAGTAACAGACAACTTGTCGTGACAAAGAGACTCGCTGAAACACACTGCAGTCATTGTACAGTAACACACAACTTGTCATGACAAAGAGACTCGCTCAAACACACTGCTGTCATTGTACAGTAACAGACAACTTGTCATGACAAAGAGACTCGCTCAAACACACTGCTGTCATTGTACAGTAACAGACAACTTGTCGTGACAAAGAGACTCGCTGAAACACACTGCAGTCATTGTACAGTAACACACAACTTGTCATGACAAAGAGACTCGATCAAACACACTGCAGTCATTGTACAGTAACACACAACTTGTCATGACAAAGAGACTCGCTGAAACACACTGCTGTCATTGTACAGTAACAGACAACTTGTCGTGACAAAGAGACTCGCTGAAACACACTGCAGTCATTGTACAGTAACACACAACTTGTCATGACAAAGAGACTCGCTCAAAGACACTGCTGTCATTGTACAGTAACACACAACTTGTCATGACAAAGAGACTCGCTCAAACACACTGCAGTCATTGTACAGTAACACACAACTTGTCGTGACAAAGAGACTCGCTCAAACACACTGCTGTCATTGTACAGTAACAGACAACTTGTCATGACAAAGAGACTCGCTGAAACACACTGCAGTCATTGTACAGTAACACACAACTTGTCATGACAAAGAGACTCGCTCAAACACACTGCTGTCATTGTACAGTAACACACAACTTGTCATGACAAAGAGACTCGCTCAAACACACTGCTGTCATTGTACAGTAACAGACAACTTGTCATGACAAAGAGACTCGCTGAAACACACTGCTGTCATTGTACAGTAACAGACAACTTGTCGTGACAAAGAGACTCGCTGAAACACACTGCAGTCATTGTACAGTAACACACAACTTGTCATGACAAAGAGACTCGCTGAAACACACTGCTGTCATTGTACAGTAACAGACAACTTGTCATGACAAAGAGACTCGCTCAAACACACTGCTGTCATTGTACAGTAACAGACAACTTGTCATGACAAAGAGACTCGCTGAAACACACTGCTGTCATTGTACAGTAGCAGACAACTTGTCATGACAAAGAGACTCGCTCAAACACACTGCTGTCATTGTACAGTAACAGACAACTTGTCATGACAAAGAGACTCGCTGAAACACACTGCAGTCATTGTACAGTAACACACAACTTGTCATGACAAAGAGACTCGCTCAAAGACACTGCCATCATTGTACAGTAACAGACAACTTGTCATGACAAAGAGACTCGCTCAAACACACTGCTGTCATTGTACAGTAACACACAACTTGTCATGACAAAGAGACTCGCTGAAACACACTGCTGTCATTGTACAGTAACAGACAACTTGTCATGACAAAGAGACTCGGTCAAACACACTGCAGTCATTGTACAGTAACACACAACTTGTCATGACAAAGAGACTCGCTCAAAGACACTGCCATCATTGTACAGTAACAGACAACTTGTCATGACAAAGAGACTCGCTCAAACACACTGCTGTCATTGTACAGTAACAGACAACTTGTCATGACAAAGAGACTCGCTCAAACACACTGCTGTCATTGTACAGTAACACACAACTTGTCATGACAAAGAGACTCGCTGAAACACACTGCTGTCATTGTACAGTAACAGACAACTTGTCGTGACAAAGAGACTCGCTGAAACACACTGCAGTCATTGTACAGTAACACACAACTTGTCATGATAAAGAGACTCGCTCAAAGACACTGCTGTCATTGTACAGTAACAGACAACTTGTCATGACAAAGAGACTCGCTCAAACACACTGCAGTCATTGTACAGTAACACACAACTTGTCATGACAAAGAGACTCGCTGAAACACACTGCTGTCATTGTACAGTAACAGACAACTTGTCATGACAAAGAGACTCGCTCAAACACACTGCAGTCATTGTACAGTAACACATAACTTGTCATGACAAAGAGACTCGCTCAAAGACACTGCCATCATTGTACAGTAACAGACAACTTGTCATGACAAAGAGACTCGCTCAAACACACTGCTGTCATTGTACAGTAACAGACAACTTGTCATGACAAAGAGACTCGCTCAAACACACTGCTGTCATTGTACAGTAACACACAACTTGTCATGACAAAGAGACTCACTGAAACACACTGCTGTCAGTATACAGTAACAGACAACTTGTCATGACAAAGAGACTCGCTCAAACACACTGCAGTCATTGTACAGTAACACACAACTTGTCATGACAAAGAGACTCGCTGAAACACACTGTAGTCATTGTACAGTAACAGACAACTTGTCATGACAAAGAGACTCGCTCAAACACACTGCAGTCATTGTACAGTAACACACAACTTGTCATGACAAAGAGACTCGCTGAAACACACTGCTGTCATTGTACAGTAACAGACAACTTGTCATGACAAAGAGACTCGCTCAAACACACTGCAGTCATTGTACAGTAACACATAACTTGTCATGACAAAGAGACTCGCTCAAAGACACTGCCATCATTGTACAGTAACAGACAACTTGTCATGACAAAGAGACTCGCTCAAACACACTGCTGTCATTGTACAGTAACAGACAACTTGTCATGACAAAGAGACTCGCTCAAACACACTGCTGTCATTGTACAGTAACACACAACTTGTCATGACAAAGAGACTCACTGAAACACACTGCTGTCAGTATACAGTAACAGACAACTTGTCATGACAAAGAGACTCGCTCAAACACACTGCAGTCATTGTACAGTAACACACAACTTGTCATGACAAAGAGACTCGCTCAAACACACTGCTGTCATTGTACAGTAACACACAACTTGTCATGACAAAGAGACTCGCTGAAACACACTGCTGTCATTGTACAGTAACAGACAACTTGTCGTGACAAAGAGACTCGCTCAAACACACTGCTGTCATTGTACAGTAACAGACAACTTGTCATGACAAAGAGACTCGCTCAAAGACACTGCTGTCATTGTACAGTAACAGACAACTTGTCATGACAAAGAGACTCGCTGAAACACACTGCTGTCATTGTACAGTAACACACAACTTGTCATGACAAAGAGACTCGCTGAAACACACTGCAGTCATTGTACAGTAACAGACAACTTGTCATGACAAAGAGACTCGCTGAAACACACTGCAATCATTGTACAGTAACAGACAACTTGTCATGACAAAGAGACTCGCTGAAACACACTGCTGTCATTGTACAGTAACAGACAACTTGTCATGACAAAGAGACTCGCTCAAACACACTGCTGTCATTGTACAGTAACAGACAACTTGTCATGACAAAGAGACTCGCTCAAACACACTGCTGTCATTGTACAGTAACAGACAACTTGTCATGACAAAGAGACTCGCTGAAACACACTGCTGTCATTGTACAGTAACACACAACTTGTCGTGACAAAGAGACTCGCTGAAACACTGCAGTCATTGTACAGTAACAGACAACTTGTCATGACAAAGAGACTCGCTCAAAGACACTGCCATCATTGTACAGTAACAGACAACTTGTCATGACAAAGAGACTCGCTCAAACACACTGCTGTCATTGTACAGTAACAGACAACTTGTCATGACAAAGAGACTCGCTCAAACACACTGCCATCATTGTACAGTAAACCCTTCTACAGCGGACACCTGACCATGAAAGAGAGACTCTCAAACGCAAAATTTTAACTTGTGGTGCGCACTGCGCAGTAGCACTGTGGCTATAATGTCTCTTTCTTGAGAGGACTGGGACTTGAATCCTCTTGCTACCGTTTTGAAGCTTTGGCAATTTCATTCAATCCACGTTGCCTCAATTCACTCAGCTGTGTAAATAAGTACCTGACTATAGTATAGACAGTGGTGGATATAAACGAAAGAATTTTTTTTGCCCAGTATTTGCAGCATGGCTGAATGCTTTCTAGAGAAGTCCAGTTGTTGTTTGAATGAACAGGTCTGCCAAGGGGTGAAGTGTAAGATGCTTTGAATAGTCCTAAGGATTGGATACAGTGCTATGTAATACAATACAATATAAAACATTTCTATTGCACTAAAATACTCTGGAGACCCTAGGCAGACTTGTCTGCCCCACTCTTTGTCTCTGAGGCGGACGTCCACGGCGGGATTTTCATAAGCGCCGATTTGGGCCATTTGGCTACGGAACTAATAATTTAAGTTTTAAAACCGATACGCATTAACCGTTTCACATGTTTATTCCGTGACATACAACCAACAAATAATTATTTATGAGTGCATTTATCGGTCACACAGAAAAGATTTCATAAATAGCCGCGATACTGTGCTGCCTTTGGGTCACATGGTCAAACGTGATTTCGTGTAGAATGAGGCCAGAGTGGGCCAGCAGCACAGACATAAATAAAACACCCGTTAGTAAGTTAGTAGTTTATAGGGGGATGATTAATGATGTAACTCTATGGCCAGCAGACAGCAATTCTTAGCGTGACCTTATATTGATCTACAAGAATCCCGTTTGGTAATCTCGCTCACAGCAACATCCAGTTATATAAAAATTTTGACAAGCACATGCGTTCTGACAGAAAGGTAATAATTTCACACTTTTACATGGTTATCTGTTTATGGCGTTTTTGTAATGTTTCACGTTTCATGAAAATACTTACGTTTCCGCCGAGCGAGAACTTCGCCTTACAGCAACAACAGCCAGATAGAAAAAATTGTATGGCGATTGACTTTGCCTAGGGAGACCCAAGCTCGGCAGCACACCAAAACAAAAGGGGTTAAATAGTTTCTAACTGATTAGCAGTTCCAGTTATAAACAGTTGGATTGGTTCGCTGAGGAACTATGGAGGATAAGCTAGTTTAAACAGGTGGGTTTTTAGTTTACGGTGAAATATTATTATATTTCCTATGGACTTAATGCTAACAGAGAGTGTGTTCCACAGAGTTGGTGCAGCAACTGAGAAAGCTCTAGTCCCGACGTTTGTCTTAACACTGATAACGAAAAGGAGATTAGAGTTAGATGACCGAAGCTGTCTAGGCTGTCTTGCAGGAATGACCAGTGAATGTAAATGTGTTGGTTGCTTGGATGAAAGTGCTTGATAAGTAATTGTGCAGATCTTAGAAATAATACAATGCGCCTGTTCTAGCTGTTGAGTACTGCAAGAAGTTGAAGCAGGACCGCGCCACGATGCACGACGAGGCAGAGATTCTGCGACAAGAAGCCGAGTCTCTCAACAGTGACATCAGGTGAGTCTCTCAACAGTGCCATCAGGTGAGACTCATGCACCAACAATCTCTCACTTATCATGGTGTGTGTCTCGGAATATTTCGACAGACTAACTCGGCTTTCGTCGTGGACTAACAAGCCCGAGGTGGACTGGTGGGAGCTCCTGGCCGACGACTCGGTTCACGGCAGGCTTTGTTTCAAGGATGTTTATTGCTTCCTACTAATCCCAGTTCTCTCATTGAACACTGATGGCCTGTGTTCTGTTTGTGTTCACTGTTGGCTCATAGGGGCTGACGACAAGATGGGTGTTCTTTGGTTCTTTTACCTAGTGCTCTCGCTGTCTCCCCCATGTAATGCTGTTCATGCGAAGGCCGAGTGTTTCAGTCAAAATATTTCGAACAAATACCAGAAGTTTCTTGAGAGATAATCACCACGTGAAATGTCACATTCCAAGAAACCGGATCATTAATCTGTTTGAGAATCTCTTATTCAAGGATGTTTATGGTTATACACCTTAGATTCTACTTCTTGGACAATGATGTAAAGCATGTAATGTGAAAAACAACCAGTTGTAACGGTGTCTTGAAAAGTGAAAATGATGTCCTGTTGTTGTTGTAAAGATAATGGTATTTGGCCACACAAGACAATCTGGTCTACATAAGTAAATTAAATGAAATCTGTTGAGTTATGAAGATGAAAAAGAATTTCTAAACATAGCACTAACTAACATTAGTGCTATGTTTAGAAATGTGCTATTTTGTGTTTTCTATTTCACCCAAATTACTTAACTTCATTATGACATCAGAAAGCTACCAGAAATAATACTTTTTATTGCAGACCAAACACATTGCAGCTTCTGAAAGTAGGGGAATTTGACAAGATGCATGTTTCCATATTTACATAAATTACATCTAAAGAAACACAATGTTTATTTATTTACAAACCACAACTGCAAGGGACCCGAGCTCAGAGATGCAACAAAGCAGAATCAGTAAGCATGATATCCACAAACGGCATCGTCAAAGTGAGGAACCACCGAAGATTTAGGGTGGAAATATTTTCATGGGAGTGTCTTTCTTGTGGCAGTAGGAATCATCGACTGATACTTACTATACCTAAGATAACCTAGATTTTACCGATTACTATTATTTATTTATTATGACTATATTTATTGATTGCTATTGCACAGAACCGTGGCAATGAGTACAATAACAATTATCTGTACTCTAGATGGTTCATTGATATAAACCTTTGATTTTTTCAACAGAATCGCATGAGTTACACTGAAATTTAAACTGTTCAACTGTAATAATTGTATAATTTTCCTTTAATCAAAGCTACAACGTTTACCAACTATGTATGACGTTTCTGTAGACATCGTAGTGAGTAAGCATTATAGTTGTGACTAAAAGAAAATCTATGTTATATTATCATCCAACCTTGGTGAACATTTTCAAGAATGTAATAATTGTGCGTGCAAGAGTGTGCAGCCATATAAAGTTATGGTCTTCTTTTGTACAGTGTCTTGTCAGTGTTGACCTCAACGTGTCGTTGTTTCAGTGTGTGTCAGTCTGAGCTACCCGCCACTGGAGTCCCCAGTGTTGACCTCAACGTGTCGTTGTTTCAGTGTGTGTCAGTCTGAGCTACCCGCCACTGGAGTCCCCAGTGTTGACCTCAACGTGTCGTTGTTTCAGTGTGTGTCAGTCTGAGCTACCCGCCACTGGAGTCCTCAGTGTTGACCTCAATGTGTCGTTGTTTCAGTGTGTGTCAGTCTGAGCTACCCGCCACTGGAGTCCCCAGTGTTGACCTCAATGTTTCGTTGTTTCAGTGTGTGTCAGTCTGAGCTACCCGCCACTGGAGTCCCCAGTGTTGACCTCAATGTGTCGTTGTTTCAGTGTGTGTCAGTCTGAGCTACCCGCCACTGGAGTCCCCAGTGTTGACCTCAATGTGTCGTTGTTTCAGTGTGTGTCAGTCTGAGCTACCCGCCACTGGAGTCCCCAGTGTTGACCTCAATGTGTCGTTGTTTCAGTGTGTGTCAGTCTGAGCTACCCGCCACTGGAGTCCCCTGTGTTGACCTCAACGTGTCGTTGTTTCAGTGTGTGTCAGTCTGAGCTACCCGCCACTGGAGTCCCCGGTGTTGACCTCAACGTGTCGTTGTTTCAGTGTGTGTCAGTCTGAGCTACCCGCCACTGGAGTCCCCTGTGTTGACCTCAACGTGTCGTTGTTTCAGTGTGTGTCAGTCTGAGCTACCTGCCACTGGAGTCCCCAGTGTTGACCTCAATGTTTCGTTGTTTCAGTGTGTGTCAGTCTGAGCTACCCGCCACTGGAGTCCCCAGTGTTGACCTCAACGTGTCGTTGTTTCAGCGTGTGTCAGTCTCAACTACCCGCCACTGGAGTCCCCAGTGTTGACCTCAACATGTCGTTGTTTCAGTGTGTGTCAGTCTCAACTACCCACCACTGGAGTCCCCAGTGTTGACCTCGATGTGTCGTTGTTTCAGCGTGTGTCAGTCTCAACTACCCGCCACTGGAGTCCCCAGTGTTGACCTCAACGTGTCGTTGTTTCATTGTGTGTCAGTCTCAACTACCCACCACTGGAGTCCCCAGTGTTGACCACAATGTTTCGTTGTTTCAGTGTGTGTCAGTCTCAACTACCCGCCACTGGAGTCCCCAGTGTTGACCTCAACATGTCGTTGTTTCAGTGTGTGTGTCAGTCTCAACTACCCGCCACTGGAGTCCCCAGTGTTGACCTCAACGTGTCGTTGTTTCAGCGTGTGTCAGTCTCAACTACCCGCCACTGGAGTCCCCAGTGTTGACCTCAACATGTCGTTGTTTCAGTGTGTGTCAGTCTCAACTACCCACCACTGGAGTCCCCAGTGTTGACCTCGATGTGTCGTTGTTTCAGCGTGTGTCAGTCTCAACTACCCGCCACTGGAGTCCCCAGTGTTGACCTCAACGTGTCGTTGTTTCATTGTGTGTCAGTCTCAACTACCCACCACTGGAGTCCCCAGTGTTGACCTCAACGTGTCGTTGTTTCAGCGTGTGTCAGTCTCAACTACCCGCCACTGGAGTCCCCAGTGTTGACCTCAACATGTCGTTGTTTCAGTGTGTGTCAGTCTCAACTACCCACCACTGGAGTCACCAGTGTTGACCTCGATGTGTCGTTGTTTCAGCGTGTGTCAGTCTCAACTACCCGCCACTGGAGTCCCCAGTGTTGACCTCAACGTGTCGTTGTTTCATTGTGTGTCAGTCTCAACTACCCACCACTGGAGTCCCCAGTGTTGACCTCAACATGTCGTCGTTTCAGTGTGTGTGTCAGTCTCAACTACCCGCCACTGGAGTCCCCAGTGTTGACCTCAATGTTTCGTTGTTTCAGTGTGTGTCAGTCTGAGCTACCCGCCACTGGAGTCCTCAGTGTTGACCTCAATGTGTCGTTGTTTCAGTGTGTGTCAGTCTGAGCTACCCGCCACTGGAGTCCCCAGTGTTGACCTCAATGTTTCGTTGTTTCAGTGTGTGTCAGTCTGAGCTACCCGCCACTGGAGTCCCCAGTGTTGACCTCAATGTGTCGTTGTTTCAGTGTGTGTCAGTCTGAGCTACCCGCCACTGGAGTCCCCAGTGTTGACCTCAATGTGTCGTTGTTTCAGTGTGTGTCAGTCTGAGCTACCCGCCACTGGAGTCCCCAGTGTTGACCTCAATGTGTCGTTGTTTCAGTGTGTGTCAGTCTGAGCTACCCGCCACTGGAGTCCCCTGTGTTGACCTCAACGTGTCGTTGTTTCAGTGTGTGTCAGTCTGAGCTACCCGCCACTGGAGTCCCCGGTGTTGACCTCAACGTGTCGTTGTTTCAGTGTGTGTCAGTCTGAGCTACCCGCCACTGGAGTCCCCTGTGTTGACCTCAACGTGTCGTTGTTTCAGTGTGTGTCAGTCTGAGCTACCTGCCACTGGAGTCCCCAGTGTTGACCTCAATGTTTCGTTGTTTCAGTGTGTGTCAGTCTGAGCTACCCGCCACTGGAGTCCCCAGTGTTGACCTCAACGTGTCGTTGTTTCAGCGTGTGTCAGTCTCAACTACCCGCCACTGGAGTCCCCAGTGTTGACCTCAACATGTCGTTGTTTCAGTGTGTGTCAGTCTCAACTACCCACCACTGGAGTCCCCAGTGTTGACCTCGATGTGTCGTTGTTTCAGCGTGTGTCAGTCTCAACTACCCGCCACTGGAGTCCCCAGTGTTGACCTCAACGTGTCGTTGTTTCATTGTGTGTCAGTCTCAACTACCCACCACTGGAGTCCCCAGTGTTGACCACAATGTTTCGTTGTTTCAGCGTGTGTCAGTCTCAACTACCCGCCACTGGAGTCCCCAGTGTTGACCTCAACATGTCGTTGTTTCAGTGTGTGTGTCAGTCTCAACTACCCGCCACTGGAGTCCCCAGTGTTGACCTCAACGTGTCGTTGTTTCAGCGTGTGTCAGTCTCAACTACCCGCCACTGGAGTCCCCAGTGTTGACCTCAACATGTCGTTGTTTCAGTGTGTGTCAGTCTCAACTACCCACCACTGGAGTCCCCAGTGTTGACCTCGATGTGTCGTTGTTTCAGCGTGTGTCAGTCTCAACTACCCGCCACTGGAGTCCCCAGTGTTGACCTCAACGTGTCGTTGTTTCATTGTGTGTCAGTCTCAACTACCCACCACTGGAGTCCCCAGTGTTGACCTCAACGTGTCGTTGTTTCAGCGTGTGTCAGTCTCAACTACCCGCCACTGGAGTCCCCAGTGTTGACCTCAACATGTCGTTGTTTCAGTGTGTGTCAGTCTCAACTACCCACCACTGGAGTCACCAGTGTTGACCTCGATGTGTCGTTGTTTCAGCGTGTGTCAGTCTCAACTACCCGCCACTGGAGTCCCCAGTGTTGACCTCAACGTGTCGTTGTTTCATTGTGTGTCAGTCTCAACTACCCACCACTGGAGTCCCCAGTGTTGACCTCAACATGTCGTCGTTTCAGTGTGTGTGTCAGTCTCAACTACCCGCCACTGGAGTCCCCAGTGTTGACCTCAATGTTTCGTTGTTTCAGTGTGTGTCAGTCTCAACTACCCGCCACTGGAGTCCCCAGTGTTGACCTCAACATGTCGTCGTTTCAGTGTGTGTGTCAGTCTCAACTACCCGCCACTGGAGTCCCCAGTGTTGACCTCAATGTGTCGTTGTTTCAGTGTGTGTCAGTCTCAACTACCCGCCACTGGAGTCCCCAGTGTTGACCTCAACATGTCGTCGTTTCAGTGTGTGTGTCAGTCTCAACTACCCGCCACTGGAGTCCCCAGTGTTGAC
The DNA here is from genome assembly GCA_963662155.1 of Lamellibrachia columna. Classification (NCBI taxonomy): domain Eukaryota; kingdom Metazoa; phylum Annelida; class Polychaeta; order Sabellida; family Siboglinidae; genus Lamellibrachia; species Lamellibrachia columna. Next base: position 48,077,065 of record OY759269.1, on the reverse strand, counting down.
CTCAATGTGTCGTTGTTTCAGTGTGTGTCAGTCTGAGCTACCCGCCACTGGAGTCCCCAGTGTTGACCTCAATGTGTCGTTGTTTCAGTGTGTGTCAGTCTCAACTACCGGCCACTGGAGTCCCCAGTGTTGACATCAATGTGTCGTTGTTTCAGTGTGTGTCAGTCTCAACTACCCGCCACTGGAGTCCCCAGTGTTGACCACAATGTGTCGTTGTTTCAGTGTGTGTCAGTCTCAACTACCCGCCACTGGAGTCCCCATCACTCGACAGAGGGTTGATCAGATGAGGGAAATGCTCGACGAATATATTTGCAGTCGCACCCTACAGAACTGGAAGTTCTGGATTGTATCCTTTCTGCCGTTCTTATAATGCATAAATAGTTGTATGTAATATGTGCAGGTGGTTGAATAAAAGAATGCATAGTTTTGTTTAAAACATCGAAAGAATTGACTGATAATTAGATCTGGTAACTTGCGAAGATGTGAATACGATTATGTCAAAATATATTGAGCCAGATAACGATTGCCCTTTTTTTGCTGAGTTGGGATTGATTTCATAGATTGTTCGATGATTTCATCAAAGCTAAATAATAAAGTTGTACAAACGAGCTAACATGACGTAGTGGATTCTAGATAGGTTTGATTTGTGTGAAATGATTCTGAGCAAAAAAATCGAATCGACAAGGGATTTTTGATTTGTTTCAGTTGCATGACTTTACCCTGTGGATGTACTAGGCGTAATACCCTGATATAGTCACTCATATTTGATCCTTGACATTCGCCACAGTTCAGTGTCATTATCCGACCGCTGTTTGACACGTTTAACAACATGGTGTCGACAACAAGTCCAGATGAACTGTGTCGAACCGTGCTCAGCTGGCTTGATCAACACTGCTCCCTGGTCGCTCTACGACCTGGTACGTCATACATCACACACACATGCATGCGCACATGCATGCATACCTACAGTTGTTAGTGGTAGGGTTAGTATTAGTGTTAGCAATGGGATGTTTGGTTGCTCTACAGAATTCTACAGTCTAATAGTATTCATAACACCTTCTCTTTTGAAGCTCTCTCCTTAATTCAGTTAGAACCAGGTACGTTGATGTTCAGTTGTGAATAGTTTCAAATATCTGCAATTGGTTTAATACAATAGTGCGTACTTTTGTTAAAATCATCGGAAGAAATGAGTTTGTTCATTTGATCGGATAACTTGCAGAACTGTGAACAACCTTATGTTATAGTATTGAGAACTGGACAACTTTTGCTCTTTTTTCCCCGAATTTGTATTGATCCGGTTAAAAATAATTTAATAATTTGATGATTTCACCGAAACTAAATAACATATTAAAAAAAATTAACTAGCTTGTCCATGTGGGTGATACATAAGACCTTTAAACACTAAGACACAAACCCTGATGAGGAGGGACCTTTAAACACTAAGACACAAACCCTGCTGAGGAGGGACCTTTAAACACTGAGACACAAACCCGGCTGAGGAGGGACCTTTAAACACTAAGACACAAACCCTGCTGAAGAGGGACCTTTAAACACTGAGACACAAACCCTGCTGAGGAGGGACCTTTAAACACTAAGACACAAACCCTGCTGAGGAGGGACCTTTAAACACTGAGACACAAACCTTGCTGAGGAGGGACCTTTAAACACTAAGACACAAACCCTGCTGAGGAGGGACCTTTAAACACTGAGACACAAACCCTGCTGAGGATGGACCTTTAAACACTGAGACACAAACCCTGCTGAGGAGGGACCTTTAAACACTTAGACACAAACCCTGCTGAGGAGGGACCATTTAAACACTGAGACACAAACCCTGCTGAGGAGGGACTTTTAAACACTAAGACACAAACCCTGCTGAGGAGGGACTTTTAAACACTAAGACACAAACCCTACTTAAGTACTTGGTGGAGCCCCATTTGCAGACTCCTGTCATTTGGGACCCTGTAGCGCAGTGGTTAGAACATTGGACTCAGAATCGAAAGAATCCAAGTTCGAATCCTCTTGCTACCGTTTCGAATCTTTAGCAATTTAATTCACCCCACTTTGCCTCAGATCACTCAACTGTATAAATGGGTACTTGGCTACAGACAGAGAATGAGTAGTCTTTGCACAGTAATTGCAGCATGGCTGAATGGTTCCCAGAGAAGTTGAGTTGGTTTTGGAATGAACAGGTCTGCCAGGGGGTGAAGTGTAAAGTACAGACAGGATACCGCCCTACATAAGAATGTACCTTTACCTTTCTTTTTTCATTTCTGTTCTTGTGATTGCAGCCGTGCTGAACTCGCTGCGACATCTGAGTACGAGTACGTCGATCCTATCCGACCCATCCCGTGTGCCGGAGCAGGCTGCAGAGGCTGTACGCAAACGTACCAGAGACGCCACCACTATCGACTCATTCAAGTCATAGTTGTCACCGTCTGTGACAGTCATTGTCACTCGAGTATAATGTCATTTTGTGTGCCACCGCGTGGCCACTGAGGAAAGGTCTTGGTGACGACTACGTACCATGACAACTGTCAACATGACAGAGACAGTGACGCCTTAATGAAGATGCCGACGAGATCGCATTGTGTGTATTGACAGACATGCATGACATGTCACTGACTGTCAAGTGTTGCACCGACACTATGTGTTGTGTATATTGACAGAGACACGTGTCGTATAAATTATCGTTGTACCAACGCTCCGAATGAAGTGTTTATAGCAAAAAGATGGAACTGAGAAATGATATTTGTTACGAATAGTGATGTACATAGTGATGTGTGGGTTGGCACTGACTGTAGGTTCGACTGATCCATCGTTGGTTGTCGAGTGGGTCGATGATATAGCTATATGTCTCTTGCTGGCCACTTGAAATGTTTATTATATATTTTGGGTAACCTTACTGTGTAAGTAATCATCTGCATTTGACTGTGTATATGTGTTCCTGTGTATGTGACTGATGTGGTCTATTGTTTGTTATTCTGTCTGGTCTTGTTATCAGGCGTCACGCTGCAGCGTCAGTGATGTCGTCATTGAATTATTCCTGTGAATTCGATTGAAAAATGCAAATATTATGTAACGTATGATATGGTAATGTTGATGTCTGAATGACATATCTGTACAGGACAAGAGATGTGGTGTGTCGGAAGCATGGTGTTGTCAGGAATGTATGTTTGTACGGTGTATTTTAAGTGCGCTGAAATGTCTCAGATGAGTCTAAGAACTGCACAATCTTGGGTAGTTGAACTTGGGTAGTTGACCTTTGGGTAGATGACCTTGCATGGCTGAGCTTGGGTGGCTGACCTTTGGTGGTTGACCTTGTGTGGCTGACCTTGGTTGGCTGACCTTGGGTAGTTGACCATGGGTAGGTGATGTGAAGGCAGGAGACACCAGAGAGTACTTACACCATGCATGTCCACTGTCATCAGCATGGTGTGACGTCATTTCATTATAACTGTTATAACTGTGAAATCAGGCATCTGGTAGCCAAATATCACACACAGAATTGAGCACGGCGGCTGTGTGCTTATTGCTGCAATTTGCATTTATTCCATAAGTAAGGAAAAACTAGTCTTGTGAGTTGGATGTGTCACCAGCCCTCGTCTCGTGCCCTGGGGTGTAGGGGCGGGACAGATGTAGTTGGAGACAGTCGTGTAGATGTTACAAAAGTAGTACGACAGTCCCCTGTCAACATGTACTGACCCCGGTGAAGTACAACATTGTCTTGTTGCCTTTAATGTCATAGTCTAGTACACATGAAGCGTTATAAATGTCACAGTTGATAACTATGTTGTGTGAGTGTGTGTGCGCGTGTGGGTGTGAATCTCTGTCTGCATTGACACTGGTCAAGTCCATCAAGCTGTTTGGTCACTCATAGAAATGTGTGCATAAATTCTCGGCAGTCACTCTCGCTGATGAAGACTGACACGTCCCTACTGGTAGCAGTTTAACTATTCTAGTTCTTCAGAAGTTTTATTATTATGCTTAATAATGCACTGAAAAAACGTCTTGCTTCACGTTTTACCGTGTGTATAATGGTACAAACAAACCAATAAGTTTGCACTTTTTTTTTCTTCAAAACTGATTGGACAAGGTTTTGATGCAGTAGAAAGCACGCTGTGCCATAGTAGACTGTAGTTTATAAGCTTGTGCATCCATGGATCTTCTTAATTCCATAGTGAAAGTTGAGTCACTAGAACAATATTTTTGGTTTAAGCATATCTTATATGGTTGCGGGCTGTCGCATTGGTTAGTCAAATCCAAATACCGTATTCGACCTATGTCCTATGTCCTAATTAGCGCACACCCCCTTTTTTAATCAGAAGGATTAAACGATTGCCACAGGGTTAAACAGTTGGCACCACTTTTAGTTGTTCTATGCTAATCACCAAATGACACCACCAGTGATAAAGAGTTAAATTATTGTCTAGAGAAACACATTTTAATGTACGCTTGTATGAAAAAAAATTTCTGTGGCCCAATTTTTTTAAAGTGCACTGTACAGTTGTTACGTCAAACACTGTATTTGTTTATTTGGCCCAACTCTTCAGATTCTTCTGTCCGCTATCAGAAAGTTGTCACAATTGTGCCATTGTGTTCTTACATCTCCAGATTCAATAACCAAGCAACCACCATTTTCATATGTCTGTCATGCATGCTGGTTACCAGGCTTGTGTGTAAACTGTACTTAGAGGTGAAGGACAGACATCTAGTATGTATATCCAAGTAACTGCTCAATAATGTAATAACTGTGTTGACTGTACTACAGTACAGGTAGTCACAGTGGCTGTCTGTGTAATAGCCGTGTTGACTGTACCACAATACAGTTAGTCACAGTGGCCGTCTCTGTGTAATAACTGTGTTGACTGTACCACAATACAGTTAGTCACAGTGGCCGTCTCTGTGTAATACTTGTGTTGACTATGCTACAGGAGTCACACAATTGGCATATATAACTCAGAAACAACATAATACTAACAGTATATTTTTTGTAGTGTTTATGATAATAATATGAGGTAAATTACAATTTCTTCAACTTCATTTTATTGAGCTCAGATATTTCTCTTACGTTAATTGTGGAGTTCCAGTAGAACCGAGCAGAATGGACACACTATATATATATATACAAACTCACATATGTAGGATGGTTGGACTGAATCTGACAAATGTCTGCCATATGTTCCACTGTAAATATTGAATGATCCAAGATTATTTATTTATTTGTACTAGAAGAGGTGGTTGTGTCTGTGTTTCAATGCTGGGTGCGTGCTGTTTTCATATTGTTTGAGCATCATAAGTTTGTTTTGGCAGCTGTTCAATATGTACATTATAAATGTTTAATTTGTGCATTATCTAGATCAAGTGATGCTTAAGTTTGTGAAGTTAGTCGAGTTCTCTGATTCGTGTACTGGTCATATTAACAATTGTTGATATTATATGTGTACTTTTTCATTAGCTTCAGCAGCTTTATTAATGTGTCGACTGGGAGTGCACCGCTGATGATCCCGCTGTCAGTGGAATACAGTTAATGATCCCGCTGTCAGTGGAACACAATTAATGATCCCGCTGTCAGTAGAATACAATTAATGATCCCGCTGTCAGTGGAATACAGTTAATGATCCCGCTGTCAGTGGAACACAATTAATGATCCCGCTGTCAATAGAATACAATTAATGATCCCGCTGTCAGTGGAATACAATTAATGATCCCACTGTCAGTGGAACACAATTAATGATTCTGCTGTCAGTGGAATACAATTAATGATCCCGCTGTCAGTGGAATACAATTAATGATCCCACTCAGTGGAACACAATTAATGATTCTGCTGTCAGTGGAATACAATTAATGATCCCGCTGTCAGTGGAATACAATTAATGATCCCGCTGTCAGTGGAACCCAATGATCCCGCTGTCAGTGGAACACAGTAGGTGATCCCTGCTGACAGTGGAACACAGTAGATGATCCCTGCTGACAGTGGAACACTATTGATGATCCCTGTTTTCAAGGTCATGTGCACGAAGTCAACCATTTAGGAGACCTAACTTTTTAGTAATAAACACATTTTGTAGGTTTGTTTGAGAATGTAACAAGCAAAAATTGGTTGTGATTGTATTTTTCTCCTGCGAATGCTGCCAAATGTCACACGGCTGGCATGACAGCAGCACGCGGTTGTGTCGACTTTATTAGCAAACTGTAGTTTTCTAAACATTTCTCAGGAAGGTGCCTGGGTGGTGTGATGGTTGTGTACAATTGTAAATAGCTGCTCTTTTCAGTTTTGTCGTCTTCAGTATTCTGTTCAACCCGTGTTTATTGATGCTGCCAGGTTTATTGGGGTGTCAGACTTGAGCCACGCTTAGTTGCACAGCCCCTAATATGGTGTTGCTTTAGTTATGAAGTCACAGCAACAGCACCTGTCTGGGCTTGCATATTTTCCGGAATGAGATTTAATGGCGAATAGTGTGTGGAGTGTGTGCTCGATAAAATGATGTCATTGACATATTTAGATAGATAATGGCATAGTGCAATTTTTCATCCAGTTGGAAACAATTACATGTTTTGGGCTGATGGAACAATGACTGATTGATGACCGGCGGCGGTTCCTTCTATAGAACAAACACCTACTAGCATCGTCGTTCCGAGTCCAAAACATACCTTAAACATATAATTGTTTCTCAGTTAGTAAAAACTTGCATTATACCATTGTCTACTTACATGACCTCTTTATATTGAGCACCCATTTCATGCGATTCACTGTTCTATCTCGTTCCGGGCTGTTCGGGGCCCTTTCCGGAAAATATGTATGCCTGTCTGTGTGGGTGGCCTAGCAAGTTACAGCGGACGCTTGCTGCTGATTCTCACTGTATCCACTGTACATAGAGGACGTCATTGTGTAGACGATACAGAATTGTCTGTAACCGATTTATATGACATCACTGTGTCACTTGTTTTGCTGGTACCACAGAAAGTTGTAATTCTAATTGAATGAAATTATGTGTAATGTGATACAGATCGGATGTTGGTGTAAATCAAGATAAATGTTGTCAGTTGATATTGAAATTGTCTTGCTTTATTTGGAATACCTGACAAGTGGTTTAACCGTTTAACAACGACCGACTCTTCTGGGTTATTAACCAATTCAGGAAGCATAATCCAAATAACCACAATAACCACTCAAGCCTAACAGGCCAGGTTACTTACTATTAATCAACATAAGAGACAATGCATGTGTATACTGAGAAACTAATGCTTTTCTTTTTTAAATGTTTCATCATTTGAATTGATTTATGGAAATCTACATTCTGAATCTTTGATACTAGGATGTTAGTTTCTAATAGGCATTTATTTGTAATCCATATGGCAGTAAGATACTTGGAACTCCCGCCCTCTCGGTTAAGAGTGCAACACTCTAACCATGTTACTGCGCTTCATCATATGTTACTTGTAGGAAATCAAGTAATGACAGCAATAATTTTAGCTAATTATAAATTATTTGAATTAATTTTGTATTTGCCATGTTTAAACACACAAGACATACAATCTCCCCCCCCCCTCTATTTTGTACAGTCACAGAAGCACAAGTATTAAAGTAGCAATTCATATTTATTACACAGACTCAAAAAGCATGTCTTTCAATTATGACCTAGGTCATATAGGCCTACTTATACAACAGTGTTAAATACTAGTTTCTGGAAAACTAAAAAGCAGAGCATGTATATTTTTCATGTAAAATATCTTGCTTAATATTAGTTTAGGGAGACAGCAATTTCTTGTAAACTATGTCCCCATTTGTTTTGTACAAATTGTATTAATTCTGCAGATTCCAACCCCTATACTTTAACAATAAAAAATTCCGTTCATATATAAACTGTAGCCGTAGGTGCCTAGCCCCTTACATCAAATATAAATCCAGATTATAACGCCTATGGCCTCATACATCAAATATAAATCCAGTTTATAAAAAGACTAACACTACATGTCGTAATATACAGCTGTATATGAAGCGTTTATCCGCAAATAAATGGTTTTGTGCTGCCATCAAAATTGATAATATTGGAAATAACAGCGTTGTACTGAATGCGCTATACGCCATGCCACTGATGAAATAACGGTTTTCCTTAGTATATCACTTAACAACATGCAACAGAAAATATGATTTGCATCAAAATGCACAAATTGGATGCACTGGGTTTTTGCGGATAAGCACTTATACATATATATATATATAATTTAATATATATATAACCTATAAAATCATCCTTCAAGTAAAATGCTACATGTACAGGTAGCATAAAATAAATCAAAACATGCAGAGTGAACAACATGTAGCAGGACCAACACTCTTGCATGCTACATATTAATGCAGATTTTGGTGATTTGGGTAGGAATATAGCTGTATCCCATATATATATATATATATATATATATATATATATATATATATATATATATATATATATATATATATATATGGGATACAGCTATATTCCTACCCAAATCACCAAAATCTGTATTGAACATGAATAATCTGTACAAAATGGCAGGTCTGTAGTAAATTTGTTTTATGAGCTAGAAACAAATACGCAGTCTACCAAATGCTATTCCACCAAAACATGTTGGCGAAGATTGCCTGTAACTGGTGCTCTCTGCGATATTAAATATTAGTATATATATATATATCCCAAAAGTATAAACTGCAAAAACTTCAAGTAATGATGCTTGTATCAAGAGTAAGCAGATATCTAGGTAGATTGCCAGTGAAATCTAACGCATTTCATGTAGGTATATTTCGTAACCTGACAGACTGCGACTCTTGACCAGAATCTGCTAGAGGCTGGTTAACCAGTAAACAAGTTTATATGAATTTGTACAGAATTTCAAGTCAAAAATACCAAACCAAAACAGCATGCCTAGTACTAAGACATCGCTCCATTTGTAAGCCCGACTCTGAAATTTGCATTTGATGGGCGAGATCTGACTCGCTTCTATGAACAGCTAACATCTCTCGGTGTGGCCTTCATGTCTTGCACCTTCTTCCATTAATACGCTGCATCGGCACCTGGAAACACAACGGCTAATATTTAATATGTAGATGGTTAGGAGAAACAACGTTTAACAAGAATTAACAAGATTGCCACATAAGACAAAAGGCCCAAATGGCAAGTGGACAAGGAGGCCATTGGCTTATCGAGAGTCCAACAATTTTTCATCTACGAAATAGTTGTCAATTTAGTTTTTAAACATATTCACGCTGCTAGCATTTACACAATCTGTAGATAATTTCTCCCATTAATTTATTTTCCTCTGTGGTAATGAGTACTTTCTGATATTCACTATACACTGATCTTTCACTAACGTCACTTCATGTCCTCAAGTTTTATTATATTTCTGAAGTAAGAAAAATATATTTCTAGAAATATTTTCATACCCATTCAATATCTAAACCAATTCAATTTCATCTCTTCTTAACCTCCTTGTCTCTAGGATTGTTAAACCACATTCTTTTAGGTGTTCTTCATAACTAAGGTCTCTCATTTCTGGAATTATTTTGGTTGTTCTCCTCTATTCATTCAAACCAGCAGAGTACAACTGTACATGAACCAGCGATGTACAACTGTACATGAACCAGCGGAGTACAACTGTGCATGAACCAGCGGTGTACAACTGTACATGAACCAGCGGAGTACAACTGTGCATGAACCAGCGGAGTACAACTGTACATGAACCAGCAGAGTACAACTGTGCATGAACCAGCGGTGTACAACTGTACATGAACCAGCGGTGTACAACTGTACATGAACCAGCGGAGTACAACTGTACATGAACCAGCGGAGTACAACTGTGCATGAACCAGCGGTGTACAACTGTACATGAACCAGCGGAGTACAACTGTGCATGAACCAGCGGTGTACAACTGTACATGAACCAGCGGAGTACAACTGTGCATGAACCAGCGGAGTACAACTGTACATGAACCAGCGGAGTACAACTGTGCATGAACCAGCGGTGTACAACTGTGCATGAACCAGTGGTGTACAACTGTACATGAACCAGCGGTGTACAACTGTGCATGAACCAGCGGTGTACAACTGTGCATGAACCAGTGGTGTACAACTGTGCATGAACCAGCGGTGTACAACTGTGCATGAACCAGCGGAGTTCAACTGTGCATGAACCAGCGGTGTACAACTGTACATGAACCAGCAGTGTACAACTGTGCATGAACCAGCGGAGTACAACTGTACATGAACCAGTGGTGTACAACTGTGCATGAACCAGCGGTGTACAACTGTGCATGAACCAGCGGTGTACAACTGTGCATGAACCAGCGGTGTACAACTGTACATGAACCAGCGGTGTACAACTGTACATGAACCAGTGATGTACAACTGTACATGAACCAGTGGTGTACAACTGTACATGAACCAGTGGAGTACAACTGTGCATGAACCAGCGGTGTACAACTGTGCATGAACCAGCGGTGTACAACTGTACATGAACCAGGAGTGTACAACTGTACAGTTTCATATAGCTTGTGAACAATGACAATTACAAAACTAGAAGATATTTAAAGAGAGAACAAAGTTTAAAAAAATTCTCTTGACATAACCAGAGACGTGAAGACTGACCTCTGATACTGCCATCGTGATACATCACTGCACTGCCACCTAGTGTGCTTGCGTGGTGTCCTGTGTCATCAATGTAGGAGATGTTGTGGAAGACCTCACCATCTGGGGACACAAGACAAAACTATGTTGTATATAGTCAGAGCAAAACTTGCTTATTTCTGGCAACATATAACAAGTCTCCCATCTTAGCTTCCAATGGAATGTTCACAATGGAATTTTCACAATGCAGTCATTGGCTTATATTTATAGTGTGGACAAGTTTTAAAAATAATTGTCAGGTATCTGTTAATTCTGTTTTTAGACAAACAAACACTTCATTTGTTCCAGTTCATGGTAGCTACGGTGACTCTGATGGTCAAGTGGTTTAAATACAAATATAAGCTTTATAACTATTATATACAAACATTACTGTCCAGCTTATATTTTATATATTTTATCTATACTTATTTACTTACATGTGTATACATTGACTTACACATGTATACACTGACTTACATGTATGTACACAGACTTACACGTGTATTCATTGACTTACATGTGTATATATTGACTTACACATGTATACATTGACTTACACATGCATACATTGAATTCAAGTGTATACATTGACTAACACATGTATACATTGACTTACACGTGCTTACATTGACTTACATATGTATACATTGACTTACACCTGTATAGATTGACTTACATATGCATACAATGACTTACACATGTATACAATGACTTACATATGTATACAATGACTTACACATGTATATACATTACTTACACGTATATATTTACTTTACATTACACACAGTTGTAATTGTAATAATAGTAATTAGATCCTATGACAGTAATCACAATTGTAATAATAATAATAATGAGATCATGTGACAGTAATCACAATTGTAATAATAATAATAATGAGATCCTGTGACAGTAATCACAATTGTAATAATAATAATAATAATAATGAGATCATGTGACAGTAATCACAATTGTAATAATAATAATGAGATCCTGTGACAGTAATCACAATTGTAATAATAATAATGAGATCCTGTGACAGTAATCACAATTGTAATAATAATAATGAGATCCTGTGACAGTAATCACAATTGTAATAATAATAATGAGATCCTGTGACAGTAATCACAATTATAATAATAATAATAAAGAGATCCTGTGACAGTAATCACAATTGTAATAATAATAATAAAGAGATCCTGTGACAGTAATCACAATTGTAATAATAATAATGAGATCCTGTGACAGTAATCACAATTGTAATAATAATAATGAGATCATGTGACAGTAATCACAATTGTAATAATAATAATGAGATCATGTGACAGTAATCACAATTGTAATAATAATAATGAGATTCTATGTCTAATCACAATTGTGCCCAACACTTTGTAATTAAACTGTCATTGCGGAGGACAACCTCACCTTTATCGGAGAATGACGACATCCTCGATCGTTTCTCTTCTTTGATGTCTTTCTCGTACTTCTTCAGCAGGTACATCTTGCGCACGAAGATCAGCACCAGGATGATGGTGGCATTGGCAAGATTCGCGATGATCACAGCTGGGTCTTCGTACTTAATCTCCGACATGGTCGCGACGATCGTCCACACGATCCAGATAACAATCGTGAAGCAGGTCACGAAGAACACGAAGCGAGATTCGTTGTGATTCTCTTCACTGTCCCACGTCACCAACGAGAAGATGAATGTGAGGGCGATCAGCACCATGACATAAATACATGACATGATCAACTTGGCATAGTGGGTCGGCTCAGGGGCGCAGCGTGCCACCAATGCGTCATGGTACGTGACGGTCTCGTACCTGGCCGGAGACAGAATCAGCCACTCGGTCGCGAAGCCCACCTGGACAGCCGTGATGGCCAGGGCCAGCAGGAAGAGACTGAGAGGGTGAGCCAGTCTATGGTAGACTGGTTCCGCGTAGTAGTCCACGTAACTCTCAATGCTCCATGTATTGAGAACCTGCAACAGCAGCAACTTGCTACATCCCTTGGCAAAATCTATTAAATTCTACAGAGCATAGTACAACTTTTGTATGGAAAACTTCTATAAAAATTGTATAGAATATTTTCTGAATTCTACATAGTTGTGTCCAAAAAAATTGTATAGAATATTCTATAAAAATTCTATAGATATTTTTGCAAATGGTATATTATGATATTTCACAGGAGTTTAGTATGTGTACCGGGGTACTGTAAAAATTGTAGATGTCAAAACCACTTGGTGGAAACAATAGAATATCCATGAAAATGTTGCTTACATATTCCGTATGACATTTCATAGTATAGCACTAGCACTGTGTTTGTCAGCAGACATTTACCCATTTACCAAATGGTTATACTGATATGTGAATATAATTTCATTGTCAGAATTGAGAGTTCTGATAATATAGTTATAAGAAATATTGTAAATTTCCAAAATATGGAGTTGGCACACAATGCTAATGGTACATAATTATATATTCCATCGATTCACCGACCTTGATGAGCATGCAGGCAAAGCAGAGGGCGTAGACGACACCAAGACTGAAGCGTCGAACAGCACACACGTCATCTGTTGGCCGCAGAAGGAATGCGAAATTGTCAATGTAGATAAGCATGACTCCAAAGAGCAGGAGGAATCCGAGTACCGAGGTGCCACCCTTGATCGGGTAGAAGATGAGGAGGTAGACAAACATGAAGAGGGTCACCAGGATGCCTATGATGGTGAGGACAGTCAGTATGATGCCCCAGAGCTCGCTGAAGTTGCTGTTGAGGTCGGCTAGTTTCACCTCTTCGATGATTGGTGTCTCTGCCTTTGTCCTGCCATTGATGCCGGTGTTGTTAACGCAGGAGCAGGTCTGACCGAGTGGACACTGTGACAGGAGGGCGGGGTTCACAGTGCCGTCTTTCTCATATGACTTGTACTGTTTGTGGTCCAGGTGCAGACTCACTTTGTAGTCGCCAATCTGTCAACATACAACACTGTACAGTGGATTATGTGTCTTCTTTGTTACTACCAATAAACATATCATATGACCAACATCATATGACACAAGCTGGAGAAGGATTGATGGGAGCTCCTGGCTGACATCTTGGTTCAGAGCATGCTTCTTTGATTATTCTCCTAAACCAATTCTCCTTGTGGTCTAAACTCCTTACATGATTCATTGACCACCTATGACCTGTATTCTGTTTGTGTTCACTGGTGGTTGATAGGGGTTGACGACAAGATAGGTCCTCTTTGATTCGTGTGAGGACAGAAATATTCGGAAAAGAATAATAAAAAGTTACTTGAGAGGTAAATACCATGTCAAAAGAATAATAAAAAGTTTCTTGAGAGGTAAATACCAAGTCAAAAGAATAATAAAGTTTCTTGAGATGTAAATACAATGTCAAAAGAATAATAAAAAGTTTCTTAAGAGATAAATACCATGTCAAAAGAATAATAAAAAGTTTCTTGAGAGGTAAATACCATGTCAAAAGAATAATAAAAAGTTTCTTGAGAGATAAATACCATGTCAAAAGAATAATAAAAAGTTTCTTGAGAGGTAAATACCATGTTAAATGCAACAATCCAAGAAACCGGAACATCGGATGATTTATTTGGTTGTTTTGCACATTGTGTTGTGTGACACCAGAACTGTTTGACCACCAGATGGCAGCAGGGTTGGGTTCAAATACATTTGTAATAATAATTTATTCATTCAAATACAAAGTGGTGTCATAGGGCGGGCCATTAGAATAAATCATCATTTGTCAAGCTAGTGACCTGACATGTACACATTTATAGCAATTGCATTTGCAGTTTGGCATTAGAAAAACAATAAATACATCGTATGATTAAATATTCACCATATATTATTCAACAAGAGAGTTGGGAAATTATTAAAAAACTAAATGACTACTAACAATATGAAAAAGCTAATTTTTTATTTGATTAGCAAAATGTGTGTGTAATAATAATTAATTATAATTTACTACATTGTAAGTCAAATAATATTACATATATAACATTGCGTATAATATATAATAATTATTACACACTCTATATTTATTATTATTATTATGACTTTTGTGAGAGATAACAGCTACTGTTGAAGCTGCTACAAAGTACAAATTGTGATGTCGCATTAGCTGTACAACTCGCAACAGTGATTATAGTTTTTAAAATTTGAATGTGCTGACCTTTTTGTATGAATAGCTGGCATCATCCTTCTGGTAGTTGTAGATGTTGTATCCATGGTTACCATGACCTTCCTCCGTAAAGTTGAAGGTCATTTGTGCATTATCAACAAGCTCATCAGATGGCGCCACCCACAATGCACCTTTGATGCGTTTGTAGATGAGTTCGTTGCGGTTTGGCAGGGTCGATATGCACTCAGCCAAAGACTTGGAACTACAGCCATGGAAAATAAAACTCACACTCACTATACGCACAAGTATTAGTGCTGCCACAGTTCTGAGCCTGCAACCGAAACCCGGTGTCATTTGGCATGCAGACCCGGAACCACTACAACACTAGCTATCAGTTGTTATTCTAAAATCAATTACATCTTATGTTCATTGTCCACTTGATTGTGTTGTCTATAGTGCGAAACGTCCGACCCGAATTCTGTAGTTTCTTGTCTTGAAATAAAACTTAATCAGTTATGTAGTCCTTTGTGATTGACATATTTTAGCTAGTTCTAGCAATTTTAGGAGGTTTTCTCTCTGCCTCTTTCAATAGCAGACAACTTCAGTTCTCCCACACTAGAACCATGGCAGACCTATACCATGAATAAATAGTCCTCGAGAACCACACAGATCAGTGACAATTGGAACATACACAGCACTACTGGCTTTCTTGTAAAAGTTAGCTTATAATGTGATCTCTCTCATGTATACATTATAAAGAAATATCTTGTTTCAAGTTTCAAACATATCGTTCACATTCATAATTTGATAATTTGCAGCTGTGTACACTTCAACCCAACAAAATGTAAACATTTGACATATGACAAACCAAAATACGACACCATATACACCATAACAAACACAGACCTACGAGTGACAGACATTGACAACACACCAGAGACAGATTAAGACCTGGCAGTAACTTTCGATCGCTCATTGAAATTTCGCCAGCATATTGGCGGTCATATGTAGTGACAAAAAGAAATCAGATGACAGGCCTTATCAAACATGTGTTTAAACGTACGGACTGCACCATCTTCAGATTAGTCTTTACAGCGTTAGTGAGACCACATCTAGATCATGCCTACTCAATTTGGAACCCACACTATGCAACAGACATTAACCCACTAGAAAATATGTAACGCAATACTTCTTCAACTGGCCATGCACAACACCTGCTTGTTACATTTATTAATAATGACAACAGGCATTAAACTTACCGATTGTGTGTATCATAAATTTATGCTATACAATATATATATATAATATATATATAATAATAAACTATATCCATTCTAACATCTTGACTGTCCAAATGTGTTTAATTAACCAAATAATTTTTTTTATATAATTTTTTCCATTTAACCATTCTGAATATCGACCTTACGATTCAGTACCTTCTACCACCCTCTTCCGCCTTCCCTGCTTTCTGTGTCAATCTCTCCTCACTCATTCTCTCTATGTGTCCTGTCCATTGCAATCTACTCACCACTCCCTTCATCCTCCCCACTCCCTTCATCCTCCCCACTCCCTTCATCCTCCCCACTCCCTTCATCCTCCCCACATCCTCCCCACTCCCTTCACCCTCCCCACTCCCTTCATCCTCCCCACTCCCTTCATCCTCCCCACTACCTTCATCCTCCCCACTACCTTCATCCTCCCCACTCCCTTCATCCTCCCCACTCCCTTCATTCATCCTCCCCACTCCCTTCATCCTCCCCACTCCCTTCATCCTCCCCACTACCTTCATCCTCCCCACTACCTTCATCCTCCCCACTACCTTCATCCTCCCCACTCCCTTCATCCTCCCACTACCTTCATCCTCCCCACTACCTTCATCCTCCCCACTCCCTTCATCCTCCCCACTCCCTTCATCCTCCCCACTCCCTTCATCCTCCCCACTCCCTTCATCCTACCCACTCCCTTCATCCTCAGGGGTTTCTTTATTCCAATCTCTTCTCTTAATTCCCGTCAAAGTACATTAAAAAAACATGTCTCATTAAAACATTGGGTGATAATTATGTTAGAATAATAGTTTAAACTACATAACATTACTTTACAATGAAAACAATCAGACTTAGTATTTTTATAGAACACGTACCTAGAACGACACTCATTGATATTAGCCAACCCAAGCGCCACCTGTTGAGTGGCAATGATAGTCTGTAAAACACTGGCTGGTGAGTCGACCATGTCTTCGCTGATACGCAGGCCCAAGGAGCAGACACGGGTGAACTGAAACACAATTTACTAACATTTGGGGAAAGATCACTATTTTCCCCATAATTATGTATGTATATGTATATATATATATAATATATATATATATATATACATATATATATATATGTATATATATATATATATGTGTATGTATATATATATATGTGGGTGTGCACATACATATACATGAATAAACAGAAATATTATTTAATCAGCCAAGAAATAATATTCAATCAACAGTTTTTAAAGTGACAGCAAAACTACCAAGTTACTGATTTATGACACATGATAAAAAAATACAAAATCTTACCCCACTTACCTGCCCTAATGATCCCAATGCCCCCCGCTCAACATTTCTTTACCTTAATAATGGTGATAAAATAACTAAGATCAACATTGTGAACCTACTTCAGTTAGCACAACCGTGGCGTTCTCGAGACGACATTTGTGCAGTCGCTGCCAGAACTCATCGAACCAGTCATCTGGGATGTTTCCGTGCTGGCCCACTGTCAGCGTACTGACGTAGTGACGGAACCCCTTGGACACTCCACTGACAGCCTGAGACAAACAACCCTCACATGACATTAAGAACTCCCTCCTCACTTGATTTAGTTCATCACGAATCAGGTTCTTTGCTGTTCAAATTTGTAGTGCGTGGACAGTGGATAGTTTAAGTAATACATGCGGTTTAATAAGAGTGCATTTTTAATATTCGAAAGAACTGCCTTTGATTGTTAGATTGGGTAACTTGCAAAAATTTTGATGATTCCACCAAAACTAAATAACACATTTTCACAAACAAGCTAGCATGTCGTAGTGGATGTTAGAAAAGTTAAATGAACATCAGTGTCCTACAGCAAGCTAAGAGGTCACAAGCTAAGAGGTCACAAGCTAAGAGGTCACAAGCTAAGAGGTCACAAGCTAAGAGGTCACAAGCTAAGAGGTCACAAGGGGTGACCCCTTTACTACAGGTCTCTGAATGACACAAATTATCACAACTATTGACATATTAGTACAATAATGACAAATAATTTTACACAGTAAAACATGTGCATACATGAATACAAGACATCACACCTTAGGGTGAATACTGATCCAAGATGGTCCTGGGTAAGAGTGTACCCACCTGTAGGGTGATAGCGCCACGGGCCACTTTGTCCACATTGTCTACGACTAAGCTATTATTACCCCACTGTTCCGATCCCAGGAAGACAAAACGCCCCATCAGGCCTTTACTCTTGGCGGCGAGCAGCAGCCGATGCGTGTCATCAGGCGACGTGAACAGGACGACAACACGTGACCCAGAAGTAGCATCTAACTTCTACAACATACAGGAGGTCCTACAACCTGTGTGCATGCATGCGTGCGTGTTTGTGCACATGCATGTGCGTGAATGTGGTCTGTGTGTTGTATTTGTGTGCGTGTGTTCCAAAATCATGAAAACTGGGCTTACACTAGTTTGGTGCAGTTATCTAATTGATAGTGGTGAAGGTAAGTGTTTTGCAGCCATTTGCGCATACCTCACTACTGACTGATGAAATAATGGTTTTCCGATCTATCGCTGAAGTATGTGCAACAAAAACATGATTTATCTCAAAGCAAATGAATTAGATATAATGCGTTTTGCGGATAAATGTTTCATATGTACCTTTCATGACATCCCTTCTGGTATGCCAAATGTGATTATTAAAACAAAGGTGGTCATAAAAGCAAGAGACACAATGAAACGGTTCCTTGACATAAAATAGCTTAAGGAAATGGTCATTAAAAGGTACACAATTAATCGTTCCTTGACACAAACTGGCGTAAAGAAAACATTCACTGTTGACGGTCATGTAATGCGAACCTTGATGAGTTCTTTAGCTTCCTCGTCCGTGGCATTGGCGCGGAGAATGAAGTGGTTGGCCATGCAGAGGGGCAACTCTGTTGTTTGGTTGTTACGAGCACGCACAGCCTGCAAGAAGGCAGTGGTCGCTGCCTTTGAATAGTCGTTGTCACTGCTCACCATGCTGCACAAACAGATTCAATATAAACGACAGTCCAATGTTCAGCTACAGTAGGTTGTATAAACAATAAACTCAAGACATATTTATTCGACATTGCATTTCCACCATAAGTCCCTGGCATTCCCTCACTCTGGTGAAGCTTCCTGATCCTAGGTAGTAGTGCTTCTCAGCTCGAGTTCCAAAAGATTTCATAGGCAATACAGAAGTTTATAACAATAATATTAATTTATATAGTGCCTGAATCCACTTAAAATAAAATGCTCTCGGGCGATTTACATAAAATAGCATATGTTAAATTAGTAAATGTAGTTAAGAGAATCAGCTGTGTAAACACAGACAAGCTGGTTAAAACACATTCTAAGTTTACACTAAAAAGGACAAAAGGCATTAAAAGTTATAATACATCTATAACAACATATAGATATATATATTTAAAACATTTAAATTATTAGTTCATGATTATTTGGCAGGTGAAATGATCAGATGCAGGTCATCAAAACTTGATATCAACTGACACTTTATGCATAAAACACCTGTATTCCTATACATTACCTGCAAACTCTCCTTTCCACGAATGTTACAAGTATGTCACAAGTGGTGTCACAAGCATTGTCTAAATACAGTGTCAGCTTTTGTTGTGCGATTAAGTTTCTCAATTGTGTTGTTGTAGAATCATTTCACGAAAACTCAAACCTATCTAGTATCCACTATGACATGGTAGCTTTAGTATCTGCTATGATGTTCTAGCTCTAGTATCCACTATGACATGCTAGCTCTAGTATCCACTAAGATGTGCCAGCTTTAGTATCCACTATGACGTACTAGCTCTAGTATCCAATAAGACGTGCCAGCTTTAGTATCCACTAAGACGTACCAGCTCTAGTATCCACTATGATGTTAAGTTTTTTATTGTCTTGTTTTAGAATCATTTCACGAAAATTCAAACTATGGTATGTGCCAGCTCTGGTATCCACTACGACGTGCCAGCTCTGGTATCCACTACGACGTGCCAGCTCTGGTATCCACTACGACGTGCCAGCTCTAGTATCCACTGCGACGTGCCAGCTCTAGTATCCACTATGACGTGCCAGCTCTAGTATCCACTACGACGTGCCAGCTCTAGTATCCACTACGACGTGCCAGCTCTGGTATCCACTACGACGTGCCAGCTCTAGTATCCACTACGACGTGCCAGCTCTAGTATCCACTACGACGTGCCAGCTCTAGTATCCACTACGACATGCCAGCTCCAGTATCCACTATGATGAGCCAGCTCTAGTATCCACTACGACATGCCAGCTCTAGTATCCACTACGACATACCAGCTCTAGTATCCACTACGACGTGCCAGCTCTAGTATCCACTACGACGTGCCAGCTGTAGTATCCACTACGACGTGCCAGCTCTAGTATCCACTACGCTGTGCCAGCTCTAGTATCCACTACGACATGCCAGCTCTAGTATCCACTACGACATACCAGCTCTAGTATCCACTACAACATACCAGCTCTAGTATCCACTACGACGTGCCAGCTCTAGTATCCACTACGACATGCCAGCTCTAGTATCCACTACGACATACCAGCTCTAGTATCCACTATGATGTGCCAGCTCAAGTATCCACTATGACATACCAGCTCTAGTATTCACCATGACGCACCAGCTCTAGTATCCACTATGACATGCTAGTTAATTTTTTTTTATTTAGTTTTGATGAAATCATTGTGCAAGCTAATAAAATATGTTTGACTGGACCCAACTGAAATTCTGCAGGAAAACGGCAAAGGTGGTTATGTAGAGCCCCCCTGTTTCTATTGTAAAATAGGGGAAGGCAGTGTTAGTTGAGCCACTGGAATTAGTTGAACTACCCATGTTTCCCAGGAAACTATAGCAGCGACAGTTACGTGGCACCACCCAATGATTGAACATGTTATTAGAACATGATTGACGTACAATAAGTGCCGTTTGTCACAACGGTCAGAACATGTGAGCTAAAAGTAAATTTTTTGCTGTTTTTCAAAACTTTCTGTGATTGTGATTAATGTCCGCTGGTGAATAAACAACCAGATTTCACTGTCTCTTCACTTACAAATGGTTTAACTATGGACAGGAGAGAAACTATTTACATCACTTTGCACATTAATGGTGAAGTTAATTAAAAAGCTTAATCATTAGAAACGGCTTAATCATTTGAGCAGCGGCTAAAGAACAAAGTTGAACATTCTTTACCCCAAAATACATCAAGGAATTAATTTTCTGAGCAAATTGAGACACTGGATAGCTACAAGGCAACATATTAACAGTCAGTTACACTGGTTGAGATTTGCCTATAAGCCTATATAATTAAGTGTGTCTGCTTATTAATTATGTGTGTAGACTTGTCAGAGACGTGTTTTACCCACTGGGTAGATGTGTTGGCTGAGTTGTTATGACGTTTTAGTACAAAGCCTATGTAAAATATACAAATACAGCATTTACCCAACATACACTACACTGTGGCTCAATTTACCCCACACCAAGTGTTAGTTGAGCCAGCTTACCAACCCTATTTGAATCAGCTTTAATATAATTATCTTTGCATACTAGATACATTATCTTGGTATAAAATGATTTACTAATAATCATAATTTATGTGAGTAAACCAATTTTGACTTATGAATAAGATTGTGCCCCAGATTTCAAAAAGAATGAAAAATTGCTCCACTGACACCTCCTTCCCCTACGACTATTCACACTTTTGCAATTTACCTGTTCCCACAATCAAATTCAATTCATTTGACGATTTCAACAATGGTATGTATTCTTTTATTAAACCAACTGCACATGTGCTTGCGTGTGTGCGTAGACATATATAATTCCGTACCTGAAGTAGATCCAATTCATGGAAGCAGTGATGTCAGCCATGGCTGATGCCTGAACATCATTGGGCAGGACTGTACGCAGGAAGTAGGGGGCGCTACTGAGAGAGACGGCTGTTGCCGTCGGGCTGATGGTCGTGATCCGTCGAGGTGACAACAGTTGCGTTGCCGCCTCCGAGTTTCTGCTGCCACCACCGACGACGTATGCGACCACCGACGCTGGTGACACCCAATCCCTATCTTTCCCAGACAGGATGGAAAACACATTGGCCGTGACACTGATTGTGCTGCCACAAGTATCAATGGCCGTAGCTCCCAGTTTCACACCATGATATTTTGTTGTGTTGGCATTCACTTGGCTGATGGCGTAAAAGAATGCAAGTAAATTGTAGAATCCAGTGTTGGTATTGAGTGGACCGCACTGCAAGGCATCGGCGCTTGCTGCGTGCACGTCAAACAGACCAATGACATTGATGTCGTCAACCCGCTGAGCCTCCGGTGACTGTTGCTGCATGTAGTGAGACTGATGCTTGCCAATGAGCGGGCATTCACTGCAGGCATCCTTGCCTTTGCAGTTAGACACCCAATTCACGTCAAATTCGGTGGTAATCTTGAGAAGATGGGTGTCGTTATAGCTCCCAATCTGTGTAATAGAACCAGATGTAACATCTGAGAATTTCAATAACATTACACATGAGTAAACTTTTACAGTTTACCCATAAGTTTTACAGAGTTTAATAAATTTGATTTTCTTACGGGCAAGGAAACATTCCTTATGTTTGTATGCATTTTGTCAACGGTCAACGCGTGCATACTAATGTTGGTAGCATGTGAAATATGACTACCAAATATGACCACCATTGCATCATGCAGCGCCACATGGTGAACTGTTACAGACCTACTATTGTTTTAAATAGCATAACTGGTCATGGCTCGGCGCTATAATACAGTCCGACATCTTGGAAAACAATTATCAATGTGACACTATGGAGTTGTTTGAAAAACACAAAATCTTTAACATAATTATTGAAGATAAATATTTGTAGACATATGATGGTTATTGTTGTATGTCTTGTATCTGTGTCAATATTGTTACCTGTTGTTAAAGAAACATTTAAAAGTACTAATTCTGTCAGGGGATCTGAGAATTAGTAGAGTTTAGTTATTACAGGATGTTGGAAGGATGTGCACTGATGTGACTCTAAAACCTAGGTTCCTTCTGGCTGGTGTCTATGCCGGGGGAACTAAAAACCTAGGTTCCTTCTGACTGGTGTCTATACCAGGGGAACTAAAAAGATCCCAACCAGGGGGAAATGTGTAACATGTCATTGCCCCACAGAGCTGGTGGTCTCTACCCCACTAATGTCTCACAGAGCTGGTGGTCTCTACCCCACTAATGATGTGAATGCACCAAGCTCGACACTACTCTAGTCACATTATATATGACCAGTACCCGGTACACAGGCATTAGCTGTAAAGGAAGAAGATGACTAACTTACATTGTTGGTGTAGTAGTTGAAAGCACCACCACTGGACTTCTTGGTGGCATAGATGTGGTAGCCCCGACTGCTCTCACCTTTATCGTTGTACACAAATTCCTGCATCGTGGCATCACGGAAACTGCAACATCACATGTCATTCACAGTTAGGCTAAACATAAAATATGTGGGAATCTGGCAACATGCATCAAGAAATATGTCACGACATTTACAGTTAGGCCAAACATGAAAAATGTGGGATTCTGGTAATACGCATCAATAAATATATAATGTCACATGTCATTCACAGCTAGGCCAAACATAAAATATGTGGGATTCTGGTAATACGCATCAATAAATATATAATGTCACGTCATTCACAGCAAGGCCAAACATAAAATATGTGGGATTCTGGTAACATGGCATCAAGAAATATATAATGTCACATCATTCACAGCTAGGCCAAACATAAAATATGTGGGATTCTGGTAACATGGCATCAAGAAACCTACATGTATGAATATGGCTGAGCCTGTCCAACCTACCCTAGGGTACATTGAAGATGTTCAATCTGACCCAGGGTAAGGTTATGATATATTGAACTAAACATAAACCACTTTAGCAGTGCTGACACCATACACGTCTTTATAATGCCCCTATAACATATGTGTACAGCCACGTACCTGGCCGCACGGATGCCATCCAGTGTAAGCTGACTGCGCGTACTAGAAGAACGGTAATTTGGACAAACTTCTGTGTAGTTATTTCCACACAGGTTTCTGAGCGCAGCATCTACTCCGAGTGCCGCAGCATAGACAGCATTCACGGTGTACAGTACATAGGGGTCCTAACAACACAAACACAACTACTGGTAGTGCTGTCACTGTGCTGGGTCTGAAACCAAAACTACGGGTCCTGATAGGTCCTGTGGGTCTGGGTTCTACATCCTTCCAGACCCGAAACCGTCACAGCACTAGTCATCAGTGATAAATTTCAATTCTGTAGATTTTTGTAATGAAATAAAACTTGTTCAGTTATGTAGTTGCTTGTGATTGGCCTATTTTAGCTCCTTGTTGGAGGATTTTACAATTTTAGGTATAAAAACTCCCAGTTCCCCACACTGGAATCACGGAAGACCTATACCATGAATAAAAAAACATGCTCTTTAAAACAACTTTAGTTCACAGCTTGATTTGTAATGTTATTTAAAAAAAAGAAACCTGCAGCCAATCATAACGTGTTACAAAGTGCTTGTTACAAACCTGCTGATAGGTGGATGCACGCACGGCTCCATTCTTTATTGCTGCTTCGCTGCATTCATCTGGATACTTCTCCTACAGCCAGTAGATGAGAGTTAGTATAACAATCTACACAACAGCCACCCTATTTGGCTAGCCTCCAGTATCTTTTCATTATTCCAGGCAGATATTTGTTCCTAAAACTAAGCTGCAAGTTTGCGAGAGCAACTGGGTCCAGAGAATTACAGGAGCAAATGGGTTGGATAGAAGGAGGATGAATGACCTAGGGGAAGAGATTGGGAAGCAGTTCAGGTTAACGGGAAGTATAGTAAGAAGCCGGATGATGTGGGCAGGTCACTTGGTGCAGATGGAGGAGGGCAGGTCACTTGGTGTGGATGGAGGAGGGCAGGTCACTTGGTGTGGATGGAGGAGGGCAGGTCACTTGGTGTGGATGGAGGAGGCCAGGTCAGTTGGTGTGGATGGAGGAGGGCAGGTCATTTGGTGCGGATGGCAGGTCACTTGGTGCAGATGGAGGAGGGCAGGTCACGTGGTGTGGATGGAGGAGGGCAGGTCACTTGGTGCGGATGGAGGAGGGCAGGTCACTTGGTGGGGATGGAGGAGGGCAGGTCACTTGGTGTGGATGGAGGAGGGCAGGTCACTTGGTGCGGATGGAGGAGGGCAGGTCACTTGGTGGGGATGGAGGAGGGCAGGTCACTTGGTGCAGATGGAGGAGGGCAGGTCACTTGGTGTGGATGGATGAGGACAGGTCACTTGGTGTGGATGGAGGACAGGTCACTTGGTGCGGATGGAGGAGGGCAGGTCACTTGGTGGGGATGGAGGAGGGCAGGTCACTTGGTGCAGATGGAGGAGGGCAGGTCGCTTGGTGCGGATGGAGGAGGGCAGGTCACTTGGTGCGGATGGAAGATGGCAGGTCACTTGGTGGGGATGGAGGAGGGCAGGTCACTTGGTGGGGATGGAGGAGGACAGGTCACTTGGTGGGGATGGAGGAGGGCAGGTCACTTGGTGCGGATGGAGGAGGGCAGGTCACTTGGTGTGGATGGAGGAGGACAGGTCACTTGGTGCGGATGGAGGAGGGCAGGTCACTTGGTGCGGGTGGAGGAGGGCAGGTCACTTTGTGCGGATGGAGGAGGGCCGGTCACTTGGTGTGGATGGAGGAGGGCAGGTCACTTGGTGCGGATGGAGGAGGGCAGGTCACTTGGTGCGGATGGAGGAGGGCAGGTCACTTGGTGCAGATGGAGGAGGGCAGGTCACTTGGTGTGGATGGAGGAGGACAGGTCACTTGGTGTGGATGGAGGACAGGTCACTTGGTGCGGATGGAGGAGGGCAGGTCACTTGGTGGGGATGGAGGAGGGCAGGTCACTTGGTGCAGATGGAGGAGGGCAGGTCGCTTGGTGCGGATGGAGGAGGGCAGGTCACTTGGTGCGGATGGAGGATGGCAGGTTACTTGGTGGGGATGGAGGAGGGCAGGTCACTTGGTGGGGATGGAGGAGGACAGGTCACTTGGTGTGGATGGAGGATGGCAGGTCACTTGGTGGGGATGGAGGAGGGCAGGTCACTTGGTGTGGATGGAGGAGGACAAGTCACTTGGTGGGGATGGAGGAGGGCAGGTCACTTGGTGCGGATGGATGAGGGCAGGTCACTTGGTGTGGATGGAGGAGGACAGGTCACTTGGTGCGGATGGAGGAGGGCAGGTCACTTGGTGTGGATGGAGGAGGACAGGTCACTTGGTGCAGATGGAGGAGGGCAGGTCACTTGGTGTGGATGGAGGAGGGCAGGTCACTTGGTGGGGATGGAGAAGGGCAGGTCACTTGGTGTGGATGGAGGAGGGCAGGTCACTTGGTGTGGATGGAGGAGGGCAGGTCACTTGGTACGGATGGAGGAGGGCAGGTCACTTGGTGTGGATGGAGGAGGGCAGGTCACTTGGTGTGGATGGAGAAGGGCAGGTCACTTGGTGCGGATGGAGGAGGGCAGGTCACTTGGTGTGGATGGAGGGCAGGTCACTTGGTGCGGATGGAGGAGGGCAGGTCACTTGGTGCGGATGGAGGAGGGCAGGTCACTTGGTGCGGATGGAGGAGGGCAGGTCACTTGGTGCGGATGGAGCAGGGCAGGTCACTTGGTGTGGATGGAGGAGGGCAGGTCACTAGGTGCGGATGGAGGACAGGTCACTTGGTGTGGATGGAGGAGGGCAGGTCACTTGGTGTGGATGGAGGAGGGCAGGTCACTTGGTGCGGATGGAGGAGGGCAGGTCACTTGGTGCAGATGGAGGCGGGCCGACTACCAAAGAGAGCAGAGGTGATGAAACACTCAGGCCATGAGAAAGGGGCAGTAACTGAGATTGGAGGATTTTGTGAGATATAAGAAAGACAGAAGAGGTTGACAAGTGGAGGGAGAAGGCTGCTGATAGGGAGAAGTGGAAAGGGATGACAGAGGAGGATGACAAGTGGAGGGAGAAGGCTGCTGATAGGGAGAAGTGGAAAGGGATGACAAGTGGAGGGAGAAGGCTGCTGATAGGGAGAAGTGGAAAGGGATGACAGAGGAGGATGACAAGTGGACGGAGAAGGCTGCTGATAGGGAGAAGTGGAAAGGGATGACAGAGGAGGATGACAAGTGGAGGGAGAAGGCTGCTGATAGGGAGAAGTGGAAAGGGCTGACAGAGGAGGATGACAAGTGGAGGGAGAAGGCTGCTGATAGGGAGAATTAGAAAGGGATGACAGAGGAGGATGACAAGTAGAGGGAGAAGGCTGCAGTTAGGAAGAAGTGGAAAGGGATAACAGCTGGGGTGATGCAGCAGAACAAGAACTAGCCTCATCCCTTTATAAGGGAACTACCAGGAAGAACACACACACATTACCTGTAGTGAACTGCTTCCCGGTAGGTGGCAGCGATACAACAGTTGGAAGTACTCGTCAAACCAGGCATTATTGACACTACTGCCGAGACGTTTTTCTACGAGAAATGCATCGAACTGTTTGAGGTCAGCGGTTTCGACCCCGAGATAGATGGCTCCTGCAGCTGCATCGCCTGTCTCCTTTAAGGCATCCCGGCTGATCGCCCACACCTGCAGGATGAGAAACAAGTATCGAGTCAGACTTTCATCAACAAATAATTCCAATTCTGATACATAGTGTGTGTAGAACTGTTCAGCACAGATATAGGCAACAGTTGAATTAACACAAGAAGTGCAGAATTATGAGTCTTTATAGAAGTGTTTAGTACACAAAAAGTTAAACACGATAAATTGGACCAATTATGCTTTATTAGTGGCGCATGGGGACTACCTTATTACTTTGCCAAATTTATTGTTACACTTCCACCACACATATTTACTTCTCAATAATAATAATTAATTTCTATTTCGCCTATATCCTCAGGAACCTGAGCTCAGAGGTGCAACAAAACAGAATCATTAAGAATAATCGTGAACAGAGACGCGCAAAAGTCATTATCAGAATGAGGGACAACCAAAGATTTATGGTGGAAATGCAATTTGGAATAAATATGTCTTGAGTTTTTTCAGCATTTCTGACAGCCACAAACTGCAAGATGGTCACTTCAAGCGAGGTTTAAGAATAACTGAATCATTTCCCTCTACAGAACCAGATTGCCTGCACACTCGAGAGAAAATGTGTGAGCAAGGAGCTC
Source organism: Lamellibrachia columna (assembly GCA_963662155.1). Taxonomy (NCBI): domain Eukaryota; kingdom Metazoa; phylum Annelida; class Polychaeta; order Sabellida; family Siboglinidae; genus Lamellibrachia; species Lamellibrachia columna. The sequence continues at coordinate 48,048,783 of OY759269.1, read as the reverse complement.
TTTGGCTTCATACTTGAGATGAAATGTGTGAGCAAGGAGCTCTTTGGCTTCATACTTGAGATGAAATGTGTGAGCAAGGAGCTCTTTGGCTTCATACTTGAGATGAAATGCGTGAGCAAGGAACTCTTTGGCTTCATACTTGAGATGAAATGCGTGAGCAAGGAACTCTTTGGCTTCATACTTGAGATGAAATGTGTGAGCAAGGAGCTCTTTGGCTTCATACTTGAGATGAAATGTGTGAGCAAAGAGCTCTTTGGCTTCATACTTGAGATGAAATGTGTGTGCAAAGAACTCTTTGGCTTCATACTTGAGATGAAATGCAAGGAGTTTTTAGCAAAATGATTCCCAGATCTATGCAAAACAATATTTACCTCGGATCCGATGAAATGGAAGTGTCCAAGTGCCCTGGAGTTGCGCTGTACTGCTTGCAGGAAGGGTTTGATGTGGCGCACATCAAGGAAGACAATAACGACGCTGGCACTAAGCTTCTTCAGCATACGAGTCACGATGACATCAGCTGTCACACTGGGGTCAAAGGTCATGTTCTGGGCAACACATATGCCCCTAGCCTTAGCCTGTCGGGTGAACTCCGCCGCACCTTGTGTGCCGTATGAACTTGGGGAGAAAACCACCTGTTGACCACAGGCAGTGTCACATTTCCTTGTCTATCATAAATACAATAACAAATTCCACCACAGTGGATGGATACTCCAGAGACTACGTAGTGTAACCATGGTTACAAAAACAATGCTTCAGATGACGGCTAAATGTTATCATGTTTTCTGCTAACCTATAACTTACAGTAATAGGGAGTCAATTCCATAGAGTTGGCATAGTTAGTTCCAATAAAACACACCAAATATTGTTTTTAATGCAACCCCTTTTAAGTACGTTTTTGTGCTAATGTTTTTAAATGAAAGTATATTTATTTGGGTACAACAATGCTTAGGCTTTGCAGTTACTTAAATTTCTATAAAATATAATAACATGTTCACCAACAATTTGGATAGTGAGTGAGTAATTACGTTAATATAATAATGCTTACATTGAATTTTTTTTAAATTAAAGTATTAAAAGGATTTTTATTGTCAGCTTGTCAGTGACATAGATGCATTAACATGGGGAATTGTCCAACAAAAATTTCACACATTACTAAGTACATGAAATGTCAATCAACATTGTGAAATTAAATGGTGACCTTTCCCCACCTGCACATACTTGATACCTAAAAAAATGTCAACATTGTGAAATTAAATGGCGACCTGTCCCCACCTGCACTCACTTGACACCGAACAAATTTCAATATTGTGAAATTAAATGGTGACCTGACCCCACCTGAACATACTTGACACTGAAAACATTTCAACATTGTAAAAATAAATGGTGACTATCCCCACCTGCACATACTTGACACCGAAGCGTGCAAGCAGGGCGATCATTGCGCGGGCTTGCTTGTCGTCTCCTGGCACTGTTCGCAGGAAGTAGGGGTAGGAGACCGGGTCACTAAGTTCTATGCTCGTCGCTCCGTAACTGACAAACACAGCCAGTTATTAGGGGTCAGACCACAAATATGATTTGCCTATTATTATTACTACAAATGTGTTACCAAAGTAATTAGGGAAATGTGTAATTCACTAGCATATAAATTAGATATGGGGTATTGAAAAATCCTAACGTTTATTGGCCAGGATAACTCTAAGGGGATTTCTAAATATAAAAAAATTCCAGTGATCCAAAAATATATTGAATGTTGGTTGGGTGGGTGGGTGGGTCAAGTGTCCACTTGGATTATAAAACAAATATGGGAAATGTTTTTTGTGTTTACCTGGTTGACATTTTGTAATAATTAGTTTTCCATTCACGTACAGTGCCTCCTGTTGTCCTAATTTGTTTTGAGTAGTGGTATAGGTGGGTGGGGTCAATCCAATTTTTTATTATTGGATTTTTTTAAAACCCCTAACTGTTGTGCATGATACAAGACAGTGGGAATGTCGTACCTGATCTGGGGCACACGTACAACATTGAGAACACGAGCCATCTGCTTCGATGTGTCACTGTCCATGGCTCCAACGTAGGCTGCGATGTTGGCTGGGTCAATGCGGCCAGAAGGGGTCGCAAGAGACTGGTATCCACTGTGCAGGTTGGCGAGTAGGTTACCAGCCCTTGTTGCGCTCTCACACGCGTCCAGACTCAGCCCTCCTAGGGTCACTCCTGTCAATATCCCCTTGAAGATACCTTTGTGGCTGTTGATGTCATCAAGCGCATATTTGAAAGCTTCCATCAGCTGCACGCCCTGGTGGGGGTTGATATCTCCACACGTGAACGCACTGCTGCCAGCCAGGTGCATGTTGAACACACCTGTAATGGAATATTACCTACATGTCAAGATGACTCTTAGTGTCCAAACCCGGTTACATCCTAACACCCCTATGCCACGCATGTGGAAGTGTCCAGCGCAGGGCATCTTGGGGTAGCTAGCCCATGCAGTTCAGACCGGGTTTGAGAATTACCGAAGTAAGTTGTATGGTTTTGAACTCGCTTGTATCTTGCTTTGACCTCCACCGCCCCTCCTCCACACATCGTTAGCGATGCCTATTTTTGTTTACAAATAATTGTCTAATATCTGTCATTTTGTATAACAATACCTTTGCATTGTTTCAGCAAGGCTTGCATATTGCATATCACCTTTAATGTCATTTATATTAGCAGTGTCATGTATTGTATTGCGGCAGATTGCCCCTCACCTTTGATGTCATGTAGAGTAGCAGTTTCATGCATTGTACAGATATATGTATATATTTACTGTTTGTCTTTGTGTACTTCAGTAACTTTACATTGCCTTGTTTGAGCTAAGGCTCGTGTATACAATGCTTTATATGTTCATTTTATATTCCTGGTATGCTTGAAGTGCATACCAATTGGCAATAAAATATGCCCATTACCAACCTTTATACACCTTTATTCATACATCAAACGAGCTTCGGCCACAATAAATGTCTTTACTTTCAACCCTCCATGACAGATGACATAAAAATGGGATATGACTATATAATTCCAAAAAATCTGTATTGCATTAAATATGGGAAATTCATATGATGTGCGAGGGTTTCTTATACCTAGTGACTGTGCAAGACAAAATATTTATGTATCCAACAGAGAGGACAGGTGTGTGTGTCCTGCACTTAACTAATTAGTGGTCTCATTCTACAGCAGAAGTGTCATTATAAGCAGATATTTCTACAAACAAACAGGTGAGAAGATATAAATGAATGACAACTGATAGACAAATGATGACAGGCTGTGACAGACATGAGAGGGAATGTGACAGAATATGTTGAGGAGACAGGCTGACAAAACAAATGATGACAGGCTGTGACAGACAAGAGAGGTAATGTGACAGAATATGTTGAGCAGACAGGCTGACAAAACAAATGATGACAGGCTGTGACAGACAAGAGAGGTAATGTGACAGAAAATGTTGAGCAGACAGGCTGACAAAACAAATGGTGACAGGCTGTGACAAACAAGAGAGGTAATGTGACAGAATATGTTGAGCAGACAGGCTGACAAAACAAATGGTGACAGGCTGTGACAGAATATGTTGAGAAGACAGGCTAACAAGCTATACCCACTTCCAATGATGATGTCTCCATCGATGTACTCGAACTGCTCTACCTTGCCACCCGTATACTGACACTGTGCACAACTACTGCCACATGTGCTTATCGTAGTCTTGTACTCATCTGACAGTCCGTTGACAACCATTCTTAGTGCCGAGCCTTTGTAGGTTGCAACCTGCAAGCCCCAAGTGTTCTTTCAGTCAGTACTTTGATAACAGTAATAATAGCATTTGATAATAATACTATAGGAATTTATATAAACACGAATCCACTTAAAATAAAATGTTGGCACTTTGCAAAAATTGCATAAATAAAATATATATTTGTTAAAAAATAAAGGGAGTAACATAGAAGAGCTGATTAAAACACTTAGTAAATCTTACAAAAAGTAAGTATAAAACACTACAATTATTTATTTCTCACAGGTCATTAAAACACATGTAGAGTGACACATCAATGTTATTCCTCATTAGGTGATTAGTTAAGTAAAAAAGATGTGCTTAAATATGCTGTGTCTTGTTTTTATTTTTTTTGTATGTGTAAAGTTATTATAAAATGCTAGCAGAATATGTCATTCAAACACTGTGTACAATTTACACACAGTGGACTCTATTTAGAAGTCCAACGCAACAAGCATAAATTTTCTTGTAGAATCCTACCTTGCGGGACTGGCCTCCTTCAGTGTACTGGTAGATGCTGTATCCCTGCAAGTACTGGCGGTCTGTGAACTTGAACTTGACACCGTTTTCATCCGTGAAGTCCGCCCGTTCAAGTTTCTTAATCAGCTGACCATACACGTCACCCTCCCAGAATGCATCACACACACCAGAGTAAGACCAGCCACATCTGTCATCAAAGATAAATTACAGTTAAACATTACAATGTGGGTAATTTGTCTGTATGAATATTTTTACTTCTAACGCCTCTGGATATTATTTTGAACGAATGTAGCAGTGAAACGATTACCTTGAGTTGGAGATATGAGTAAATGCTGGCCGCCCCGGGGTGACCTATAGGGTGGCTCCCAAGGCAGTAATATTAAATGTCTTAATTAATGAGAATTTCTCCGACTTCGTCATGAGTTTTGCACCTGCTCTGCATGTGCAGAATTCATACGTGAAATAAATATGTCTGAGTTATCTAATATGGAATGAAATTTGTCAATTTATCATATAATATCTTGGATGTTGTGAGATATGTAAGTGGACCAAACTATTAATACCTTGTCAAATCAACTCTACAAGTGCCATAATTTCATATCCCAACTGCACTGTGTATGACAGTGAAAATGGCACTGGCTTGGACCCCAGAAGAGACCGTGAAAAGGGGCAAATCAAAAACAACATAGAGACAAGCCATGGATGAACTAAAGGCTGCTGGGCTGACACGGAGCACAGTGGCCAGGAGAGCCCAAGACAGAGGGAACTGGGAGACCTCCACCATGGCTCGAAGATGATAAAACAAAAAACTGTGTATGACGTACCTGTCTCGAAGCAAGGAGTCAAGTGCTGTAGTGATAGCATAGACAGCGTTCATGACATTACGCATCATGATGTTCCGGTGGTAATCGGGAGCCTCAGTGACTGGCTTCAGAGTCTGGCAGTCTTTCTCATAGTGGAAGGAGTTCTTCAGGTTGCATCTGTACATTCGTTCATAGTACTCCTTAAACCAGACAGTTGATTTGTTTCCATTTGGGTTTCTCCTGGACAGAACAGCCTCGAAATCTGGCACTGGTGCAATATCAGGCCTGAACACCAGCATGTTCGCACCGGCTGACTTTGTATTATTTTGTAACACATTCAACTCTCCGTATCGGTCATAGACTACGAAGACCAGGTGATCTGCGTCACCGCTTATCGACTGTTTGGCTTGGAGCATGTGACTGATATTGGTGACATTGAGGAATGTGATGACAAGTTCAGCTGGTGACGCTTGTAACTTGGTGACAATATCATGAGGTGTGCCATGAGTCTGCAACTCGTATGACGTCACCACACACACGCCGCGGGATATGCCAGCCGCTCGCAGCACCTCTAGGCCGCCGCGACCCCATTCGGAGTTTTCATGAACAACCTGAAATTATCATATAACATCACGTAAATTTCCATATTGGGTTTTTGAGACAAGGTAGATGTTTAGGTATCATTTGTCTATTGTTTTACGTGAATAAAAAGAAAATGTTTGTAATTACTTGACATGCACACAAATATATCTATAACAATTCACACACACGCATGCACACACATAAATACACACATATATAGACACACATGTGCATAAACACAATATTGTATCTTTGTTCTCCGTGTTTGTGTGCGTGCTTGCATGCGTGCGTGCGTGCGTGCGTGCGTGCGTGCGTGCGTGCGTGCGTGCGTGTTTTTGTGCATGTTATTGCATATGTACACAGCATTGCAATTTAAAAAATGGCATTCTGGTAAAAACCTGCTTAAAGGCACTAACAGGTTGAAATATATATAAATATTCTTATGGAGCAATTCATAAACAAACTTTACCTAAGCTAAAATTTATGCCAAAACAAGTAGAAATACATATACATATACAAATTTTATCTAAACTAATTAAACTAATATTTCTGACAAATCAAATAGAGATACACGAGTAATTCATATACAATACCTGCACATATTTCCAGCCCATCTCAGCCACAAAACGTATGATGGCTTGTGCCACTTTATCATCTGTCCCCTGAAGGTTGAAAAATGTTGACATCCGACTTCGATCCGTCAGATTGGCTGAGCCCGTTGTTATACCCAGGTGAGGTCGTCCCAGCTCCCTAGTGACGTCACCAACCTCCAGGGTGGCCGACGTGGACACCTGAGTGACCCACGCCACCAGGTGTTTAATATTCTTGACCACCGCAGAGTTGCGGTCATTACCGATGATGTCAGCGTGGTATTCAGTAACCTTGTCAGCAGCTCTCAAATCACTGGAGCAGGCGTCAAATGCAACAGTCCCTACAGTGACACCTGGTAGCTTCCGAACTGGCGCCTCGCCGCTGTTCACCCTATCGAGGGCAAACTTTAACCCCTCAAGATATGGGTAGCCATCCGTAGAGACGTCCCCACAGGAGAGGGGTGATGTTGCGGCTGAGTGAATGTCAAAGATACCACCAATGAGAATGTCTACGTTCTGTTGGACTTCACCTTGACTGTTGTCATAGACATAGTCACACTCAGCACATGACCCAGGGCAGGTGGGGATGCGAGTCTGGGCCATGTTCATGTTGATTGTGTCAAATCCGGGTGAATATGTGCCCAACTAAAACAAAATAACACAGTAGCTATTTTATGTATTATGGTCAAAGTTTTATACATTGTCAAGGTTTTAAGCAACACATGCACCATTTACGATACCATGCTTAACAATTATGGTTTGTTGCCCCTCTAAGGTCAGATGTCAGCTATTTAGGCGTTAGAGAATATTTATTAAGTTACTATTATTACTACGACATGATAAAGGTTATATACAAAAGAACTATGTTGAAAATGTTAACAGGAAAATATGTTCAAAGTAATATCATATTTTATTCTGATGTGATGACGGCAGCACAGACATAGTAAAAACTCAAAAACAATAGTGTGAATGCAAACCAAAAAACAATTAGTTAATACAGCCAAGAATCAGTATCAATACCCTGTAAGCTGTGGGTAATTTGTGCAATGTATCTCCTACAATAAAAATTAGTAAAAAAATTCTTTCTCACATTTATCAATATGCCGCAATTGCCAGGGTGAAAGTACGACACTTGACTTATGAGAGTAGTATTCTAATTTGAATGCATCTCCTACCTCCACAAATCTCCCACTTTGAACACTGACTATCTCGAAGGGCAAGTCAGCCTGCCGGTCAACAAATCTGAAGTGTCGGCCAGCTTGGTCATAGAAGTTTGCCTGCAGAATGTTATCAAACAGGCGCTGGTTGTGATCAGGTGAGTTGCGGTAATGTGTGCATACGGTGGTGTAGGTAGCACCGCAGTAGTATTGCAGTGTTGCATCCAGGCCACGTGCAATCGCTTCCACCGCATTTATGATGTGGATAACATCCGGGCTCTGGTTCATAGTTATGGGTTCTTCTTTACATTTGGCAGTGTATGACTTCTGGTTGGCATCGTCAAGGTAACAGTTCATGGCTGTCTCGTACCATTCCTGGAACCAGGGATTGTCTGTGTAGAAACTGGCAGAGCGTGTGCGTAGGAACTCCTTGAACTGCTCAATGGATGGGGCGGCTTTCAGGTTGACCATGATTGAACTATCAATAACGTCTTGGCGGAGACCATCAGTGATCTCTACGTTGGAGAGTTCACCGCGCTCAAGACTGACGACAAACATGATATCAGACACTTGGTTGAAGGCTCTCATAAGTGCACGATACTGGGGCACGTCAGCCAGGATTACAACTCCAGTGAGTTGACGATGTCTCTTGATGTCTGTTGCAATCTCAGTATACGTCATACCACCATCCAGGGTGTGTACCACGGCTGCACAGATACCCTCCTTTGCTGCCATGACTTTAAACTGTGTTGCTAGGTAAGAACCACTGTCGTCACCAGCATGTACAAGTTGGATAGTCTTCCATTGCAAGCGCTTCAGTGTCAAGACCAATGCTCGCATTTGTTTCTCACTACTTGGGATTATACGTGCCACCAGGGGTGCTCGTGTGACACTGGTTGACCTTGACCACGCCCCAAGGACAGGAATGTCTGACACACCAGTGGCGTTTTGTGCCAAAGTAACCAACGCTTGAATGTCGGATTGGTCCACAGATGTTCCAGAACCGTCGGTCAGTCTGAGAGAGCCAGTGGCCAAGTTTGTGAGGATATTCCTGGCGACATCATCGCGACTACAGTCACTGAATGCGAAACCACCGAGTGTGACTTGAGACGACAGGATCCCAAGGTTGGCCACTCGCTCAATGGCGTAGAGGAAGGCAGCGGCATATTGCGCACCAGTTGCCGTCACCTTCCCGCAGACATGAGCCATTTCTCCGGCATCTTGCACCGGAAACATTCCTGTCACCAACACATCACCGGCACTATAGATGTGGTCAACAGTTTTACTCCCACTAGGTGGTGCCAAACACCTCGTGCAAGTGCCGTTGGGACACACGGAAGCAGGATGCTCTCTCAAGATGGCTGTGCGAAATTTGTTGTAGAAGAGGACAGAATCAAGGTCAAGCATCGCATGGGCAGGCGTGCTAGTGCCAACCTTCAAACAAATCAACAACATACAAATGTTGCATATTTTGACACTATCATATTTTAACAACAACATATGAAATTTTAATTTAACTTAAATGGATGCTGGGTGGGACAGAGGTTTCAAATGCAGTGTGCGTGCATGCATGCATGCGTGCGTGTGTGCATGCGTGCTTGCGTGTGGTTATGTATGTGTACTTGGTATGTATGTGTGGGTTTATGAATGTGTATGTATGTAATTATGTGTATATATATACAAATATATACTTTGTAAATTGCTTGTATATATATATATATATATATATATATATATATATATATATATATATATATATATAATATATATATATATATGCATATATATATATATATATATATATATATATGCCTATATATATATATATATATATATATATATATATATATATATATATATATATATATGCCTATATATATATGCATAATGCATATATAATTATATACACACACATATATATGTACACATATCTATATATATATATACGCAAATATATATGCATATATATATATATATATATATATATATATATATATATATATGTGCCTATATATATGCATATATATATATGTACACATATATATATGTACACATATATATATGTACACATATATACACACACATATATGTATATATATACATGTCTATATATGTCTATATATATGTATATGTGTATATATGTGTATACATATATATATATATATATATATATATATATATACATATATACACACATAATATACATATATATATAATTATATATATGTATATATATATAACATATATATACATATATATATACACATATATATATACACACATATATATATATATATATACACACATATATATATATATACATGCATATACAATATATATATATATATTATATATATATATATATATAATTATATATAATATATAATAAACAACCTACAAAGTAACAGTGGCACAGGAGCACATGAGAAAAAAAGGGAGGTTTTATAAACGTTTGACAGGGATAGGAGTGTGCAATTTCAATTGATTTGGACATGGTCAAAGTCAAAGTTTCAGAAAGAAATAAATAAAAGATGAACTGACCTTTGTAAAAGTGTAGCCGCCATGGGCATTGCTGAAACTCCACACATCGAAGTTAGCAGTAGTCGCCAGCTCCCCCTGGCGAGTGAACGCTGCCCGCTTAGTGACAAACGTTGGCACGCGGTCCGCTTTTGTGAATGTGAAGTTAAGGACTTGTAGGTAGTTTCTGTAGAAGTCCTGGAGGCTGTAACGCACTAAAGAGTCGCACATGCCACGGTAGTTTTCCCCACACAGGCCTGCGTGCGCCATTTTGAGAGCCTTCGCATACGAGAACACAGCGAGGATGGCTGACTCGACTTGGTAGAACTGCTTGTAGTTCTTTCTGCTCTCACTCGGTGCCAGTTGACTGCAAGGAACATATGAAGAGAATGGTAAGTAGTTAACACCATTCAGACGACAACGGCGTATCGTCATGTACCATTCCGCATACCAAGGACTGTCAGGCGGCAGATTGTTTTCGTTCAACCCAGCCCAGTGATCCTCGAACTCAGCGATGCGGGTCGATGCTGGCGTCACAGCAATGACTCCACGAGCTTGAGCCTGACGTAGTCCTAGACTGTCCCGATTGCCGACGCTGCTACCCACAAGCCACTGCAAATTCGCCTCCCGAGTGACACGGTCAACAGCAGCGAACAGACTAGAGGCTCCTTGAAATTCACCAAAATAAACCACTCCAGTAACTCCTGTTTGAAGGATGTCATTGATTGTTTCTTGTATTGTGAATCTACAACAACCAAACACATAAGTGTGACCACTTCTGGCACAGAAAGATCAGTGAAGTGATCGAGATACGGACGAGGCACCCAGCTATCAAAAGAAATGGATATTCATGGAACTGCTGTCATGTGACATTCACCAACATGGTCACATGACATCAGAGAGTAGTTCAGACAGACATTGATGATGGGACCGAGAGTGGGACCGAGACCAAAGTGATCAGACTGTATATTCCTCCCATCAACCAAGTGAACCTTACAGTCCGAACTGATGTGACACATATACTTTAATATAAAGCTATTTACACTTTTGCCAGTTATTCAGTCTAACGAACAAAGTCAATTCTTTTGATGATTTTAACGAAAGAACACACTATTTTATTAAACTGATTGACTGTGCATATTACTTAAACTATTCAAACTACAAATTTAAGCATCAACGAACCGAACCAAATTTGCGATGATTAAATCAGCACTGAGGGTGTTATGTTACCATAGTTACCTGGTGGTGCCTGTCTCGTTGATCTGTCTGACGAGAGTGACACAGACTCCAGCTTCCTTAGCGGCAGCTACAAATTCTGTGAAGCCTTCCATACCAGTCATACTGTCTGTGTGCACCACAGCCACGTAGGTCCAGTTAAGCGCCACTGCCACACGAGCCATTGCCTGAACCACACAGCACCACAAGGTGTTACCTTCCACACCAACGACTGGTGTGTTGAGAATAATATGACTTCTGTGAAAAATGGGGCTTTGTAAATATAAAAAATTGTAAATATGAAAAATATTCCATGCTAATTTGAACATGGGTGGGTCAGAGGGCCACTCAGATTAGCAAAAAAAATTGGAATGTATAATTTTAGAGTTTTAGCCTGGTTGAAATTTGGCCATATTCGGTTTTCCATTCACTGCATTGGCAATGCGTGTATGGTGAATTCCAATTTCGTTTATTTTTTAATAGGGGTGTGGGTATGTGGGTCAATCCTATCCATTTTGGATTATTGAAAAAAAAATTATATTTACAAAGCCACATGTGTACAGAGTGACGACTCCTAAATAACTCTAAATAACTCTATGTTTCAGTGTCAATTTCTCAATATTTAAGATAATTGGTTTCCTAATTTAAAAAATAAAATTATGGCTCCTAACGTGCTAATGGACAAAGGAGGAAGAAGAAATTGTATATGATATGCATTGCCCTGATATATGAATTTTATGCCACAATTTTTGTCCAAACTATACATATCACTCAAACAATTGAAAGGGGCTTTATGCACCAACTAGGGTACAAAGAAGCTAAGTAAAACTGTAATACAAACAAACAAACAATTGAAATGATTTACTGGGAAACTATGTCTATGTCATTAATCTGACAGTGATAGCTGTATAGTTTGACACACGTACCCTAGCTTCGTCGATGGCTGGACGGACAGTTCGTAGAAGGTACGGGTACTTTGCTCTGTTCCTGAAAGATGGGGCTGATGCAGCAAAGGAGACTTGTGCAACCTTGTACTTGCCTAGTAGATCTGCCATTGCAGCTGTCGTGTCACTAGTGACATCACCAATGACACCTGTTGAGGACACACAGAACTATATTTGACACAAACAGCAACAGTGACCCAACTAATACAGAAGGAATACTGACCATGAAACCACAGGAATACATACAAAATCCAGGATTATATTCCAAACATTTATCTTGTTATAGCTGCTTCCATAATAAAATGTTTCACTTGTATTGTTTTAGGATCATTTCGTGAAAAATCTAAACTTTCTAGTATCCACAACTTGTTAGCTCGTTTGTGCAAATGTGTCATTTAGTTTTGACGAAATCAATGGACAAACTATTGAATTATGTTATTGTTCCCAGATAAAAAGAGCAAATGTGGTTGTGTGTATGCTAGCTCTGTATATGTATATATATATATATATATATATATATATATATATATATATATATATATATATATATATATATATATATATATATAATATTCACACTTTTGCTTTGCTGAAGTTACCTGATCTAATAATCAAAGTCAATTCTTTTGATGATTTAAATTATGCACTTATTAAGCCAACTGCCCACATTAAACGGTTCGCACACTACATATTTGAACTTAAAAAAAATTGCAGATCAACATAACGTTGTCTTAAATGGCTTTCAGGTAAATCCTTTTGCTCAAACAAAATTAAACTAAATAATATTCAATTAAACCATATATATTCAAGGTCATATGTATGTCATTTTTAACTATACTATTTTTATTGTGTATACTTACCAAGAAACAGCTTGGACCGGTTGGTGTGACACCACCTCTCCTGAGCCGCCATGTTGGGCACGATGTCAAACAATGCCTCTGTGCCAACCTCAGGCCTTGAACAGGAGTCGTGGACTTGCAGCCCTGTAATCCCATAAATTTCATTGTTTTAACTTTCTCAGTTGAAAGTAACGGTTATGTCCCTATGGTTTAATAAACACAAACAACTATTTTTTGTATAAGATATCCAAAAGTGGGCCCATGAGGCATATAATCTATCAGACCTGTATGAAATAATTAAAATACAGCTGCAATCAAAATTATGGGTTAATTTAATTATTATATATGTTGAAATGCAAGTACGTTGAGGATACTTCTAACGGCAGCTTCAATTTTTTGTCATATTCACTCTGGGTGAAGCATTTTAGCTAGAAACAATTAAATATACTTCAAAGTCATTAATTTAATCCTCAAAAGAATAAATTGTAAGACTCTGTTTTATGATTAACAAGTTGCCAAGCATTGCACAGGAGAAAAGGCAGCCATTGAAAGATCTTATGACTCCTTGCAGTACCCAGGCAAGTTTTGGTAGGGCAGTGCCAACGGCAATGATGGATATAGTTTCATGCCCCCAAACTTACATGAATGTTTGAAATAGATCATGTAATGCAGAAAAATCGTAGAAAACATGCATAAAGCTGCTAATATTTATACAAAAACAAAACTCCCATTGTTCAGAGTTCCGTAATCTACATCAAATGTCTACATGAGTTCCCTTGTAATATCCCCACCCCAGGGGGAATTTCGAATTTGTATGTACCATCCCTATAGGCTCCCGAGCTTCTTCTTTTTCGTTGAACGCTTAGACAGGGACTCCGGTTCCTCGTACGAAGGTCGCTGTGTGCCGCAGATCCTCAAGTAGGCCACAGATCTTTCCTTTTACTGGTGTTTCTGTAGGCCAGGTTGCCTTCCTCTCATTTTGGTGTATTTCGCTAAATATGACAGGCTCCCGAGCATGTCTATACAATTTCAGATATGAGGGAACAAATAGTGTCACAAACTACTTTATAGTATAAAAATGAATAAATACCTGTTCAGGAGCCCATGATTCTGTTCAATTCGGTTGCAAAAACAATTGGTTGAAATAACAATAATGACTCACCAATTTTAACTCCAGGGATGTAGGACTCGCTGACTGCCTCTCCGTTGAGGTGGCCGCTGTTCTGGTTGATTCTACCGAGCGCCCATCGCATCGCTTCATACGTCTTCATCGTGTCAAGAGCTGCGCCACATCCATACATCGACTTGGCACTTTCGTGCATTGCCATGACAACCCCGATGTAGGCCTGTGCATCTGGCTGAATCACGTAGCTCCGCTTGGACACATCGCAAGTCTGTTCCTCCAACCCACCCACTGAGCAGGTGCCAAGGAGAACGGCGAATACGAAGGCAGGAATGACGCTCATTTTGCAACCTGGAAGATACAGAATCTTTCAGACACCTCTAATCTCAGAACTGCTAAATAATATCCATTAAAAAGCTATCATAATGTGTCTTTAGTTGGGAGCCAATAGCTGAACAGCTCTGAATAATCATTGATGCGAATCCAAACATTGCCACTCAGGGTGTAACATTAAAAAAAGGTAAAAGTACGTTCTTATATCACGCTGCACCCACACTTCACCCCCTAGCAGACCTGTTCATTCCAACACCATATCAACTTCTCTGGGAAGCATTCAACCATGCATGAAGACTTTTCATTCATATATCTGTTTATAGCCAGGGACTCATTTATACAACTGAGTGAACTGTGGCAACGTGGGCAAAGAAATTGCCAAAGCTTTGAAACAGCCACAAGAGCATTCAAACCCAGGTTCTCTCGATCAAGAGCCCAACATTCTAACCACTCTGTCACCACCCCCGACATCATGCCACCACCCCCGACATCATGCCACTTTCGACACCATGTAACGTTATGCCCATATTCACCGTGCGACTTCAAGTACAAACACAAACGTACGCATCACAGATGACTAAACATTTCATTTTGCTGCTTAATAAAGACTTTCTGTAAACAGCACCTAGTGCTACACAGTACATATGTTAATAGCTGCGTCCTTTTGGCACATCACACACTGCTGTTCTTATAGATCTATTGCTACTAGGCAGCCATTCTAAATATAAACTACCAACCTCCGACATCCACTTTTGTTAATTTTTTCACCATGTGTCATCACTGTGCACTAGTTAAATTTCTTCACCACAGACATCAACTTAGTGTTCAATTATCAGACTTGTTGACTTGAATCACAGGGGCTGACTTGACCTACACTCGAGTTGCTTATTTTCATGACTTGCGACTTGACGGGGAATTCAGAGAGATGACTCAAGACTTGACTTGAACTTGTTGGAGGTCACTGACTTGAGATTTGACTTGACTTGCCAGTCTGTCAGGTGGATGAAATTTGCGCAAAACCAGACCATGCTGTTGTGAGAGGCCGCACCGAATACAATAATTATGAAGTACTTATTATGATTGGCTAATGTTGTGGCTGGGCAGTGCCTGCCTAAATTTCCCGCTAAAATGACCACAGGCGCAGACAAACTATAATCAAGGCTTTTGGTGAACTTGGGTGACTTGGAACTTGACTTGGAATTCAGAGAGATGACTCAAGACTTTATTGATCAAGACTTGACTTGAAGGTCATTTACTTGAGACTCGACTTGACTTGCTAAGTTGTGCCTTGTCAACATGTATGTCAATTATAAGCTAAGCTTCATAATATTGTGTCTCACTCAAGTCTTTTGACAAGTGTCATCTATTATATAGACACCAATGTCCCAAATGTCACTCACTCTTGTAACGCCAAGGTAACAATGGTGTCCAGCTGTGTCATGATTAAGCATGCTCAAAGATGAGGGGTACATGACTTGTTTCATTACGACAACTTATTCTTGCAGCTAGATACCGACAGTGACAGTGTCATATTTCAAACCATTGCTGCTACTGGTGCCAGTAAGTGTCAGTGACAGTGTAATTCCAGCACGATGGCATACGTACGGTCAACTCAGTGAGTGTGGTAAAGAACAAGTGATTCGAAGATCAGTAATGTACACTAAAGAACGACAAATCTGCAATAAAATGTCCCGGTTATCCATTTTACTTTTACTTTTAGCAGACGACAAATGCTGCTGGTTCGCTGTTACTTCAATCATTCTACGAGGTCTAATTAGGTCACAACTAAGTTTTGTACAACACGTTTACGAAGTTAATATTTGGTGTATATGCGACCTATGTATTACTTAAATAATATACAAATACCTTACTTTGTTTTACACAAAATAAACTTCGTCGCGCCGTGTTTATTGAAGTGTCCAAGTTACGATAAATTGCACAGCAGGTGGCGGCACTTTCTCCACAAGTCGCGACCAGAGCTCAGCTGTAAAACACAACGTATGGAATGTTTGACTTCACAGATCCAGCATCATCAATATATTGTTACGTATAATATATGTATCTATAAAATAACTAAATATTCTTGTTTCACCTGGGTCCATTAATCTCAGCGACTTGTCAGCACTTCCCGCCCATCTCGACTACAGACATCAAAGAAACGGAGCTTTGCTCGATTTATTTCACTGTCCTGTCTTCCTCCCTCGTCTCGTCTCGTCACTCGTCTCTCCCTTTCCTCCCACTATCCTCCCTCTCTCCCTCATCCCCCCATTCTCTCTCTAGTATCTCTCCCGTCGTTAGCGTGTTGTGCTTTCATACTGGTACTAAAAACAAACAGCGTTGTTGGATGAAACAAGAATGACTAACGCTTTCGTAATAAGAAACGTGATCTGTTTGCACACAATATGCAGACAAATGCCCTGTATTTGAGCATAAGCGCGTTGCTGGGCAGTTGGCGGCAGGGTGTAATGAGACTGTGGTGTATGGGCTTATTGTAAGTAGTCATTACACTGGTGCGACAGTCGCCTGTATTGCCAGGGGATATTCGCATTGTCATCATACCTCACAAACCTCCACACAGACGAGGGAACCGGGGCACAGGACACGAGAGACATCAGACATGAACACATTACGTGACTGAGCTAGAAAATGCTGCCGGATAATGTATCGTGCAAACCAGAACATCGTAGTAATGCTTTCATGTTTCCCACGGTTTCCTATCGCTAAACGCTTGTTCCCTAATCACCCAATCATCCACTGGCTGGCTGGCTGGCTGGCTGGCTGGCTGGCTGGCTGGCTACCTTGCTCACTCATTTATTAACCAACCAACCACTCAGTTAAGCATTCACTCAATTAAGCAATCACTCGCTCAGTCCTACATTCATGTTCGCGTGCACGCACGGACGTCTGCCGGACGGTACGCACGGACGTCTGCCGGACGGTGCGACGAAAGATCAAGCGAGGACATCGCCTCGGCAAAAACAATGGCGCGCCTGAACTGCCTGGACCACAAAAGCATCGTTAAACGTAGTCGCAAGCCAATACTCGAACAATAAGCACCTGTCTCTCAACAGAGAGTGGCCTCGTCACAAACCTTCTGACGATATTTGTAAACGTAGATGCCGTGCTATTATTTAAATTCACCTCAATGTCGAAGCTAGAATAATTGGTATAAATATAATATCAATAGATATCTTCATTAAGAGCAAACTTTTTTTTAGCTTGAAAAAAAATGCAAAAGTATATTGATATCACCACATAATTGACGCAGCCGAGTCTCCGCCATGCGTCACGGACGTTCTTGTTCAGAAAGTATATTTCTCAGCCGTGTTTTACACGGCAGCAACATTTAACGGCAATATGGACCATCGTTCTCATACACTTCATGGTTCTTGCCCAATGGCAATGGCGCATCTAGGATTTCGCAACGGGGGAGGCCAAAAGGGGGCCAAGCTTAGTTACTCATTAGTTAACCGTGCTATAGTGTAGTGGCGCCACAGGTTACATACGAAATAAGTATAAAAATTAAGCCAAAATGGGAAATGGACCAGGCCCCCTTCGCTTAATCTTTAGATTTTTTACTGCCCAGCGGCCCGGTATCATTGGTGCAAATTGGATCGGTTAGGACAAGAGGGGGAGAAATTATGTTTCTTCTACCAGGTGTGCAAGAAATTGTTTGTTCACCTTAACGCATTCTGTTGGAATTCGATGTTCAATACTTTGCTTCTAGCAATCATTGACGTTCATCACCTCATAAATGCACAGTGTTTATGCTGTGCTTCTTCGTATCAAACGCAGTTCGTACGGGTGATTTGGGCAAAATAAACAACATCATGAACACACTTGCAAATATTTAACGTTTCTTAAAAAGAAGAACAAATATCTACAACAGTGGCCATGCTATGGATAATTAACTTTCATAAACTCGTGCATATGTGTACCTATTCATTTTATATTAATTGTCGTAAGAAATGAAGGAAAACAAAACAGAGGAAACAGGTGATATTCATCTGCACCATTGAAGCAAACATGGTCCTATGTTTGCAAGTGTGACTCGTCAAGTGTGACTCTTCAAGTGTGACTCGCCAAGCGGATGCAATGATTCATCGCTGAATGTTTGGCCTCAGTAAGACGACAGACTTCCATTGTTCTGGTTGAGTGACGTTCTGCTGCACCCGCTGGAATGTGGCCCATCAGCCCCCGCGTTCGCCACAATGGCGGCTCTTAATGGACACGGTTAGCGTGTGAAGCCCATGGGCCGGCTATCTCGCGTGTGTGACAGGACGTTCGCCCACGGTGTCCTAGATGCTGGCGATATGTGACAGACGACACAAAGCCTGCGTGACATGACCTATGAGTTTAGACAGCTAGGCATTTCGTATCTTCCCCCATGTGAGCAACCGAGTGCATCTGTTCTGTTAAAAACAATTAAATAATACAATACGTGTTTGAAACCCAAACAAAGTATACGCCGATGCCAACGTAGCTTAAATTAACACAATAATGGTTGTACACATTAGCATTATCACAACACAAGAATCATTATTCAACAAGCCACGGCATATGCATATTATATACATATATATAATATATGTATATTATATATATATATATATATATATATATATATATATATATATATATATATATATATATATATATATATATATATATATATATATATTATATATAAATATATATATATATATATATATATATATATATATATATATATATATATATATATATATATATATATATATTTATATATATTTATATATATTGAATTATTCCGATACCCTGTCCGCACACTACTCTACCCTCTGTTTCTTCATGCGTCCCTTCCGTCTTTCCCACCCCTGCCTACGGGGCACCCATTCACCTCAACGTTGACGTTACCATCTCTCGCAGAACCGTGTCATACGCAGGCTTGTTAACAAATGCATGTGAAAGCATTTGAACGCAAATGCAAATGCTTTAATTGATTCAAATGCAAATGCCATTTTCCAGGAACGTATGCAAATGTTTTGGGGTCGCACTCAAATGCAAATGTTTTGGTTACACAATTGCAAATGCATTTGAATTAATTTTAAATGTTTGGGCTTTATATTAACGTTTTGTTTTATGTGGAAAAAAAACACATTATTAGTTTATTTAATAAATACAGTAGTCCATTATTATAACCACTACGTCTCGCTACATACCAGTCCCACTACATGAACATGTCTGTATAATCATACACTGAGTCACACAGTTCCAGGCCTGCAGAGGTGGTGGAAATGGGAGGGAGGAATAGACAATTGAACGTTTACTGCGGAATACACAAATGAACGTTTACTGCGAACTATACCAGGGAATGAAAGGCTAATCATTCACTGCAAATCAGATAGGCCTGAATGGAATGTGAAATCAGGACAATAGAATGTCCACTCACTGGTGGAGTCACTGGGATGATAACCTGGTGGATAATTACAGCTGAGAATATTGCTCACTACAGAGCACTTTCTCCAATGGCATGTGAAAGTGAATCTAACAATATTTAATATTAAAAGAATTACGCATGCATTTGATTGTGCATTTGACAAATCAAATATTTGTGGGTCGCATTCAAATGCAAATGTTTAAAGTACGCATTAAAATACAATTGCATTTACAATTTCACTGAGGCATTTTAATGCGCATTCAGATACTCAGCATTCAAATGTTCAACATTCAAAGACATTTGCCTTTGTTAAATTGTTAACAACTCGGGGACTCATACACTTTCTCCATATTTCATCCATATATTCTGCTGTCCCTCCAGTCTCTTTTCCACCATTTATATCAGAGGGAACATCTCGTTAGCCGTATATCTTCCTCTTCTGAAACCTTGTTGCTCTTCTCTAATGTCCCACCCCACTAACAGGAAATAAATAGAAAAAAATCGAGAAAAAATCAGACCATTCAAATACATCTGATATGTTTGGAATTGCATGGGTACTACAGTGTCTACCAGGGAGGTTATTTGTTCAACACCGAGTACTAAATATGATGGTCCTAAATAGCTAAAAATAAAGACGATGGAAGATAACAAATCGATTATCTGCCAACTGTGTGTTTGTTGTAATAATGGATGACAAGCAGCACATACTGTGTGTTGGATGACAAGCAGCACAGAATGTGTGTTGGATGACAAGCAGCACAGAATGTGTGTTGGATGACAAGCAGCACATACTGTGTGTTGGATGACATGCATCACAGAATATGTGTTGGATGACAAGCAGCACAGAATGTGTGTTGGATGACAAGCAACACAGAATGTGTGTTGGATGACAAGCAGCACAGAATGTGTGTTGGATGACAAGCAGCAGAGAATGTGTGTTGGATGACAAGCAGCACATACTGTGTGCTGGGTGACAAGCAGCACAGAATGTGTGTTGGATGACAAGCAGCACAGAATGTGTGTTGGATGACAAGCAGCAGAGAATGTGTGTTGGATGATAAGCAGCACATACTGTGTGCTGGGTGACAAGCAGCACAGAATGTGTGTTGGATGACAAGCAGCACAGAATGTGTGTTGGATGACAAGCAGCACATACTGTGTGCTGGGTGACAAGCAGCACAGAATGTGTGTTAGATGACAAGCAGCACAGAATGTGTGTTGGATGACAAGCAGCAGAGAATGTGTGTTGGATGACAAGCAGCACATACTGTGTGCTGGGTGACAAGCAGCACAGAATGTGTGTTGGATGACAAGCAGCAGAGAATGTGTGTTGGATGACAAGCAGCACATACTGTGTGCTGGGTGACAAGCAGCACAGAATGTGTGTTAGATGACAAGCAGCACAGAATGTGTGTTGGATGACAAGCAGCAGAGAATGTGTGTTGGATGACAAGCAGCACATACTGTGTGCTGGGTGACAAGCAGCACAGAATGTGTGTTGGATGACAAGCAGCACAGAATGTGTGTTGGATGACAAGCAGCAGAGAATGTGTGTTGGATGATAAGCAGCACATACTGTGTGCTGGGTGACAAGCAGCACAGAATGTGTGTTGGATGACAAGCAGCACAGAATGTGTGTTGGATGACAAGCAGCAGAGAATGTGTGTTGGATGACAAGCAGCACATACTGTGTGCTGGGTGACAAGCAGCACAGAATGTGTGTTGGATGACAAGCAGCACAGACTGTGTGTTGGATGACAAGCAGCACAGAATGTGTGTTAGATGACAAGCAGCACAGAATGTGTGTTGGATGACAAGCAGCAGAGAATGTGTGTTGGATGACAAGCAGCACATACTGTGTGCTGGGTGACAAGCAGCACAGAATGTGTGTTGGATGACAAGCAGCACAGAATGTGTGTTGGATGACAAGCAGCACAGAATGTGTGTTGGATGACAAGCAGCACATATTGTGTGCTGGGTGACAAGCAGCACAGAATGTGTGTTGGATGACAAGCAGCACAGAATGTGTTTTGGATGACAAGCAGCAGAGAATGTGTGTTGGATGACAAGCAGCAGAGAATGTGTGTTGGATGACAAGCAGCACATAATGTGTGTTGGATGACACGCAGCAAAGAATGTGTGTTGGGTGACAAGCAGCAAAGAATGTGTGTTGGGTGACAAGCAGCACAGAATGTGTGTTGGATGACACGCAGCATAGAATGTGTGTTGGATGACATGCAGCACAGAATGTGTGTTGGATGACAAGCAGCACATAATGTGTGTTGGATGACAAGCAGCATATAATATGTGTTGGATGACAAGCAGCACATAATGTGTGTTAGATGACAAGCAGCACAGAATGTGTGTTGGATGACAAGCAGCACAGAATGTGTGTTGGATGACAAGCAGCACATAATGTGTGTTGGATGACAAGCAGCACATAATGTGTGTTGGATGACAAGCAGCACATAATGTGTGTTGGATGACAAGCAGCACATAATGTGTGTAAGATGACAAGCAGCAGAGAATGTGTGTTGGATGACAAGCAGCACACAATGTGTGTTGGATGACAAGCAGCACATAATGCGTGTTGGATGACAAGCAGCACATAATGTGTGTTGGATGACAAGCAGCACATAATGTGTGTTGGATGACAAGCAGCACATAATGTGTGTTAGATGACAAGCAGCACAGAATGTGTGTTGGATGACAAGCAGCACATAATGTGTTTTGGATGACAAGCAGCACATAATGTGTGTTGGATGACAAGCAGCACATAATGTGTGTTAGATGACAAGCAGCACATAATGTGTGTTGGATGACAAGCAGCACATAATGCGTGTTGGATGACAAGCAGCACATAATGTGTGTTGGATGACAAGCAGCACATAATGTGTGTTAGATGACAAGCAGCACATAATGTGTGTTGGATGACAAGCAGCACATAATGTGTGTTGGATGACAAGCCTGTCGGACATTTGTATCCAACTATAAGGAGTGGTTGAGCCGGTGATACACGGAATTGAAAATGGATCCAAACGATGTGCAAGAAAAATTACCCATACGCTGCCATGTTGGTTATTTAACCAACTAAGCTCCTAGAATTAAACACGCGTTGTAAATGTTCGGCCAGTGTTAACTGATAATGCATATATATGTGTCAACATTGTCCCGTTTCCTTCACACGATGGACACGTCCGAGCGATGACTTCCTATTTATCACAACCGCATGCATTATACAGGTTCATCGACTTCTTTCATATGTGACATACCGATGCGGGTGTGGCCGGTGTAAAGATACATGATAATCAACGACCTGTCTTAAATTAACATGGATCTAACCAATGACAACAGTTAACAGTAGACGCCCATACACACACTGGTGTCTGTCGCCGTCTTCGCACCATGTACTGTGATGTACACTGTATATAATTGTCATGGTGGCCTGTACGCCAACGATCTTTCATGTCTTAATAAAGGTCTCCATGGATCAACCAACATTTTATTCATTGTCATGTATTATAACTGTACTCATGGTTTGATCGTATAATTGTATATATATATATATATATATATATATATATATATATATATATATATATATATATATATATATATATATATATATATATATATATATATATATATATACATAATATAATTATGTATTATAAGATCAAACCATGAGTACAGTTATAATATATATATATATATATATATATATATATATATATATATATTATAACTGTACTCATGGTTTGATCTTATAATACATAAATATATATATATATATATATATATATATATATATATATATATATATATACACATAAATTGTCATATATTATAACTGTACTCATGGTTTGATCTTATAATACATAATTATATTATGTATATATATATATATATATATATATATATATATATATATATATATATATATAATTGTCTTGTATTATAATACATGTACATTGTGGGAAAGGATGCTGATATTTGCTGGGCACAGCTACAGAGGCAACGATGAAAGGACATCAACGATCATCATGTGAGAGACATCATGTGAGAGACATCATGTGAGAGAGAGCGCATTGAAAAACAAGCCATGGCAAACCAACATCTAGAAAATGTAGGACTGTAGAGTTGCAAACGGCAATGATAGAGGCGCCTGGAGACTGATGGTTGGAGCCAACAAAGTTCGACCCCAGTGGCCGACATTTGCATAAAACTACCTTCATACAAATGGGTTATGTTGTATATACATATTTGTATATTATGCGGCGGCAATGTTTGTGTCACACCACACAGTAGTCAATTACAGGCGACCTGCATTGCTAGTCATATCCCCGTCAGCGTGGAGTCGTCGTACACAACACACACTATGGTAGCGTGCAGCCTGTAATTAGTTGACCACATGTCGGTCTCTAGTTTCTTGACCAAGTGACCATTCATATAACAAGAAGCCATTTTCAGATTCGTTCAAGAGCTCTAGAACTCCGAAATACTTCATGGGTATAGAGTTGCGAGAACATAGATTGCGCTTCGGAGATTATTATGAAACAGTGACACGTTGTAAATAAACCTAACGTCTACATGTTCGGTTCGTTTACGTAATTGAAGTATATATTTTCATATGATAATGCGTCACGTTCGATGCATTATCATGACATATCCTGAATATATGACAGGCCTGCAAATGTTTTTACAAGTCCTATTATTGCTATTGCGTTATAAACCCAACAATGCTTTTCAAAATATATATTGTTTTTACGCTTCATTTGTTTGTTTTTCGTAACTAAAAACAACCTGAAGCAGGGATATGTTAGTTCAGTTATTTAGCTGCGTCGATACAAATACGTCATTGTTTATAATAGTTCTAGCTAGTTACAATTGAAGATATGTTCTTATGTTGTTTGACTCTTACGGCGTTGACGTACATGTGTGTTCAAATACCTATGTAAAGTTGTATATACATCATATGTGCTTATATATACAGGTGTCTGCGTGTATTTTTAGTAATGCCTTTGTGTAAACAACGTAAGCCATGCAGTATGAGACACAACGATCAATATATAGCATTGTTTGCTAGACACACCAAACCAGTACGGCGGGTCAACGGCGTGTCATTTCCCGCTGATGTCTTTGAACGTGTGATCGTCGGTAAATATATGCGCTGCAGGCAGTCATGTACAGTACCGCCGCCTCGTTTGCACCATAATGCATGTGGCTTAATGTATGTTACAGAAATGTGCATTTACGTGGAATCTGATAACACAACGAGACGATCAATGATTCCGTCCGACGGAGCATAAGTTAATTCAACCATAGGGTGTGCTAACATCAGAATTGCATTTTTGTAGGTTCAACTGGGCATCCGTAGTTCCAGCGGCCCGGGCCGAAGCCGGCGTTTCAATGGGTAGATTTCAATGACAACCATGCCAAACGTAGTACGAGTGTACGCTAGACTCACCTGCGCGTCAATCACTGACAGAACGATGCTCGGAACACCTCTGTAGCCACCAATGCCTATTCCATCCCACCGTTAGACTAGCTGCTAGACAAGTGTGTTATTCTGCAGACTGAACGGCGAAAAGTCAAGCATGTAGCAGGGTGCTCGAATGGCGAGAGTACGTCCGACAGTGAATCGTATGGGCGGTGTGTGGCTGACGGCGACAGGCAGCCACGCGTGACTAAGGCTGACCTAGATCGACGGCCGTGTTGACGCCTACAGCCGCCGCCGCCGCCGTCCGAGCAGCCGCCGCCGCCGCCGCCGCCACCGCCGCCACCGCCACCGCCGCCGCCGCCGCAGCCGAACCAAACCGGTTGATCGAAAAACTATTTATATCGCGCTCGCAAAACGCAGCCGAATGCATGCGTTACAATAGCTGCGATTGACTTTGTATTATGCACGTTAAATGCACGCGGGATTATGCTACATAAACGCATACGGTGAAAAATGTATCATGTGTTTTTGCAATTGTGTTGCTAACAAACGTACTTCGTTGGTAAAACAACGTCAGTTCATTATAAGGACACCGATATATGTTACAGTCGGAACTACATCTTCCAGCTAATTTAACACATAGCAAAACATAAAGAAAGTAAGGCAAACTAACGTAAGCGACGGCTAAACGAGACATACGGACAGGAAACAGTAGAGAGCAATGTTTATTTATACTTCACTGGAGTACAGTTTTGTGTGTGCTGTTTTCTTTGGATGATAAGCTGGCTTTTATGATGTTCCGTTTAACCAATCCTAGTACGTAAGCAATGTTGGCGCCTGTTGCACTCTTCGAGTTGTTAACCGTGCAAGGAGCTTACCAGTGAATACAGCACTGTGTTGTTTATTTTTGCTATAACATGTCAGTAAAAAAAGACTTAAAGCATAGAATACTGTTTTATCGCATTACCAATTTATAACATAACTTAGCAAGACAAATATATCCGCAGAGCTGAGGCTTAAACTTCTTCGTGTACCCATCGAACTGTTGATGAATTGGGAATTGGTTTTTGTGTACTTTTTGAGATTTCCGAACCATTTTGTTTGATGCGTCGATGACGTCGAGTTCCTTATGATTTGCTTGCATTAGAAGTGTTTTGTACATTTTATTGCGCATTTCATTGCATATTTTATTGTATGTTGTATGGTTTAAGGATACTTATTTAAAGTTGGCTTCCAGGCAAATGCACAAGGTAACAAAATTAATAACACATGAGCACACATATCATCATTATAAATTATTCCAAGTTGTGCGGTGTCAGGCATGTATTATGAATTTACTTTAAATGCCAATAAATGCTATGTTATGGAAGTAAAATTATAACGTTAGAATTCAATCCCTCGTGATCGAGAATGTTACGCGCCTCGTCGTTGCTAACGTCGTTGCTAACGTCGTTGCTAACGTCGTTGCTAACGTCGTTGCTAACGTCGTTGCTAACGTCGTTGCTAACGTCGTTGCTAACGTCGTTGCTAACGTCGTTGCTAACGTCGTTGCTAACGTCGTTGCTAACGTCGTTGCTAACGTCGTTGCTAACGTCGTTGCTAACGTCGTTGCTAACGTCGTTGCTAACGTCGTTGCTAACGTCGTTGCTAACGTCGTTGCTAACGTCGTTGCTAACGTCGTTGCTAACGTCGCTGTATTTTGTGTATTCCAACCAGACGGAGCGCCAGAATATCGGGAGCACTGGGGTCCAAACACTCTTGGACAAATTTGTTTTCCTTTGCCCCGGTATCGCAATGCGCCACCATCAGTTGTGCAGTTAACCAATAAAATCCATGCACATATCTTTAAACGTTAGTTCACAATGGCGGCAAGTACGACCTGCAGCAAATACCCATTGGTGTGTTGTTTCTCTGTAACTTTAACACGATTTAACAAAATTGCTACAAACAGCGATAAGCTACAAGTAGCAAATGGCTAAAGTCGCCATTGCCTTATCGAGAGTTCAACTATTTGTAATTTATATGTAGCCTGTCCTTGTCAGATATCAGTAAATTGTTAAACATATTCATACTGCTAGCGTTAATAGATGCATCAACTTATTCTCCTTTAAATGTAATTTAATTCAATATAGGTAATGAAAATATGATATATAAGATAATCAAAGAATAACAAATGCGACTTATAACTTCCGTAAATGTAACATAAATAGCACTAATGCTAACAACTAAATTTTTGTGTGTTACTAGCACAAATGAAACTATATATAATTATGAAACAAAAAGATAGAAAGGTGATTACGCATCCTATATTTGTCGTCACGATGACCAGTACTGCCACCACCTGCAGGAGGCGTCAAAGTTGGTTGATCAAGTGTTTCGTAATCCTGACCAAACCGTGCCAGACAAACTCTTTTCAAGGGGATGGCCGGGGAAGATAAAAATCAAGTAAACTGTTGCGCTGAGTTAGTGAAATCGCACGAGGTAAATAGTGTTAGCAGAGCTAGGGTTAAACAGCTACAACCAGGTGTGTCAGAGTCTCTTTAGTTACATCTACAGCACAGATCAGACGTGATGTCTGTTAGGAGTGAGGGTATGGGTGTGATATAGAACGTCACGCTGCAATACTCTTGCAAAAATATCCGAACATTGTCAACACAAGTTTACCCACAAGGAAAGACGGAGAATGACCGTGGAAAAGAAGATGCCGGCGGGCGACCTGACATGGGACACCATCACTAGCCGGGCTGCAGACCAACATCAGTGGCGATCTTTTGTGAAAGCCTTGTGCCACTTGGAGCACACAAGACTGAATGAGTGAGTGAGTGAGTGAGTGAGTGAGTGAGTGAGTGAGTGAGTGAGTGAGTGAGTGGGTGGGTGGGTGGGTGGGTGGATGGGTGGGTGACTTACTGACAATTACGCTGGAAAAAGACGACCACGAAACATTTTAAGTGGTTGAAAAATGCTCCCGTCAAATTTCAGTATTTCAAGATGATTTGTATTTAATTCGTCATCACCTGCACGTCTATGACATCACCAGTCTAGCAGAATGGTATAAATAATGCACAAGCAATCACGCTGCTGCAATAATTGTCCGCACAAGGAATAAAATCTTCGATCAATACATCAAAACGCCGCACTAATCAAAGTAGATGCTCCGTATCCAATGACAACCAAACCTGACTCAAAGCCGTTGGCGCGCATGGCCGCCTGCCGAAATGAGGCCATTCACTTAGCGTGAAGTCTCACCCATGACGTCGCGGTAGCAGTAGCCATATTATTAGACCGGTATAGCGGGTCGGCGTATGTCGTCCATTCATATTCTGATTCGTGTATAGCGGCACTGTGTGTTGTATTGCCGACTGCGACACGCCTGCTTGCGTCTCCGCCCCAACGTACACTCTCGACTGACCGGAAAGGCGGGGGGATCGCCCACCAAACCGGACTCGTCGATTTACGGCTTTCTCAGTCGGGATAATCAGTTGCGGGATTCACTGACTGTTCACTGGTTTTGGCGAGATCGGATCACACATAGCGACATAATGTGCCAGGTGAGAAAGACAGTGATTGTTTGTTCTATCCGTATGTGAGGTGAATTCACCGCGTAAAACACCTACAGTGCATTGTGACGTTTTGGTTGCTGATCTCTAAGCTGTACAACTGTTAATATCGGCCGTCGTTTCGGAAGGCCATCGTTATACGTTGGAATGTCCATTTATCGCCCAGCACGGATAATGGCGGTTTTGGCGTTGCTGTTATAACTCGCCATATGTGAGAAATGCTCCTTGAAATGCAGTTTAACATCAAGGTCAGTTAATTGGAATGTTTTTACACACTTCATTTCAAGAGCAGCTTCTAAAATTCCGATGTTCCAAGACTGGGTCTACCAGTGGCGTATCTAGGATTTCGTAAAGGATGAGCTCAATGGGAGGAGGCAAGCTTGGCACCCATTAGTTTACCATGCTCCCGTTTAGTGGCACAACATACGAAAAAAATGTAAGCCAATGTGAGATTGGCTCAATTCCCCACTAAACACGCCAATGAGTCTACATTCACGATATTGTTTATCTTGCACCAGTTGTTTGCGTAGGGAGTTGCCGTGGTCAAATGGCAATTACGAGTTGCTCATGAATCATGTCGAAGGGGGTTTATCAACAGACCAAAATTAATCGTTCGGAGGACCCCCGTTGCTACATTCGAAGGACCCCGGTAGCACGTTACTGCAATTAGTGTAAACCGACAAAGCGCTATTGTACTTGAAAAATAGACAGGCGTTGTTCAAACTAATGCACTTGACCGAATAAGCCTAATCATGGGACACCCCAACAGTCTCAGGTATTCGCTCTTTCGCTCAGGTATTGTCCAGCACAGGCGTCGCTAAACCTTAGGAATGTGGCACGACCAACGCAGTACCTCATAGTTGTCTTGGGGAGTTGTTTATGAACGACTTTTTTTAAGGTAAATCAAAGACTAGGGCAATATATGTAGTGAAATACCGAATACCCTTAATGCCAAAAGTCATCGCTGCACAAACCTGCTGACACATTATGATGATTAACTAAGAACATTTTCTGGAGTCGATTCACACACAGTCGTATTTGCTGGAATAAATAAAACAAACTTAAAAGAAGGACAGCAGTGACCGTTATTACTGACCTTTACGTTGTTGAGTAAAGTGTTGTAAAGTGGGATTGCAGCTCCGAAGTATCGAAATATCACATATAACGAGAAACAGGTAATTGTGCCTATATAGAAAGCAATATGAATTTGGCATATTGCATACAAACACGGAGGCCATATCGTAAGGACATCGATAAGAAAGAATACAACGAAGAACAGCTAAGTTGATTCCAGAACGGAACAACGTTAGTTATAAAAGACGTTTAATAGCATGTGGTTTGGCAAAACTGGAGACCAAGAGGAGAACACAGAAGTTCATATAATATTGAATAGTTATGAAGGTATCGATATAAATATTTTCTTAAAGCTTAAAGAAGGCAGAACCAGAAGGCACCTGTTCCTATACTTGCCAATATGATATAACCATGCTGCTTGCGTCCAACCTCAACTGATGTAACATATGTTGTCGTTTGTTAACTAAACCAGTCCTCTTTATGACAAAATAGCACGTTTGTTTGAGACTTTGCGTTCGTTCTGTGTATGTCGGCCTCACTTGATACGTCACACGTAGGTTAGATTACTCGATTTTCAAAGAGTTGCGCATGCGCTTATCGGTCGCGTTGGATAACACGTCAGCCCTCCGTCAAATGGAGAAATGATCGGAATCTCCCACTTTTAAAACACATTCTTAGTAAACCACTGGCGTGATATTCTTGATTTTAGTTGCACATGACCAGTTTTCATTATCTCTTTAAGGTGCATAGCCCCCAAACCATGACATTTGTTTCGCTTTAAGGAACAGTGCAGGTTGGATATAAAAAAACATCCATTCTCAAAGATAAATGATACATGAAATAAGCAAATTATCTATCGATTGTTTTAATGCTAGAAGCGTGAAACGTGTTTAAAAATGAAATTGACATATATCTGATAACGGTGGGCTATTAATAGATAGACAATTGTTGGACTCTCGATAAGCCAATGGCTTTCTTGTCCACTTGCCATGTGGAGCTTGTGGCTATAGAGGACAATCTTGTTCAATCTTGCTAAATCTAGGCACGATCTTAAGTTAGTGTAAATCGATGGTGGTCGATTAATGAGTGAGTGGCATTGTTGAATATATTTTACAGTTGTTTGAGGGACCAATACTGCCGAACCACTTTTAGGTGATTATAAGGTATCTCCCGTGGAATAACGTGAAATAGCACCAGTAGGACACCGTAGTATTGTTTACCCATTCAGTCGCCAGTAGGATACTAACTTAACGTTATGTCTCCCATGATTATAATATTTTCAACATAACAAGATTTAACAAGATTTGCCATCCAAGCCATAGGCCCAGATGGCAAGTGGACAAGGAAGCCATTGGCTTATCGAGAGTCCAACAATGTTCATTTACTTATAACCCGCCCTCCTGAGATATGTGTCAACCTTGTTTTTAAACATATTCACGCTGCTAG
Source organism: Lamellibrachia columna (assembly GCA_963662155.1). Lineage (NCBI taxonomy): Eukaryota > Metazoa > Annelida > Polychaeta > Sabellida > Siboglinidae > Lamellibrachia > Lamellibrachia columna. The sequence goes on along the minus strand of OY759269.1, from coordinate 48,017,465 downwards.
CAGTTACACAATCTGTAGATAATTTGTTCCATTCATTTATTGTCCTCTGTGAGAACGAGTGCTTCCTGATGTCCAATCTACATTGATCCTTTACTAATTTTACCTCATGTCCTTTAGTTCTGCTATCCTTCTTGAGTGAGAAAAACATATTTCTATCAATATTTTCATACCCATACAATATCTTAAAAACTTCAATCTGATCTCCTCTTAACATCCTTGTCTCTAGAGTTGTTAAACCACATTCTTTCAGGCGTTCTTCATAACTAAGGTCTCTCAGTTCTGGAATCATTTTAGTTGCTCTCCTTTGTATGCGTTTAAGCGTATCTATATCCTTCTTACGATATGGTCTCCATGCTTGTATACAGTATTCTAAATGAGGTCTAACTATTGCTTTATAAAGAGGTATAATTAACTTTTTTCCCTTGTATGTTATGTTTCTTCTAATCAATCCAAGAATTTGATTTCCCTTTGAAGCTGCAATACCACACTGCTCTGAAACTTTCATAAGTAACTATGTTGACAAATATTTATTTACTATTATTTGAATGGGCGTAGTCAAGTTTGGATCGGGATGTATGCTACAAATTCGGGTGTTTAACTAGAAAGGCGTCGCATGGAACGTGCTTTCATCTCCTTCATGTTGAGAGAGGTATCTCTCTATATATGTCACGCAGTTAAATCGACAACGATACATTCGTTGTATTTAACAAACACGTATAAATAAAACGTCCATCATACATATATTGTGTGGGTGCGTGCATGAGTACGTATACAATGTACCTGTAATGTATGTACCTACGCACACACGCACGCATACTCGAATACTGGGTTTCACCAGCTCCGCAGGTCTATTAGCAAACACAACGGTTGTGTTTAATTCGCCCCTGTCGCCTTCGCTATTATTCAGCCGTCACTGCACTGAGTCCCACGCTTTTCTTCTTGTACCGATAACCACAAAACATCGCTCTTTTGTTATTTTTTCTGAAGTCTGAAGTTCTGAACGTTGCAGTTAATTAGAGACCATGACACTGTACAAAAACTCACCTGAGGAGATAATATAATACGATAGGCAAGTTTGAGATGAAAAGTTTGAATGAACTGGTGAACTGCTGTCGTTATTAAATTCAGTCAGCTGTCAATGGATGTGAGTCACAGAAATGTTGATTTTTATGTAGTGTGCCGATGATATCACATTGATGGCTACATCACAGGAAGCTTTGGGAAAGAGGGTAAGTGCACAGTAAACACACCCGACAACAACAACAACAACAACAACAACAATAATAATAATAGTAAGAATACTATACAATGCAACAATGGCACTTATGTTGCGCTAATATCTTATGGAAGCCCAAGCTCAACTTTTAAGCAGGTGGGAACTTAGGTGATGGCGAAATGTTATTGTATTCCTGTCAACATGAAAACATCCGTCAGCCCTACAACGTCACTGTTGAAATAACATAATCAGTAATGGTGCGAATAGAGATGACATACAGTGGTATCTCTGGTATGTCGTGTACGAATTATGACATGTAGGCGATAGTATAGTATGCAATACACAAACCAACAATGTGGAGTTACATAATAGAACGGCCAGTTTTACAATAGAATGTCTTCTTGAAATTCCTCTCTAATTTCAGGAAATTCTTTCTGTAACACGATACTAGAACATCGCTGGTTACTCATTTCTAAACGACAGATTGGCGTGCTCGCATCCGAGCCAGTTGTTGTACAATAGACAGTCCCGCCACGCATGTGTCACCATTGAGCCGACCCGGTTTTACCAGACAAAGCTTATTGTCCGTGTCACTACTGAGTCAACTCGGTGTCACCAGAGAAAGTTCATTTTCCGTGTCACTACTGAGTCAACTTAGTGTCACCAGGCAAAGTTAACCGCATGTGTGACTACTGAAGCAACTTGGTGTCACCAGACATACTTCACTGTCTAAGTTACTACTGATTCAACTCGGTGTCACCAGACAAAATTCATTGTCCGTGTCACTACTGAGTCAACTTTGTGTCACCAGACAAACTTCACTGTCTGCACTACTGAGTCAACTCGGTGTCACCAGACAAAGGTCACTGTCTGTGTTCACCACTGACTCACAATCTCAGTTTCTGTGTCGCACCGCTGACAAACGAGGGCAGACAGTGTGACGTCACGACCCCCGTCCACAAGATTAAGTCAAGTGAAACATGAATGGATTGCTCGAGTGTGGAACTTATTTCGCTGGTGTAAATAAGTGTTCTGTTGGAATGATCACATTCAAGTAACACAACGGTGCTGTTAACTTTCTTAGAGAGAGAGAGAGAGAGAGAGAGAGAGAGAGAGAGAGAGAGAGAGAGAGAGAGAGACAGAGACAGAGAGAGAGAGACAGAGAGAGAGAGAGAGAGACAGAGAGAGAGAGAGAGAGAGAGAGAGAGAGAGAGAGAGAGAGAGAGAGAGAGAGAGAGAGAGAGAGAGAGAGAGAGAGAGAGAGAGAGAGAGAGAGAGAGAGAGAGAGAGAGAGAGAGAGAGAGAGAGAGAGAGAGAGAGAGAGAGAGAGAGAGAGAGAGAGAGAGAGAGAGAGACCGTCGACGTCGAAGGCATCTTTTGTAGCTGACTACACTGACTGTTGAAATGGCTAGCCGGGCGAGTGTCGGGAATGGTCGTTCTAGATCACCGAGACATGTGCAGGCGTTGTCTACACGTGACCCGACTGCGTGCGTCTCTCTAAATCGACTTTATAAGAAAAGAAAATGAACACGACTAAACACGTGACTTGCACTTCCAGGAAACGCAGTTCACTCATTCGTGGTCATCAGTGTGTGTGGACCGAATCATAGACGTGTGAAATATATTTCCACAGATCAGAGGGGATCTACATATTTTATTGTCTCACCCGAAAGACATTTTCTGCTTCCTTCCCATATAACTGTGTTGTACACCAGTTTGTTAAACGACCGGTTATGATCGAACCGACAATATCCTGGGCACAAGCACCATGCCTTTGAGCCACAATAAGTAGGCACTATTCATTGACGAGCATTGACCTGAAGACAACGTCCGTATGAGAGCATTATACACACGAAGATGACACGACGCGTTAGACGATTGCTAGAGTTGGTGATGGTATGTGGCAGAGAAAGCATCAACTATAGGTTCAACAGTAGTTTCAATGGCAAAATGCAGCTCAACTACCCATTTACTTTTCTAATGCACTCGAGCGCTATCGGACGACCCCTGAGTGTGAATGGCCAGCGCTGTGCTTATTGTGTGCACAGATCATAGATAATGTCACCGTGCAGAAAACATGTCGCTGAGTCTAGTGTCTGTACAATGCGCTGGCAAAGTAATCACAACTGGGTCATCCGCATGACAAAACAACGGACACACTGTTAACTGTTAATCCGTTTCGCTCCAACTGGAACATATGGCCGAAGCAACACTTCTGAAACGCACTCTATTTTCGGCTGATTTTTCATATTTTCCTTTACCTCGATGATTCCATTCATGGCCCTGTCTTGTTTCTTTCCTGGGTGCTTGTCCTATCCAGGCCATATCTTTTTTTCGACATATTGCTGTGTTGGTTTGTCCTACACGACCCACACCATGACACTTCTATAAAAGACGACCTACATCAAGACACTTCTATAAACGACGACCTACATCAAGCACTTCTATAAACGACGACCTACACCATGACACTTCTATAGACGACGACCTACATCAAGACACTTCTATAAACGACGACCTACATCAAGACACTTCTATAAACGACGACCTACATCATGACACTTCTATAGACGACGACCTACACCATGAAACTTCTATAGACGACGACCTACACCATGAAACTTCTATAAACGACGACCTACATCAAGACACTTCTATAAACGACGACCTACATCAAGACACTTCTATAAACGACGACCTACACCATGACACTTCTATAAACGACGGCCTACATCATGACACTTCTGTAAACGACGACCTACATCAAGACACTTCAATAAACGACGACCAACGTCAAGACACTTCCATAAACGACGGCCTACACTATGACACTTCTATAAACGACGACCTATATCAAGACACTTCTATAAACGACGACCTACATCAAGACACTTCTATAAACGACGGCCTACATCAAGACACTTCTATAAACGACGGCCTACATCATGACACTTCTATAAACGACGACCTACATCATGACACTTCAATAAACGACGACCTACATCAAGACACTTCTATAAACGACGGCCTACACCATGACACTTCTATAAACGACGACCTACATCAAGACACTTCTATAAACGACGACCTACACCATGACACTTCTATAAACGACGACCTACATCAAGACACTTCTATAAACGACGACCTACACCATGACACTTCTATAAACGACGACCTACATCAAGACACTTCTATAAACGACGACCTACATCAATACACTTCTATAAACGACGGCCTACATCAAGACACTTCTATAAACGACGGCCTACACCAAGACACTTCTATAAACGACGACCTACATCATGACACTTCAATAAACGACGACCTACATCAAGACACTTCTATAAACGACGGCCTACACCATGACACTTCTATAAACGACGACCTACATCAAGACACTTCTATAAACGACGACCTACACCATGACACTTCTATAAACGACGACCTACATCAAGACACTTCTATAAACGACGACCTACATCAAGACACTTCTATAAACGACGGCCTACATCAAGACACTTCTATAAACGACGACCTACATCAAGACACTTCTATAAACGACGGCCTACATCAAGACACTTCTATAAACGACGGCCTACATCATGACACTTCTATAAACGACGACCTACATCATGACACTTCAATAAACGACGATCTACATCAAGACACTTCTATAAACGACGGCCTACACCATGACGCTTCTATAAACGACGACCTACATCAAGACACTTCTATAAACGACGACCTACACCATGACACTTCTATAAACGACGACCTACATCAAGACACTAACAGGAAGCCTATGAAACTGTCTAAGTAGTTGTAGTGATGGTGAAAACCGAGAACATCCTCTTTTCATATTCCAACGATCGCAATTTGATTGTAATTACATTATGACAATGTAACATACCCACGTCGATATTATCCACCCCAGAAACGACGACCTACATCATGACACTTCTCTAAACGACGACCTACATCATAACACTTCTATAAATGACGACCTACATCATGACACTTCTCTAAACGACGACCTACATCAAGACACTTCTATAAACGACGACCTACATCAAGACACTTCTATAAACGACGGCCTACACCATGACACTTCTATAAACGACGACCTACATCAAGACACTTCTATAAACGACGACCTACACCATGACACTTCTATAAACGACGACCTACATCAAGACACTTCTATAAACGACGACCTACATCAAGACACTTCTATAAACGACGGCCTACATCAAGACACTTCTATAAACGACGACCTACATCAAGACACTTCTATAAACGACGGCCTACATCAAGACACTTCTATAAACGACGACCTACATCAAGACACTTCTATAAACGACGACCTACATCAAGACACTAACAGGAAGCCTATGAAACTGTCTAAGTAGTTGTAGTGATGGTGAAAACCGAGAACATCCTCTTTTCATGTTCCAACGATCGCAATTTGATTGTAATTACATTATGACAATGTAACATACCCACGTCGATATTATCCACCCCAGAAACGACGACCTACATCATGACACTTCTCTAAACGACGACCTACATCATAACACTTCTATAAATGACGACCTACATCATGACACTTCTCTAAACGACGACCTACATCAAGACACTTCTATAAACGACGACCTACATCAAGACACTTCTATAAACGACGGCCTACACCATGACACTTCTATAAACGCACCCACCGCCTACGCCACTGAATCATGGCCACGCTCACACCAACAACTATTTCATTTCGCGAACAAATGAAGCTATCTAGTATCCGCTACGACACGCTAGCTTGTTTGTACAAACCCTTCAGACAAAACACCCTCAGATAAAACACCATCCGCTCTGAACAAACCCCCACCATCTTCATTCATCTGTGTTCATTTTGGCGTATATGTGCAACATGCAGAACAAAAAACAGAAAATATACTTATATTTCAGCTGTAAACTGTTCACTGCGTGTAATGAACTATAGCATGAGAGAAAGAAGGTGAGAAAGAGGAATTATATGATCGCAGTTGTATAAATTGTACCATTTAGAGCGAGCATAGTTACACTGCATGAATTGCATCATCGAGCAGCCAATATGTCTCGCAAAAGCTTGGTCAAATGAGAGGCTTTCTCCACAGGGTTTGTGTACTGGATTCGGACTTACTACGGCCCAGGGACCGTCCAGACACGCGATGTGTTCAGTACGCGCTAAGCGCCGGTCTAACATGCAAGCTCGGTGTAACGCTTATACTTATACTCGGTGTAACGCTTATACTTATACTCGGTGTAACGCTTATACTGAGCGAGAGAACAAGCCATTTACCGTCGCTGATACTGCATCGGCCAACCTGGTAGCTTCTGGTTAATATCATAGCCGTTCATACATGCCGTTCATAACATCATAGCCGAACATATGACGTTCATACATGCCAGAGAAACAGGCATTCTGACAAGCATTACATGTGTCGGTTGTTGTAATGACTCATGTTTAGTAATATTTGCACAACTGTTCCTTTGTTTGGCCATAAACACTGTTGAATATCACATGTGTTCAACGGTATGTCGAGGCAGCTACTACGTGAATACTATGATATACGCGTGCATTAAATGGGTTTTTTTTCTAACTAATTTGTGTGTAGATTATGTATTACATTAGGTTTGCATGGACTCCGTGCAAGACGATAATTTATTTACAGTAGTTTATAAGACCAGCAGACGCACCCACAGCTGTAGTCGCACGCACGCACGCATACACACGCGCACGCACTCACCCGCTAATATACGAGTAAACCCACGCAGTTCTTAGCTCGCAAAAACAACACTTTGGGCCAAAGGATTTGTGCACTCTTTGAAAACAACTTATCGTGTTGAACTTATTTCTTATATCTTTTTTAACCACGATATCAGTTAAGTACACGCACGCACGCACGCACGCACGCACGCACGCACGCACGCACGCACGCACGCACGCACGCACGCAAACACGCACCCACGCACGCACGCACTCACACACACACACACACACACACACAAACACACACACACACACACACACACACACACGTCATGTCTTGTCACAGTGCATGTCATAATGCATGTTATAATGCATGTCATGGTGCATGTCATGGTGATCACACAATGGTCTATACATCATGCTTGGTTGAAGGCGTTAGAAACGAATGTTGGCTTTGTGCCAAAGAAACATGTCAGGGTTGTTATTGAAAACGTGATATATTGAATAAACCTTGGTAATCCCATTGAAAGGGTCCGGTTTAACCAAGGTGTTAAATATTATACATGTGTTTGGGATGTGTGGGGGGTATCGGGGTGTATACTGTATATTTTGTCGTGCCGATGCATTTAGTCACCCATTCAAGCACGCGTGCACGCACGTATTCGCGCGAACACGTACTCGCTCAAACAATGGGATATCATCGGCATATCGTTCCATACAAATTGTCTTCCCACACACGCACGCACGCACGCACGCACGCACGCACGCACGCACGCACGCACGCACGCACGCACGCACGCACGCACGCACGCACGCACGCACGCACGCACGCACGCACGCACGCACACACACACACACACACACACACACACACACACACACACACACCCACACTTGTATATTGACTGAACTGACACCGTTTCCGTTGCCAGAGATTCGCCCGGGCGGTGTTGGCGGCATGTCTATTGACCGTTGCGAGGGCCCGATACTGCACCCCACCGTCATGCAGTGCGCCTGACTCAAGCTATGCGTGGTACGGCGGGGAGAGCTCAACAGGACGGTACGTGGCGGTCGGCGGAGTATTCGCGGTGCATGGGACCGGGTCGGACCCCGGCCACTTGGGGGTCATCCGCGAGGCCGGAGTCCAGAACGTCGAGGCGTTCTTGTGGGCGGTGCGCACGTTCAAGACACGATATCCGTCAGCTTCCGCCAACTTCACCATCCGGGCTGTTGCATTCGATTCTTTCACCAACAAGAACCTTATATTACAACAGGTGCTGAATCTGGAGCATTGCCAGCTCGCCTTCGGAACCCCGCCCGTCAGCCCCTCGCATCTCCTCGCCTTCGTCGGGGCCGACACGGGCGAGCAGGCGGCGGCTCTGGCCACAGAGCTCGCCAGCCTTCGCAAGACTCTCGTCTCGCCAGCCGCCAGCAACGCCTTCCTCAGTGACATCACCAAATACCCGTATTTCCTGCGCACAGTGCCGTCCGACGGCGAGCAGGCGAAGGCGCTGGTGGCGATGCTAGAGTTCCGAGGGTGGCGCTACGTTCAGTTGGTGCTGGAGGAGGGGGACGAGGTAGGGGAGGAGTTCCGCTCGGTCGCGGCCAACGCCGGGATCTGTATCGTGCAGACCCAAGTCATTCCGAAGGTGCATACATCGCAGCACATGGCGGACATCGTCAACAAGATGATTACCAAGCAGAAGACACGGGTCGTCGTCGTGCTGGCCGGAGAGAACACCATCAACGAACTGTTGCTGAAGGCCATCAGCACCCGGGGTATGTTCACGTGGGTGGGGGGTAACTCGTGGGGTAACTCAAAGAGGGCCGTCGAGGGGACGAAGAACGTCGCCGAGGGTGCCGTTATCGTGGCGCTGCGTAGCGACGACGATCCAAACAGCGCCAAATTCAAATTCATGGACTATTTCAAGGCGCGGAAACCGAAAACAAACGCCTACAACCCGTGGATGACAGCTTTCTGGGAGAAGAGATTCGACTGCAGTGTGAGCGGGAAGGCCGGGACCACGCTGTGTCGCACTGAACTGCAGTCTCTCAATAGTGTCCAACTGGCTACGTCCGTGTCGTATACGATAGAGGCCGTCGATGCCATCCTGCACGGGATCGCGCGAGCGAGCAAGAACGCTTGTCCGTCGAACGACCTTCTGTGCTCGACTTTCGTCAACGACGCAGACAAGTGGACTGCCATTCACGACAAGATACGTAGTGGCAACTTCAACGTTACGACGGGGGAAACATTGGACACGCGACACGTCATCTACAACTTCAGAGCTGCACACGACAACTGTGCTAACCATTGCTACAAAGAGGTACGTTCGTAGCAGTCTTTTTACAAATACTACGTCCAGGAGCGTTTATATGAAGCTATGTACGTGTTCGTGTGTACATCCACCCACCCACCCACCCACCCACCCACCCACCCACCCACCCATCCATCCACCCACCCACCAACCCACCCACACGACAACCCGCCCGCTCGCCCACCCACCCACCCATTCATTGATTCATTGATCCATCTGTTCATCCACCCATTCATCCATCCATCAATTTTTTCATTCTTGTGTGTGCGTGCGTACGTGCGAGCGTACGTGCGAGCGTACGTGCATGCCCTGATACTCCACGCATTTACTCCCCCCAGGTCGGGTCGTACTCACAACCCTCGGCCGACATGAAGACGGGAGGCATAGCTTTCTCAAAGGACATCTACACGTACGACCAGGAAGGGAAACACACAGCGAACGATGTCGTAACGACCTGTGGGTCAACTCCGTGCTGGGAGTGCGGGGAAGTCGACGCTACGAACTCCTCATTCTCCCCGTCCGCCTCGGGGTCAACCACATCACTACCGACCACACCACAGTCCGCTGGACAGGTATATGACACATGTGACGTACAGAAACTGTTAGTTATGACTGTTGATGAACACCTGGATGATGTGCATAAAGTAGTTGGTGACGAACATGTAGAATATACAGGAACAGAAGGTGACACGTAACAACACATGCTAATATTCCTGATAAACCTATTCTGTAGTTGACTATCTCTCTCTCTGTCTCTCTGTCTCTCTGTCTCTCTGTCTCTCTGTCTCTCTCTCTGTCTCTCTGTCTCTCTCTCTCTGTCTCTCTCTGTCTCTGTCTCTGTCTCTCTCTCTCTCTCTCTCTGTCTCTCTGTCTCTCTCTCTCTCTCTCTCTCTCTCTCTCTCTCTCTCTCTCTCTCTCTCTCTCTCTCTCTCTCTCTCTCTCTCTCTCTCTCTCTGTCTCTCTCTGTCTCTGTCTCTCTCTGTCTCTGTCTCTGTCTCTGTCTCTCTCTCTCTCTCTCTCTCTCTCTCTCTCTCTCTCTCTCTCTCTCTCTCAATGTCTTGTAATAGTATTATGAACACAAATTTGCAAGCGTGGTGTAGTTGCATAATGTTTCGTTTAAAAAACAATTCATATTTTATGTGTCCCGTCACTGGAGTGTGGCCGCCTGTGTTTTGGTGTAGGAATCTCTGTATGTCTGTTTGGCTCTCAATCTCTCACTCTGTCTGTCTGTATATATGTATATGTGCCCTCTCTTGCTAGCAATTATGATAATTGTGTTTTGTGTTTAATTTCCACAATATCAATTTCATATAAGACGCGTTTAATATATATTTGCTTTATCGCTATTCGCATAGCAACATCTCTCTCTCACGCACGCACGCACGCACGCACGCACGCACGCACGCACGCACGCACGCACGCACGCACGCACGCACGCACGCACGCACGCACGCACGCACGCACACACACACACACACACACACACACACACACACACACACACACATGCTCACACGAACACACGCACGCACACACGAACACACGCACGCACACACGCAATTTCACGTTGTGTTCGGTGTTGTTAGTTGTCTGATGAGGACACGGCCCCGGTGAAACTGCGCAAGGACACGTGGACGATCGTGCTGCTCATCCTGTGTTGTCTCGGCCTCATCGTCGTCGTCATCTTCGAGGTGTATCTCGTATCTAAGATCGTCGGTAGCCCCATCCCGAGCCACTGGCGAACCATGTGGTTGGGACAACTCCTCCTCTTCTCTCTCCTCCTCTGCTACCTCGTTCTGTTTGCCTTCGTCGTCTCGCCCACCGTCACCTCCTGCGTCATCCTCCGCTTCGGCGTCGGAGTCTGCTACGCCATGTGTTTCTCGGTGCTGCTCGTCAAGCTCATGATCATCATGAGCTCCGCCAGCATCGGCTATCTCAAGGGCATCTACCAGTTCCTCATGTTCGTGTTCGCGTGGGGCGTCCAGGTTAGTACAGTAATGATAATAATGATGATGATAATGATGATAATGATTATGATGATAATTTTAATGATAATGATAATAATACTAAATATAATAATAATAATAATAAATTTAATACTAATAATACAATGGACTCCGTTTAATAGTATCGCATATAAGCCGTTCAATAGAATCAAATTATTCTGGCCCGAAATTAATCTGATATACGGAGTTCACTGTAATACGAACACTTCCACCGCGCCTTAATCCTCGAAAACCCATTAAATGGCGTTTTTCTAACTGTCGCAATTTCTAACTGTCGTAACTAACTGCCGGGAATATCATTTAGGATTAAAACATAAGGGGATACACGTTTCTATCATAGAAACATGTTGTATAATATAAAATATATCTGTTTTGACTGCTCATATATATTATTTATCCGTCGCAGATCGTCATTGACGTCGAGTGGCTGATCTTGCGCGATCCCGGCGTGCACCGCATTGCCGGCACTGACCAATGGCAGTGCGTGCAAGGATTCACTCCGCATGTCCAGTCGCTCGTCTACGTCATGTTTCTAATGGTCATCTGCACGGTGACCGCGATCAAGGCTCACGGCATCATCACGAACCACCGCGAAGGCGTCTTCGTCGGCATGGCTGCCGGCTTCTCCATACCCGTGTGGGTGGCGTGGCTCCTAATCGCTTACCTCAAAGACGACACTGCCGAACCCGCCATGGCATTCGGTCTGTTCACTACAGCCACGTTGGTTCTCTTCATCATGTTTCTTCCAAAGGTACGGTTGTCAATGAATATTTCAAATTGCAGATCTATTTTGTTTGACATTTTATGATATGGCTGCAGCCACGAGGAACTGAAATGTGAAAACAGTTTCAAAATTAGTAAAATATTTTTCGAGATGTGATTTTTTTAAACGTGAAACTTAACACATTCATAAAATTATAGGAAAATGTACAATTGTCTACATATTTTTTCTCTCTAAAATACCGCGTATTGTATATAAACACAGATATATGCAATGCACAGTAATCATTTCACATTATCGATTTGCTTATTTACCGAAGTTAAACAAGTAGCAAAAATATATTATTCGCTGATATCTAGGCTGGATTTGATTGATTGCGAAATCTCAAACAGAATTATATTACCGCAACATTCTTCCATTAATAAAAATGACAAAATTGGTGACATAAAAGTGATATTCCTTTGATTGTAAATACGTGTGTCCTTATAATGATTACATGACACGATTACATTAGATAATAATAAGCCAATGATAAGATAATGATTTGATAATGATAAGATAATAAGACGATAATGATACGATGACGATAAGATAATGACAATGATAAGATAATGTCTTGTAGCGTCATCGAGTGTAATCAATTACGACCACAATCGTAATCCATCCCAATCTAGCATCAGATGCAAACATAATGAAATGTTGATATATTAATATGATACGTTGAAGCAAAGAGCGTAATAAAACGGCTAATTGTCATTGTATGTGTCGATGTCGCAAAACCGGTGTGACAGTATTATGTCAGTATATCTCCCCCCGCGGGATAGCTTCACCCATGGGGTAAAATGCCTTAGAATATCTTCCCCCAACCCTGGATATTTTATCCCCTCCCATTACCCAAGTTGTCTTGACTCCAAACTATTTCCCCCCACAATAAAATCAAGAACACGGTGCAATTATATCAATGTTTATTATAAATTTCATCATGTAATGACTTACAATTATCACAAAACAGTTCACCTGAGATAAATCACAAAATCACAAAGGTCCTTGAAACTTGTATTGATAACAATGGGGTCGGAGGATTAGACACCTCAGTGCCTTGAGAAGAGAGCTGTTTGTTGTTGAGGCGACTGACCATGATTAACCCAGTGCCTTGAGAAAAGAGCTGTGTGTTTTTTTGTTGAGGCAGCTGACCATGATTAACCCAGTGTCTTGAGAAAAGAGCTGCGTGTTTTGTTGTTGAGGTGGCCGCTCATGATTAACCCAGTGCCTCGATGAGAGACTTATCATGATTAACCCAGTGCCTCGATGAGAGACTTATCATGATTAACCAAGTGCCTCGATGAGAGACTTGTCATGATTAACCCAGTGCCTCGATGAGAGACTTATCATGATTAACTCAGGAATCACTTCATATCATTCATTCATTCGTAAATTTATAACGTAATAAAATATAAACACGCCATTTTCTTGCATAACAACATATAGTAGATATTATTCTGACTCATATTTCCTAATTATAAACTGTCTTGAATAAGTACAGGGGATAGATATCCAGGGTGGGGGGGGAGATACCATAGGGAAGATGTCCGGGGGGAGATACCCTGCCACGCCGGTATTGGGGCAGTTCACACAACCAGGTATCACCGTTGTGTTAAAGCATACGTAAATGTTCGGTTACAAAGGTGCGACAGTTGAACAGCATGGGAATGGAGGGAATATATGCCGAGGACGACATGCCCGACTACGCTGGCAGCGCCATTCTGCCTCCGACATACATGCACACGCCAAGCATGGCTCCCGGCAGTGTCGTTCTCGGTCCGCCCAGCTTCACCGGCAAGACGGGCCCCGGCTCTATGGTGCTCGTCAACGGCGGAGTCTACACGGAGCCGCAGACGCACACACTACAGAGTCTGCACTTCGATGGAAACCCAGGTTGGTCTCCTGCAAACTCTCATCATATTGGTATTCGTGTTTAGGACATCTTAATTGGTTAATATTATTGTGTTTTACTCGAAAACACGGGTAAAAAACAATAATATTTTTTTATTTTTGGACTTTGCAATAATTGTTAAATATTTTCGGACTAAGCAATAATTTGTTAGATATTTTCGGACTAAACAACAATTTGTTAAATATTTTCGGACTAAACAGTAATTTGGTAACTATTTTCGGACTAAGTAATAATTTGTTAAATATTTTCAGACTGAACAATGAATGTGCGTTGTCGTGTATAGGCGATTGTTCTAATATTTTGTCGACAGATGATTGTTGTTCAAAATCCACCAGAGGCACCACCGGTCATTTCGGGTAGCTTGTCAATTGGCGTAATTTATTCGTAAATGTGGACTTATGTCTTCAAAACTAATAAAATAATGACTCGTGTCTTATAATTTTAGTAGGTTTTGATAGTACAATAGCTTTCAAACATAAACTACAATTAAACAACTGCATTTTCAGACGCTCTCTACCTTCGACATCCGGGTCCCCAGGTCAACGTCAACAGCGCAGCGAGCGTTCGCAGCGCCCCTATCGGCTTCTCGGCTCTCTCCGAGCCGAGATACGTCAACCTAACCAAGTCGCAAGATCTCAATGGTAGGATACGGACGAAGAGCCAGCCGCAGTCGGACTGCAACTTTGACATTTATGCGACGACTCGCTCCAACCGCAGTCGAGGGACAAGTGGCAGAGGCAGTCGCATGTCTGGCACACTCAGATGTACGTACAACGCTAGCTTGACTTAAACGCAACGTACAACGATTTTCATTGGTTAACCCACACGGAGCTAGTTGGTAGGTTCGTATAATTAAAATGCCACCATTTTCTGAATTGTTGGATCTCAAAATACATATAAATTAACAATTATATACTTTATGTTTTAAATTTGATTATAGTGTGTTTACCGTTAGAAATTGTATAAACAGGGAATTTAACAGACCAACAAATCATCCAATAAAAAACGTTATATTTCACCTGCAAATGTGAAGATTTATCATTATATTTAATAAATATAAAGAGATAATAGATCACAACAATAACGTTTTGTTTGGATATTATTTGGATAACCAATGACTATTGTACATTATTCACTCCCACCTGTCAACATACCAGTAAGAAATTCGAGCATACATTATGTTGGAATACATCCAAAGTGGGTGCAGGAATCCAGCAAACATCACACAGCGTTGATATTTGTTATTCTAATGTCACAATACAATATGTGCTGGTTGTGTATTGGCATTATTGACTAAACTTGTTTTACAATAATTTTTGAACTGTCGTGAAATATGGACTTTTATATTTTCCTGTGAACTTCGATAAGACGTTTTTATTTCACTGTGAACTGTACCAGTATATGTTTGTGACATTCTGTTCTGTGTTTTGTTGTAGCTGCGAAGTCGCTGCAAGATCTCGGCGCCCTCTAGTGGTGATACAGTGACGTCATCACAAGATGGCGTCGTCTTTTGTCACCGCAGCCAGAGATCGCTGTACACTGCTCGCCCAAGTGGTATTACCTACTTAGGCGTCAATTTCTCAAAAACTTCATAAAAAATAATCCATTACAAACCGGTCTCAAGGGGTGCAGTGTTAACATTGTGTCACTACTTATATAAATCGTCAAATTTATAAGGCGCCACTCCAACAGTCATTGCTCATATAATCATGAAGTCATGAATGTATAGGCTGCCCATGGAATGCAGCGAGTTAAGGTGACGTTCACATTGTTATCATTGGTAATTAGCTAGGATACTCGTTGTCACCTTCCTTGAAATGTATAAAGGTGATAAAATCTTTTTTTATTTTTACGTAACATAGACATTTAGAAGTGCCGACTAGTTCTCATACGAGCAGTGCTTTGATTGCCAGTAGTTTGGCGACCACTAAGGCATCGCGTTGGAGCTCAGACCAAATGGGTACCGTGTGTGTCAGATTGACGATACACTGTTGTGTGACTGGGAGAGGGACTAATGCCTGATCCATTCAGTTTCAAGCATAGACAATGCTAGGTAAGATTGAAAGTAATGTTGGCTGGGTTGAAGTACATGACAACGGTGGACTGCTGGGTTGAAGTACATGGCAACGGTGGACTGCTGGGTTGAAGTACATGGCAACGGTGGACTGCTGGGTTGAAGTACATGACAACGGTGGACTGCTGGGTTGAAGTACATGGCAACGGTGGGCTGCTGGGTTGAAGTACATGGCAACGGTGGACTGCTGGGTTGAAGTACATGGCAACGGTGGACTGCTGGGTTGAAGTACATGACAACGGTGGACTGCTGGGTTGAAGTACATGGCAACGGTGGACTGCTGGGTTGAAGTACATGGCAACGGTGGACTGCTGGGTTGAAGTACATGGCAACGGTGGATAGCTGGGTTGAAGTACATGGCAACGGTGGACTGCTGGGTTGAAGTACATGACAACGGTGGACTGCTGGGTTGAAGTACATGGCAACGGTGGACTGCTGGGTTGAAGTACATGGCAACGGTGGATGGACTGCTGAGTTGAAGCACTTGGCAACGATGGACTGCTGGGTTGAAGTACATGGCAAAGGTGGACTGCTGGGTTGAAGAGAGATCAACAGCAAGTTCATTTAGACATTTTATTAGCGAACTATTATGTATTATGTTGAATGTTATAGACTGGATTTGTAGATTTCATATATTTTGTATAATCATGTGCTCCCTATATTTTAATATGTGCAATCGACCAGTTAGATATTTCCACCAACAAAGCGGTTGCTTAAATGTTTCTGTATATAAATTAACATTATGCACAGCAACATGTTGCTGTGCGCAAAATGTTTTATTTTATTCTGATATAGAGTACAGTGTATTTAACACAGCGTACGTAAGACACTAGACTATTACTAATACTACTTGCTATTCATACTTGTGTATTTTACTTCTGCTTTTTATGGATCTGTGTAGCAAACATATAAGCGATGAAAATGGAACCTAGTTTAACAGCTGTATTCGAACAATATGTGTTACTGTTTCTTTCAGAAGAGGAATCAGTCCGATTATTCTACAATTATACAACTATTTTTACTCTTCAGTTTGTAATCGTTATATGTGCGTATTTCTAATATTTTGTATATTGTGAAGGTGTGTGTCACTGTATTATGCATATAATTATGTGACTAAATCACATTTCAACATTGTTGCTTGTGTCTATGTTTTATTATTGCCAACTGTCTGTGCTACAAATACCTATCGTCTATTTGCACCTAACAGCAACATTCTGTGGCATGATGTTACAGTGAAATGACTACTACTATTGTCCTTATGAAAATATACCATGATATACCACGACATACCATGGTATACCATGGACATGATGATATATCATAGTATATCATGGTAAACCAGTAATTATAAAGAATGGTAGGCTACGGCATACCATGCTTTGTCATATATTATGTATGGCATACCATGCTTTGTCATATATTATGTATGGCATACCATGCTTTGTCATATATTATGTATGACATACCATGGTTTTAAAAACACCAAGGTATACCATTGTATGTAAACAAAATGGCATACTATATTTTATCATGGCATTTTACCATGGTTTACCTGTTTCAAAACACCATGGTACTTTCCACTGTATACCGTGGTTTAATTTCATAAGGGTACAGCTTCTTTTGTTTCATTAATTATGCTGTAGCTTTACTGTAACTGGTAGATTTTTTTTTTTTTTGGGGGGGGCTGGCTCATACCCAGGGAACCAGCGCAAATTTAGCAACATTTCGTGCCTATATCGTTGCATGAATTATTTTAAGCTGGAAAACAGGGGCGTGGAGAGCGGGGTTCGAGACCTCTTGTTGCTCTTTCGAAGCTTGGGCAATTGTGTTCACTCCACTTTGCTTCCGTTCACTCAGCTCTATAAAATGTATGAGTACGTGGCCAAAGACAGTGGCATACATATATGTGAATGAATTGCGCCCAGTAATTGCAACGTGGCTGAATGCTTCCCAGAGAATATTTTACAACGCCAGACAAGAACTTTTTACCCTCCAATAACGTAGGGCGCATGCTACAGCTATGAAAGGTCGATGGAGCAGCGCTCAAGAAATTCCTTCTTATGTTCCACTTTACTGTTGCAATGTTGATCAATTGCTATAAATTATTACGCAATGTTTCATTTTATTGACAACGCTGATCGAACCTTCAGCAAGCTGCACATACGTTAACAGTTGAAACCGACGCGCCACCTAGTTACTAGGTTTCTGTTGTCGAGTGAGTGGCGCCACTTTAAGTTGTGAAACTGACGCGCCACCTAGTTACTAGGTTTCTGTTGTCGAGTGAGTGGCGCCACTTTAAGTTGTGAAACTGACGCGCCACTTAGTTACTAGGTTTCTGTTGTCGAGTGAGTGGCGTCACTTTAAGTTGTGAAACTGACGCGCCACCTAGTTACTAGGTTTCTGTTGTCGAGTGAGTGGCGCCACTTTAAGTTGTGAAACCGACGCGCCACTTAGTTACTAGGTTTCTGTTGTCGAGTGAGTGGCGCCACTTTAAGTTGTGAAACTGACGCGCCACCTAGTTACTAGGTTTCTGTTGTCGAGTGAGTGGCGCCACTTTAAGTTGTGAAACCGACGCGCCACCTAGTTCTGTTGTCGAGTGGCGCCACTTTAAGTTGTGAACAAAGTAGCAACACACACACTCTACTTATCCAAGGTGACAAGACATTAATAACACAGTATTCAACTTCATTTTTTTTAAACAAAGGATTCGTTTGTGTTCGTGGCTGTTCTGTTACTGGCTATATTTGACATGCGATCCTTTAGAGCAAACTACACTTAGTAGTTAGTAAGTCCATCTCGAGCCGCAAGGGTGGCCCCATGTTCGGTGGTAACTACACATAAATATTGGGGGAAACCCGGGTGATATGGCCTGTATAAAAGTACAGGGAAAGGCGTATATTATTGCTCACTGGACATCAGCGCCCCTGGCGACTGCAGCACTTCATCACCATCATCAGTGCTACCTTCCGGCGGCGGCGGCGGCGGCGACGACGACGACGACGACGACCTAACCTAATTGAACGGCCATTTCCGTGTGAGTAGTAGGGAGGGGTAGAGTCGCCCCGGCTGTAATAATAACTGGACTGTCAAACTGGAGAATGCAGGCCATAAGAAACTAGCTTAGCTGGCAACTGACCGTCCCCAAGGACATAAGAAGGTCTCCCAGTCCTGGGGGTTCAGAAGGTGATTCGATACTTTGCATACGACTGTCATTTCCAGCATATACGGGGATGACGGTTGTATATGGACATCGGCCAATAACGGCTTTCTCGATTTCCTAAAATGGTTAACCGCGCCTCCACTGGGGCAGTTCTTCTGAAATCTCTATTATAAATAGGCCAGAAATAGATTCATAAAACAACGGGTGCGCGCGCTCTAAATTACCACGCACCTCGTTCAATTTGGACTCAAAATTATCGGCAAGGGTGGGTCACGCCGGCCCATACCTACCTTACCATTCGAAAACAATTTTTTTTGAAGACGTTTAAATAATAAATAGGAGCACGTACATAATGCGCATACACGAAGAAATAAAAACAATTGTAGAGAGACCAATCTGTGTTGTATGATCAACACTTCTGCATTAATAAAATATTGCGAACCTGGAAGATGCGTTCACGGCTTATTATACCGATATGATCGTCTGCGGTATAATCAGTAAGCAGCTAGACGATCTGGCGAGTGACAAAGACAACTACTATACAACTGTGAGTATTCTCGACGAATGCACGCACCCTTAAGAGAAGCGAGAATCTTATATCCTGCACAATGCTGTTACATGTGGTTGTGCCAATAGATACTGTGTCGCTGCCTAAGACTACGAACGAACTACGAGAGATGGCAAATGACTTTAATACCCCAACTTTGTTAGGAGACACTGGCAAATACAAACAACTCACACGAGGCAAGCGATGAGAAGGGGCTGCGCTCTGTGAGCCGCAAATCACATTGAACATCAGTATAAATAAACCACCAGGTGACAGCACACATGCTGGCGTTGCCCTTTATAGTAATTAAACATTTCAATATGGAGAATATATGTTGGTGATCAGGACGTTGAAGACTCAAAGTTTACAGTAAATTTGATGAAATATCAATGATACCACAAATGGGGAAACTGTTGAAAACTCAGAATAATGACCCAACTGTTCAGGGCTGTCCAAAAGTCGATTAGCAAAAATCCAGGAGATATGTCGCAGCAGAAAGTACATATCAAATGGCTGAATGCCATTAAAAAAAACCTGACATACATATATAGATACGTTGAATCAACAATGGTTAATTTTTAATATCTCATTAAATATAATTATGCACACGTTACAAATAAAATCAATTTGGTCCGCGAGGTGGCGTCATCGTTTGTCTAATCGGATTTCCTCGCGTTGTTGTCTGCAATTGATGTGGTTTCTGGGCATTGCGCCCATAGACACCTTGCAAAACGAGTACATGAACACTCAGAGAACATTCTGCACAGGGTTAAGATATTACAAACATTTACTTTTTCGGTGTTCATTCTGGTTTAATTTGATATAACAGCTGCCAACAGTCATGAATGGATTATACCCATTGGTAATATTAACCGTTAATAGCGCATCAAAGTTGAAATGTCGTCCACAAACACGGTCGTTTGGCAATGTTTACATCTGATCGCATTCAGCCAGAGTTCTCTTCGTTTTTCATATTTTGGGATGCGATGAAACGACAACGAGCCGTCCACACAGCGACTAGTACATTCCACAACACAGGGCACAACCATGATTTTAAAGGTGTGTGTCAAAACGCATCAAATACAAAAGATAAGAGAAACACAATCAGGAAAATACACTGAAACAATGGAGGCAGCTGGTATTTTGCGTCACCGTATTGTGTGCAGTTGCTGGATCTGCGCAATCTGCAGATTTCGCTCGATTGCGCTGCGCAATCCTCGGATACTCGAAAATCTGCAGATTGCGCAGATCCAGCAAATGTGCCCAACAGACGTGCAGGTCCTTTGATGAAAATCGTCTGCACCAATTCTTCGGACCGGACTTTCAAGATAACAGTTGTCATTTTTACAGGTAAAAATTTAAGCTATCCTATCGGTTCAACATCAAAATATACCAGAATGCTCCTTGCCCTACTTGATAAGCCAGTCCAACCAGAAGATGTACAACAAAAACGTTCACGTCCTGAAGAGCATTATAGAAACAGTTGTATTTTGTGGAAAACAAAACTGGCCACTTCGAGGCGACAGGGATGATCGGTCAAGGGGTGATCGGTCAAGGGATGATCGGACAAGTACATCGCCCAACAGGGGAAACTTCTGGGCCGTTCTGGAGATGATGGCTAAGGGCGACGACACACTCCGAGAACATCTTGAGACCGGGTGGAAGAATGCGCAGTATACATCAAGAATCATCCTGAATGAAGTGACTGATGTAGTAACATAATACATTAGAAAGGAACATACACGAAGCCTTGAAGACGAAAATGCCTTCTTTTCCATCATGGCAGATGAGGTCACAGATCCGCATGGTAATCATATTATGTCAGCGTGCTTGAGGATGCTGGCTGACCGTCAGTAGTTAGTAGAGGTTTTTGGGACCCCTTTTTCGCCGCACAGTCACGTGACCGAAACATCAAAGGAAAAACACCCTAATATCGCCCTACCGCTTCTGAGTGCGCGCAGCCAATCAGAAAGCAGCACTAGACCTTGGAGCGCCCCTAGCGGTGGTATCGGAGCATGCGTGACGTAAGCGCCCCCTAGCGACTGGAGGAGGAACGAGCTTTGTACGAATCTCATATCTATACAACATTGACGATTTGCATATAACCATAGCGAAATCGTTGCAGTCGAATATGTGGTTTCGATAAGTTCTACGCGTGTTTGTTTATTGGTATAAAAGACGAACACATATTTTATTGTTCCCGTGTACTAGAATCACGTCCATTTACAAGTGAATGAGTGTTCTAACGCGTGTTTAGGAGGATGTTACGGTTACATAAGTTTTATTTGTTTTCTGAATCAATCCGTATGAAAATTAGCATCGTGACGCATCTTGTCCATACCACGGTAAATCATGCTGCGAGATCAAAGGATATTATTCATAACAACGTTGCAATCGCGTCAATCAGCGACAATGTTACAAGTACGCGCTCCGTTCTTCTTTGAATGCGGCTTTTCACAACAAGACCACTTTGACATTGGTCAGTCGCTGTTGGTGAACTTTGGCTTGTGCGCTCCCACTCACATTGGTCAGTCGCTGTTGGTGGACTTTGGCTTGTGCGTTTCCGCTCGTCTTGTCTTTTTCACACTGGTCAGTCGCTGCTAGTGGACTTTGGCTTGTGCGTTTCCACTCGTCTTGTCTTTTTCACACTGGTCAGCCGCTATTGGTGGACTTTGACTTGTACGCTCCCACTCGTCTTGTCTTTTTGGAGGAGGAACGAACATTGACCTAGTTACGTGTATGTGTCGAAGGGTCGTTAACCTAGTAAGGAGACGAACATATGCACACACGCAATGGGAACGAGAACTCGATACAAGACGGGAATATCAGTTCAAGCAAAATTTAATATATATGAAAACGAAGTACAACACTGCTTCCGGGACCAAAGTAAGTCGTATTCGCGTGCCGCCCAACTTTTTAACTGCGCGATGGCTATACGCTAGCCGCGTAATGTTTTCGCGCGAGTATCCGTGGTAACAGTAACCGCGATAGTGGACATAGGAACGACTGTCCGTTAACAGCGGTCATTAATAGTATCATTAATAACTGAGATGAAAGAGTAAGTTAACAGTGGTCATTAACAGGGTAATTAATAACTGAGATCAAAGGACCTAACGAGGAGACGAAAAATGAACAAAACACGATATCGTACTATATTTTCTTTATATGTAAATATTTAAAAATAATGCGCTTTTACATTGTATCCATAACTCCTACAGTTTACCCATAATTCCTACAATTTACCCATAAGTCTCCTATTGAATAAGAGTACAAGGACATTTTATTAAATATTTGAAAATAATGACACAATATCGTCCACAAACGTTAGACAGAGGACTGTAAAGTCTCTTGCCATACCGACGTAAAGCTGACGTAAGCTATAAACGTGTCAGGACATGCAGCTGACGTATGCTGCACACACAACAATACCAAATAAGGACATGCAGCTGACGTAAACGGCATCAGACGCGTCACGGAAAGTGTACCATCAACATATTGTCGTTATATGTCAATATTTTAAAATAATGCGCCTGTACACTTTACCCATAACTCCTACAGTTTACCCATAATTCCTTCAATTTACCCATAATTCCTACAATTTACCCAGCACACATATATAGTGTAGTAACATTGTCCACAAACGTTAGACAGAGGACTCTAAATTTTCTTGTCATACCGACGTACAGCTGACGAAAGCTATAAACGTGTCAGGACATGCTGCTGACGTAATCCGCATACAGAACAATAACAAATAAGGTAGTGCACGCTATGTATGCCAATATCAAAAGCCAGCAGGAGAACAACATTGTGGCAGCGATGACGGGAGTATGACGAGAAGCTGTGTGATATGTATGGAGACATTTGACACCATGTGACATGCATGGAGACATTTACCACTGTGTGATATGCGTGGAGACATTGACAACCATGTGACATGCATGGAGAAATTGACCGCCATTTTTGAAAGTTTATGTTATGAAAGTTTGTAAGTTGGAAGTTTTGGAAGTTTGCTTCACCGCACACACGTTTTGAAAGTTTGTGTTGTGAAAAATGTGTAAGTTGGAAGTTTGCTTCACGTCACACACACACGTTTTGAAAGTTTATGTTATGAAAGTTTGTAAGTTGGAAGTTTGCTTCACCGCACACACATTTTGTGTGAAGTTTGCGAGTTGGAAGTCTGCAAGTTGGAAGTTTTAGCTTTGGAAGTTTGCATATTGGAAGTTCTCCACTCCACTCCACGCCTGCGAAGTTGTGTAAAGTTGTGTGAAGTTGTGCAAAGTTGTACGAAGTTGTGTGAAGTTTGCGAGTTGGAAGTCTGCCAGTTGGAAGTTTGTGCTTTGGAAGTTTGCAAATTGGAAGTTTGCTTCACCGCACACACATGTTTTGAAAGTTTATGTTATGAAAGTTTGTAAGTTGTAAGTTTTGGAAGTTTGCTTCACCGCACACACATGTTTTGAAAGTTTGTGTTGTGAAAAATGTGTAAGTTGGAAGTTTGCTTCACGTCACACACATACACGTTTTGAAAGTTTATGTTATGAAAGTTTGTAAGTTGGAAGTTTGCTTCACCGCACACACATTTTGTGTGAAGTTTGCGAGTTGGAAGTCTGCAAGTTGGAAGTTTTAGCTTTGGAAGTTTGCATATTGGAAGTTCTCCACTCCACTCCACGCCTGCGAAGTTGTGTAAAGTTGTGTGAAGTTGTGCAAAGTTGTACGAAGTTGTGTAAAGTTTGCGAGTTGGAAGTCTGCCAGTTGGAAGTTTGTGCTTTGGAAGTTTGCAAATTGGAAGTTTGCTTCACCGCACACACATGTTTTGAAAGTTTATGTTATGAAAGTTTGTAAGTTGTAAGTTTTGGAAGTTTGCTTCACCGCACACACATGTTTTGAAAGTTTGTGTTGTGAAAAATGTGTAAGTTGGAAGTTTGCTTCACGTCACACACATACACGTTTTGAAAGTTTATGTTATGAAAATTTGTAAGTTGGAAGTTTGCTTCACCGCACACACATTTTGTGTGAAGTTTGCGAGTTGGAAGTCTGCAAGTTGGAAGTTTTAGCTTTGGAAGTTTGCATATTGGAAGTTCTTCACTCCACTCCACGCCTGCGAAGTTGTGTAAAGTTGTGTGAAGTTGTGCAAAGTTGTACGAAGTTGTGTGAAGTTTGCGAGTTGGAAGTCTGCCAGTTGGAAGTTTGTGCTTTGGAAGTTTGCAAATTGGAAGTTTGCTTCACCGCACACACATGTTTTGAAAGTTTATGTTATGAAAGTTTGTAAGTTGGAAGTTTGCTTCACCGCACACACACATGTTTTGACCGCCATTTTTGAAAGTTTGTAAGTTGTAAGTTTTGGAAGTTTGCTTCACCGCACACACATGTTTTGAAAGTTTGTGTTGTGAAAAATGTGTAAGTTGGAAGTTTGCTTCACGTCACACACATACACGTTTTGAAAGTTTATGTTATGAAAGTTTGTAAGTTGGAAGTTTGCTTCACCGCACACACATTTTGTGTGAAGTTTGCGAGTTGGAAGTCTGCAAGTTGGAAGTTTTAGCTTTGGAAGTTTGCATATTGGAAGTTGTCCACTCCACTCCACGCCTGCGAAGTTGTGTAAAGTTGTGTGAAGTTGTGCAAAGTTGTACGAAGTTGTGTAAAGTTTGCGAGTTGGAAGTCTGCCAGTTGGAAGTTTGTGCTTTGGAAGTTTGCAAATTGGAAGTTTGCTTCACCGCACACACATGTTTTGAAAGTTTATGTTATGAAAGTTTGTAAGTTGGAAGTTTGCTTCACCGCACACACACACACACATGTTTTGACCGCCATTTTTGAAAGTTTGTAAGTTGTAAGTTTTGGAAGTTTGCTTCACCGCACACACATGTTTTGAAAGTTTGTGTTGTGAAAAATGTGTAAGTTGGAAGTTTGCTTCACGTCACACACATACACGTTTTGAAAGTTTATGTTATGAAAGTTTGTAAGTTGGAAGTTTGCTTCACCGCACACACATTTTGTGTGAAGTTTGCGAGTTGGAAGTCTGCAAGTTGGAAGTTTTAGCTTTGGAAGTTTGCATATTGGAAGTTCTCCACTCCACTCCACGCCTGCGAAGTTGTGTAAAGTTGTGTGAAGTTGTGCAAAGTTGTACGAAGTTGTGTAAAGTTTGCGAGTTGGAAGTCTGCCAGTTGGAAGTTTGTGCTTTGGAAGTTTGCAAATTGGAAGTTTGCTTCACCGCACACACATGTTTTGAAAGTTTATGTTATGAAAGTTTGTAAGTTGTAAGTTTTGGAAGTTTGCTTCACCGCACACACATGTTTTGAAAGTTTGTGTTGTGAAAAATGTGTAAGTTGGAAGTTTGCTTCACGTCACACACATACACGTTTTGAAAGTTTATGTTATGAAAATTTGTAAGTTGGAAGTTTGCTTCACCGCACACACATTTTGTGTGAAGTTTGCGAGTTGGAAGTCTGCAAGTTGGAAGTTTTAGCTTTGGAAGTTTGCATATTGGAAGTTCTTCACTCCACTCCACGCCTGCGAAGTTGTGTAAAGTTGTGTGAAGTTGTGCAAAGTTGTACGAAGTTGTGTGAAGTTTGCGAGTTGGAAGTCTGCCAGTTGGAAGTTTGTGCTTTGGAAGTTTGCAAATTGGAAGTTTGCTTCACCGCACACACATGTTTTGAAAGTTTATGTTATGAAAGTTTGTAAGTTGGAAGTTTGCTTCACCGCACACACATGTTTTGACCGCCATTTTTGAAAGTTTGTAAGTTGTAAGTTTTGGAAGTTTGCTTCACCGCACACACATGTTTTGAAAGTTTGTGTTGTGAAAAATGTGTAAGTTGGAAGTTTGCTTCACGTCACACACATACACGTTTTGAAAGTTTATGTTATGAAAGTTTGTAAGTTGGAAGTTTGCTTCACTGCACACACATTTTGTGTGAAGTTTGCGAGTTGGAAGTCTGCAAGTTGGAAGTTTTAGCTTTGGAAGTTTGCATATTGGAAGTTCTCCACTCCACTCCACGCCTGCGAAGTTGTGTAAAGTTGTGTGAAGTTGTGCAAAGTTGTACGAAGTTGTGTAAAGTTTGCGAGTTGGAAGTCTGCCAGTTGGAAGTTTGTGCTTTGGAAGTTTGCAAATTGGAAGTTTGCTTCACCGCACACACATGTTTTGAAAGTTTATGTTATGAAAGTTTGTAAGTTGTAAGTTTTGGAAGTTTGCTTCACCGCACACACATGTTTTGAAAGTTTGTGTTGTGAAAAATGTGTAAGTTGGAAGTTTGCTTCACGTCACACACATACACGTTTTGAAAGTTTATGTTATGAAAATTTGTAAGTTGGAAGTTTGCTTCACCGCACACACATTTTGTGTGAAGTTTGCGAGTTGGAAGTCTGCAAGTTGGAAGTTTTAGCTTTGGAAGTTTGCATATTGGAAGTTCTTCACTCCACTCCACGCCTGCGAAGTTGTGTAAAGTTGTGTGAAGTTGTGCAAAGTTGTACGAAGTTGTGTGAAGTTTGCGAGTTGGAAGTCTGCCAGTTGGAAGTTTGTGCTTTGGAAGTTTGCAAATTGGAAGTTTGCTTCACCGCACACACATGTTTTGAAAGTTTATGTTATGAAAGTTTGTAAGTTGGAAGTTTGCTTCACCGCACACACATGTTTTTGAAAGTTTGTGTAATGAGAGGAGTATAGCCATCTGACCACACCCACGCACGCTTGGTGTTGTATTCTCGCTAGTGACTCCCCTCTACATATGGACAAGCTCCATAGAGTAGTAGTGAGTCGAGTGTAGCCATTATCTTCTGGTTCCCACACCTCACCACCCCACCATAGAGTAATGGTACAGTCGCCAGGGGGGCGCAGGGGCGCGCGATTACAGGAAAAAGGTGTATTACGCGGAAAAGGTGTGTAATCGCGCGCCCCTGCGCCCCCCTGGCGACTGTACCATTACTCTATGGTGGGGTGGTGAGGTGTGGGAACCAGAAGATAATGGCTACACTCGACTCACTACTACTCTATGGAGCTTGTCCATATGTAGAGGGGAGTCACTAGCGAGAATACAACACCAAGCGTGCGTGGGTGTGGTCAGATGGCTATACTCCTCTCATTACACAAACTTTCAAAAACATGTGTGTGCGGTGAAGCAAACTTCCAACTTACAAACTTTCATAACATAAACTTTCAAAACATGTGTGTGCGGTGAAGCAAACTTCCAATTTGCAAACTTCCAAAGCACAAACTTCCAACTGGCAGACTTCCAACTCGCAAACTTTACACAACTTCGTACAACTTTGCACAACTTCACACAACTTTACACAACTTCGCAGGCGTGGAGTGGAGTGGACAACTTCCAATATGCAAACTTCCAAAGCTAAAACTTCCAACTTGCAGACTTCCAACTCGCAAACTTCACACAAAATGTGTGTGCGGTGAAGCAAACTTCCAACTTACAAACTTTCATAACATAAACTTTCAAAACGTGTATGTGTGTGACGTGAAGCAAACTTCCAACTTACACATTTTTCACAACACAAACTTTCAAAACATGTGTGTGCGGTGAAGCAAACTTCCAAAACTTACAACTTACAAACTTTCATAACATAAACTTTCAAAACATGTGTGTGCGGTGAAGCAAACTTCCAATTTGCAAACTTCCAAAGCACAAACTTCCAACTGGCAGACTTCCAACTCGCAAACTTTACACAACTTCGTACAACTTTGCACAACTTCACACAACTTTACACAACTTCGCAGGCGTGGAGTGGAGTGGAGAACTTCCAATATGCAAACTTCCAAAGCTAAAACTTCCAACTTGCAGACTTCCAACTCGCAAACTTCACACAAAATGTGTGTGCGGTGAAGCAAACTTCCAACTTACAAACTTTCATAACATAAACTTTCAAAACGTGTATGTGTGTGACGTGAAGCAAACTTCCAACTTACACATTTTTCACAACACAAACTTTCAAAACATGTGTGTGCGGTGAAGCAAACTTCCAAAACTTACAACTTACAAACTTTCAAAAATGGCGGTCAAAACATGTGTGTGTGCGGTGAAGCAAACTTCCAACTTACAAACTTTCATAACATAAACTTTCAAAACATGTGTGTGCGGTGAAGCAAACTTCCAATTTGCAAACTTCCAAAGCACAAACTTCCAACTGGCAGACTTCCAACTCGCAAACTTCACACAACTTCGTACAACTTTGCACAACTTCACACAACTTTACACAACTTCGCAGGCGTGGAGTGGAGTGAAGAACTTCCAATATGCAAACTTCCAAAGCTAAAACTTCCAACTTGCAGACTTCCAACTCGCAAACTTCACACAAAATGTGTGTGCGGTGAAGCAAACTTCCAACTTACAAATTTTCATAACATAAACTTTCAAAACGTGTATGTGTGTGACGTGAAGCAAACTTCCAACTTACACATTTTTCACAACACAAACTTTCAAAACATGTGTGTGCGGTGAAGCAAACTTCCAAAACTTACAACTTACAAACTTTCATAACATAAACTTTCAAAACATGTGTGTGCGGTGAAGCAAACTTCCAATTTGCAAACTTCCAAAGCACAAACTTCCAACTGGCAGACTTCCAACTCGCAAACTTTACACAACTTCGTACAACTTTGCACAACTTCACACAACTTTACACAACTTCGCAGGCGTGGAGTGGAGTGGAGAACTTCCAATATGCAAACTTCCAAAGCTAAAACTTCCAACTTGCAGACTTCCAACTCGCAAACTTCACACAAAATGTGTGTGCGGTGAAGCAAACTTCCAACTTACAAACTTTCATAACATAAACTTTCAAAACGTGTATGTGTGTGACGTGAAGCAAACTTCCAACTTACACATTTTTCACAACACAAACTTTCAAAACATGTGTGTGCGGTGAAGCAAACTTCCAAAACTTACAACTTACAAACTTTCATAACATAAACTTTCAAAACATGTGTGTGCGGTGAAGCAAACTTCCAATTTGCAAACTTCCAAAGCACAAACTTCCAACTGGCAGACTTCCAACTCGCAAACTTCACACAACTTCGTACAACTTTGCACAACTTCACACAACTTTACACAACTTCGCAGGCGTGGAGTGGAGTGGAGAACTTCCAATATGCAAACTTCCAAAGCTAAAACTTCCAACTTGCAGACTTC
The DNA here is from genome assembly GCA_963662155.1 of Lamellibrachia columna. Taxonomy (NCBI): domain Eukaryota; kingdom Metazoa; phylum Annelida; class Polychaeta; order Sabellida; family Siboglinidae; genus Lamellibrachia; species Lamellibrachia columna. The sequence goes on along the minus strand of OY759269.1, from coordinate 47,987,599 downwards.
CAACTCGCAAACTTCACACAAAATGTGTGTGCGGTGAAGCAAACTTCCAACTTACAAACTTTCATAACATAAACTTTCAAAACGTGTGTGTGTGACGTGAAGCAAACTTCCAACTTACACATTTTTCACAACACAAACTTTCAAAACGTGTGTGCGGTGAAGCAAACTTCCAAAACTTCCAACTTACAAACTTTCATAACATAAACTTTCAAAAAATGGCGGTCAATTTCTCCATGCATGTCACATGGTTGTCAATGTATCCATGCATGTCACATGATAGTCAATGTCTCCATGCATGTCACATTGCGGTCAATGTCTCCATGCACGTTACATGGCAGTCAATGTCTCCAAACAAATTTTCATGACACAAACTTTCAAAACATGTGTGTGCGGTGAAGCAAACTTCCAACTTACAAACTTTCATAACATAAACTTTCAAAACGTGTGTGTGCGGTGAAACAAACTTCCAAAGCACAAACTTCCAACTGGCAGACTTCCAACTCGCAAACTTCACACAACTTCGTACAACTTTGCACAACTTCACACAACTTTACACAACTTCGCAGGCGTGGAGTGGAGTGGAGAACTTCCAATATGCAAACTTCCAAAGCTAAAACTTCCAACTTGCAGACTTCCAACTCGCAAACTTCACACAAAATGTGTGTGCGGTGAAGCAAACTTCCAACTTACAAACTTTCATAACATAAACTTTCAAAACGTGTGTGTGTGACGTGAAGCAAACTTCCAACTTACACATTTTTCACAACACAAACTTTCAAAACGTGTGTGCGGTGAAGCAAACTTCCAAAACTTCCAACTTACAAACTTTCATAACATAAACTTTCAAAAATGGCGGTCAATTTCTCCATGCATGTCACATGGTTGTCAATGTATCCATGCATGTCACATGATAGTCAATGTCTCCATGCATGTCACATTGCGGTCAATGTCTCCATGCACGTTACATGGCAGTCAATGTCTCCAAACAAATTTTCATGACACAAACTTTCAAAACATGTGTGTGCGGTGAAGCAAACTTCCAACTTACAAACTTTCATAACATAAACTTTCAAAACGTGTGTGTGCGGTGAAACAAACTTCCAAAGCACAAACTTCCAACTGGCAGACTTCCAACTCGCAAACTTCACACAACTTCGTACAACTTTGCACAACTTCACACAACTTTACACAACTTCGCAGGCGTGGAGTGGAGTGGAGAACTTCCAATATGCAAACTTCCAAAGCTAAAACTTCCAACTTGCAGACTTCCAACTCGCAAACTTCACACAAAATGTGTGTGCGGTGAAGCAAACTTCCAACTTACAAACTTTCATAACATAAACTTTCAAAACGTGTGTGTGTGACGTGAAGCAAACTTCCAACTTACACATTTTTCACAACACAAACTTTCAAAACGTGTGTGCGGTGAAGCAAACTTCCAAAACTTCCAACTTACAAACTTTCATAACATAAACTTTCAAAAATGGCGGTCAATTTCTCCATGCATGTCACATGGTTGTCAATGTCTCCACGCATATCACACAGTGGTAAATGTCTCCATGCATGTCACATGGTGTCAAATGTCTCCATACATATCACACAGCTTCTCGTCATACTCCCGTCATCGCTGCCACAATGTTGTTCTCCTGCTGGCTTTTGATATTGGCATACATAGCGTGCACTACCTTATTTGTTATTGTTCTGTATGCGGATTACGTCAGCAGCATGTCCTGACACGTTTATAGCTTTCGTCAGCTGTACGTCGGTATGACAAGAAAATTTAGAGTCCTCTGTCTAACGTTTGTGGACAATGTTACTACACTATATATGTGTGCTGGGTAAATTGTAGGAATTATGGGTAAATTGAAGGAATTATGGGTAAACTGTAGGAGTTATGGGTAAAGTGTACAGGCGCATTATTTTAAAATATTGACATATAACGACAATATGTTGATGGTACACTTTCCGTGACGCGTCTGATGCCGTTTACGTCAGCTGCATGTCCTTATTTGGTATTGTTGTGTGTGCAGCATACGTCAGCTGCATGTCCTGACACGTTTATAGCTTACGTCAGCTTTACGTCGGTATGGCAAGAGACTTTACAGTCCTCTGTCTAACGTTTGTGGACGATATTGTGTCATTATTTTCAAATATTTAATAAAATGTCCTTGTACTCTTATTCAATAGGAGACTTATGGGTAAATTGTAGGAATTATGGGTAAACTGTAGGAGTTATGGATACAATGTAAAAGCGCATTATTTTTAAATATTTACATATAAAGAAAATATAGTACGATATCGTGTTTTGTTCATTTTTCGTCTCCTCGTTAGGTCCTTTGATCTCAGTTATTAATTACCCTGTTAATGACCACTGTTAACTTACTCTTTCATCTCAGTTATTAATGATACTATTAATGACCGCTGTTAACGGACAGTCGTTCCTATGTCCACTATCGCGGTTACTGTTACCACGGATACTCGCGCGAAAACATTACGCGGCTAGCGTATAGCCATCGCGCAGTTAAAAAGTTGGGCGGCACGCGAATACGACTTACTTTGGTCCCGGAAGCAGTGTTGTACTTCGTTTTCATATATATTAAATTTTGCTTGAACTGATATTCCCGTCTTGTATCGAGTTCTCGTTCCCATTGCGTGTGTGCATATGTTCGTCTCCTTACTAGGTTAACGACCCTTCGACACATACACGTAACTAGGTCAATGTTCGTTCCTCCTCCAAAAAGACAAGACGAGTGGGAGCGTACAAGTCAAAGTCCACCAATAGCGGCTGACCAGTGTGAAAAAGACAAGACGAGTGGAAACGCACAAGCCAAAGTCCACTAGCAGCGACTGACCAGTGTGAAAAAGACAAGACGAGCGGAAACGCACAAGCCAAAGTCCACCAACAGCGACTGACCAATGTGAGTGGGAGCGCACAAGCCAAAGTTCACCAACAGCGACTGACCAATGTCAAAGTGGTCTTGTTGTGAAAAGCCGCATTCAAAGAAGAACGGAGCGCGTACTTGTAACATTGTCGCTGATTGACGCGATTGCAACGTTGTTATGAATAATATCCTTTGATCTCGCAGCATGATTTACCGTGGTATGGACAAGATGCGTCACGATGCTAATTTTCATACGGATTGATTCAGAAAACAAATAAAACTTATGTAACCGTAACATCCTCCTAAACACGCGTTAGAACACTCATTCACTTGTAAATGGACGTGATTCTAGTACACGGGAACAATAAAATATGTGTTCGTCTTTTATACCAATAAACAAACACGCGTAGAACTTATCGAAACCACATATTCGACTGCAACGATTTCGCTATGGTTATATGCAAATCGTCAATGTTGTATAGATATGAGATTCGTACAAAGCTCGTTCCTCCTCCAGTCGCTAGGGGGCGCTTACGTCACGCATGCTCCGATACCACCGCTAGGGGCGCTCCAAGGTCTAGTGCTGCTTTCTGATTGGCTGCGCGCACTCAGAAGCGGTAGGGCGATATTAGGGTGTTTTTCCTTTGATGTTTCGGTCACGTGACTGTGCGGCGAAAAAGGGGTCCCAAAAACCTCTACTAACTACTACCGTCAAGTCAAACAGTTCTTTTTTATTTCATATACATTGAGAGGGCAACGGGGGAAGCTATTGCTCATGGTGTCATCGAGTGCTTGAAAGATCGTAAAACATCGACATCAATAAAGCCAGGGGTCATAGCTACGATGGTGCGCAGTGTATGTCCTCGGATAAGGTTGGCATCGGGCGAGGATAACACAGCCATGTCCTCAATTTGAGCATCAGCAATGCCTATAGATTACCTGCCACTCGGAATATGATTGACATCCTTAATGCAGTATTCCTTTTCTTCGATATGTCCCCCAAATGACGATTCCTGGAACGAATCCTAAAACATATGGCACCAGACCAAGACCAGATTGGTGGAACGTCACATATGCTACGACACGTTTTATGACATGTATGAGTTCTTGTGTGAATGTCTGGAAGCCATACTGAATCCGTCTGAATACCTTGACATCTACGAGGAGGTTGCATTGACTGGCAGTTGGGATCAGGAGACCAGGACGAAGGCGTAAGGGCTGCTAACCAGTTTCACTTCGTCACGTGCCATCATCGCATTCATCACCACCAAGAATGTTTTGGAGAATGTCATTCCCATGGCCTATAAGCTTCAAAAGAGGGAATTAGACATATATCAAGCGTACAGTATGATCGACCAAACCAGGGAAAGAATTATAACGATGACACATGACATAGAAGAGGAGTACAGTGTGTGGTACAAAGAGGAGTACAGTGTGTGGTATAAAGAGGAGTACAGTGTGTGGCACAAAGAGGAGTACAGTGTGTGGTATAAAGAGGAGTACAGTGTGTGGTACAAAGAGGAGTACAGTGTGTGGTATAAAGAGGAGTACAGTGTGTGGTACAAAGAGGAGTACAGTGTGTGGTATAAAGAGGAGTACAGTGTGTGGTACAAAGAGGAGTACAGTGTGTGGTACAAAGAGGAGTACAGTGTGTGGTATAAAGAGGAGTACAGTGTGTGGTATAAAGAGGAGTACAGTGTGTGGTATAAAGAGGAGTACAGTGTGTGGTATAAAGAGGAGTACAGCGTGTGGTATAAAGAGGAGTACAGTGTGTGGTACAAAGAGGAGTACAGTGTGTGGTACAAAGAGGAGTACAGTGTGTGGTACAAAGAGGAGTACAGTGTGTGGTATAAAGAGGAGTACAGTGTGTGGCACAAAGAGGAGTACAGTGTGTGGTATAAAGAGGAGTACAGTGTGTGGTACAAAGAGGAGTACAGTGTGTGGTATAAAGAGGAGTACAGTGTGTGGTACAAAGAGGAGTACAGTGTGTGGTATAAAGAGGAGTACAGTGTGTGGTATAAAGAGGAGTACAGTGTGTGGTATAAAGAGGAGTACAGTGTGTGGTACAAAGAGGAGTACAGTGTGTGGTATAAAGAGGAGTACAGTGTGTGGTACAAAGAGGAGTACATTGTGTGGTATAAAGAGGAGTACAGTGTGTGGTACAAAGAGGAGTACAGTGTGTGGTATAAAGAGGAGTACAGTGTGTGGTACAAAGAGGAGTACAGTGTGTGGTACAAAGAGGAGTACAGTGTGTGGTATAAAGAGGAGTACAGTGTGTGGTATAAAGAGGAGTACAGTGTGTGGTATAAAGAGGAGTACAGTGTGTGGTACAAAGAGGAGTACAGTGTGTGGTACAAAGAGGAGTACAGTGTGTGGTACAAAGAGGAGTACAGTGTGTGGTACAAAGAGGAGTACAGTGAGTGGCACAAAGAGGAGTACAGTGTGTGGTATAAAGAGGAGAACAGTGTGTGGTACAAAGAGGAGTACAGTGTGTGGTATAAAGAGGAGTACAGTGTGTGGTACAAAGAGGAGTACAGTGTGTGGTATAAAGAGGAGTACAGTGTGTGGTATAAAGAGGAGTACAGTGTGTGGTATAAAGAGGAGTACAGTGTGTGGTATAAAGAGGAGTACAGTGTGTGGTATAAAGAGGAGTACAGTGTGTGGTATAAAGAGGAGTACAGTGTGTGGTATAAAGATGAGTACAGTGTGTGGTATAAAGAGGAGTACAGTGTGTGGTATAAAGAGGAGTACAGTGTGTGGTACAAAGAGGAGTACAGTGTGTGGTATAAAGAGGAGTACAGTGTGTGGTATAAAGAGGAGTACAATGTGTGGTACAAAGAGGAGTACAGTGTGTGGTATAAAGAGGAGTACAGTGTGTGGTATAAAGAGGAGTACAGTGTGTGGTATAAAGAGGAGTACAATGTGTGGTACAAAGAGGAGTACAGTGTGTGGTATAAAGAGGAGTACAGTGTGTGGTACAAAGAGGAGTACAGTGTGTGGTACAAAGAGGAGTACAGTGTGTGGTACAAAGAGGAGTACAGTGTGTGGTACAAAGAGGAGTACAGTGTGTGGTACAAATAGGAGTACAGTGTGTGGTACAAAGAGGAGTACAGTGTGTGGTACAAAGAGGAGTACAGTGTGTGGTACAAAGAGGAGTACAGTGTATGGTACAAAGAGGAGTACAGTGTGTGGTATAAAGAGGAGTACAGTGTGTGGTACAAAGAGGAGTACAGTGTGTGGTATAAAGAGGAGTACAGTGTGTGGTACAAAGAGGAGTACAGTGTGTGGTACAAAGAGGAGTACAGTGTGTGGTATAAAGAGGAGTACAGTGTGTGGTATAAAGAGGAGTACAGTGTGTGGTATAAAGAGGAGTACAGTGTGTGGTACAAAGAGGAGTACAGTGTATGGTATAAAGAGGAGTACAGTGTGTGGTACAAAGAGGAGTACAGTGTGTGGTATAAAGAGGAGTACAGTGTGTGGCACAAAGAGGAGTACAGTGTGTGGTATAAAGAGGAGTACAGTGTGTGGTATAAAGAGGAGTACAGTGTTTGGTATAAAGAGGAGTACAGTGTGTGGTATAAAGAGGAGTACAGTGTGTGGTATAAAGAGGAGTACAGTGTGTGGTATCAAGAGGAGTACAGTGTGTGGTATAAAGAGGAGTACAGTGTGTGGTACAAAGAGGAGTACAGTGTGTGGTACAAAGAGGAGTACAGTGTGTGGTATAAAGAGGAGTACAGTGTGTGGTACAAAGAGGAGTACATTGTGTGGTATAAAGAGGAGTACAGTGTGTGGTATAAAGAGGAGTACAGTGTGTGGTATAAAGAGGAGTACAGTGTGTGGTACAAAGAGGAGTACAGTGTGTGGTATAAAGAGGAGTACAGTGTGTGGTATAAAGAGGAGTACAGTGTGTGGTATAAAGAGGAGTACAGTGTGTGGTACAAAGAGGAGTACAGTGTGTGGTACAAAGAGGAGTACAGTGTGTGGTATAAAGAGTAGTACAGTGTGTGGTATAAAGAGGAGTACAGTGTGTGGTACAAAGAGGAGTACAGTGTGTGGTATAAAGAGGAGTAGTGTGTGGTACAAAGAGGAGTACAGTGTGTGGTATAAAGAGGAGTACAGTGTGTGGTATAAAGAGGAGTACAGTGTGTGGTACAAAGAGGAGTACAGTGTGTGGTATAAAGAGGAGTACAGTGTGTGGTATAAAGAGGAGTACAGTGTGTGGTATAAAGAGGAGTACAGTGTGTGGTATAAAGAGGAGTACAGTGTGTGGTATAAAGAGGAGTACAGTGTGTGGTATAAAGAGGAGTACAGTGTGTGGTATAAAGAGGAGTACAGTGTGTGGTACAAAGAGGAGTACAGTGTGTGGTACAAAGAGGAGTACAGTGTGTGGTATAAATAGGAGTACAGTGTGTGGTATAAAGAGGAGTACAGTGTGTGGTACAAAGAGGAGTACAGTGTGTGGTACAAAGAGGAGTACAGTGTGTGGTATAAAGAGGAGTACAGTGTGTGGTACAAAGAGGGGTACAGTGTGTGGTACAAAGAGGAGTACATTGTGTGGTACAAAGAGGAGTACAGTGTGTGGTATAAAGAGGAGTACAGTGTGTGGTACAAAGAGGAGTACAGTGTGTGGTACAAAGAGGAGTACAGTGTGTGGTATAAAGAGGAGTACAGTGTGTGGTACAAAGAGGAGTAAAGTGTGTGGTATAAAGAGGAGTACAGTGTGTGGTACAAAGAGGAGTACAGTGTGTGGTACAAAGAGGAGTTCAGTGTGTGGTATAAAGAGGAGTACAGTGTGTGGTACAAAGAGGAGTACTGTGTGTGGTATAAAGAGGAGTACAGTGTGTGGTATAAAGAGGAGTACAGTGTGTGGTATAAAGAGGAGTACAGTGTGTGGTATAAAGAGGAGTACAGTGTGTGGTATAAAGAGGAGTACAGTGTGTGGTATCAAGAGGAGTACAGTGTGTGGTATAAAGAGGAGTACAGTGTGTGGTACAAAGAGGAGTACAGTGTGTGGTACAAAGAGGAGTACAGTGTGTGGTACAAAGAGGATTACAGTGTGTGGTACAAAGAGGAGTACAGTGTGTGGTATAAATAGGAGTACAGTGTGTGGTACAAAGAGGAGTACAGTGTGTGGTATAAAGAGGAGTACAGTGTGTGGTACAAAGAGGAGTACAGTGTATGGTATAAAGAGGAGTACAGTGTGTGGTATAAAGAGGAGTACAGTGTGTGGTACAAAGAGGAGTACAGTGTGTGGTATAAAGAGGAGTACAGTGTGTGGTACAAAGAGGAGTACAGTGTGTGGTACAAAGAGGAGTACAGTGTGTGGTATAAAGAGGAGTACAGTGTGTGGTATAAAGAGGAGTACAGTGTGTGGTATAAAGAGGAGTACAGTGTGTGGTACAAAGAGGAGTACAGTGTATGGTATAAAGAGGAGTACAGTGTGTGGTACAAAGAGGAGTACAGTGTGTGGTATAAAGAGGAGTACAGTGTGTGGCACAAAGAGGAGTACAGTGTGTGGTATAAAGAGGAGTACAGTGTGTGGTATAAAGAGGAGTACAGTGTGTGGTATAAAGAGGAGTACAGTGTGTGGTATAAAGAGGAGTACAGTGTGTGGTATAAAGAGGAGTACAGTGTGTTGTATCAAGAGGAGTACAGTGTGTGGTATAAAGAGGAGTACAGTGTGTGGTACAAAGAGGAGTACATTGTGTGGTATAAAGAGGAGTACAGTGTGTGGTATAAAGAGGAGTACAGTGTGTGGTACAAAGAGGAGTACAGTGTGTGGTATAAAGAGGAGTACAGTGTGTGGTATAAAGAGGAGTACAGTGTGTGGTATAAAGAGGAGTACAGTGTGTGGTACAAAGAGGAGTACAGTGTGTGGTACAAAGAGGAGTACAGTGTGTGGTATAAAGAGTAGTACAGTGTGTGGTATAAAGAGGAGTACAGTGTGTGGTACAAAGAGGAGTACAGTGTGTGGTACAAAGAGGAGTAGTGTGTGGTACAAAGAGGAGTACAGTGTGTGGTATAAAGAGGAGTACAGTGTGTGGTACAAAGAGGAGTACAGTGTGTGGTACAAAGAGGAGTACAGTGTGTAGTACAAAGAGGAGTACAGTGTGTGGTATAAAGAGGAGTACAGTGTGTGGTATAAAGAGGAGTACAGTGTGTGGTACAAAGAGGAGTACAGTGTGTGGTATAAAGAGGAGTACAGTGTGTGGTATAAAGAGGAGTACAGTGTGTGGTATAAAGAGGAGTACAGTGTGTGGTACAAAGAGGAGTACAGTGTGTGGTACAAAGAGGAGTACAGTGTGTGGTATAAAGAGGAGTACAGTGTGTGGTATAAAGAGGAGTACAGTGTGTGGTACAAAGAGGAGTACAGTGTGTGGTACAAAGAGGAGTACAGTGTGTGGTATAAAGAGGAGTACAGTGTGTGGTACAAAGAGGGGTACAGTTTGTGGTACAAAGAGGAGTACAGTGTGTGGTACAAAGAGGAGTACAGTGTGTGGTATAAAGAGGAGTACAGTGTGTGGTACAAAGAGGAGTACAGTGTGTGGTACAAAGAGGAGTACAGTGTGTGGTATAAAGAGGAGTACAGTGTGTGGTACAAAGAGGAGTAAAGTGTGTGGTATAAAGAGGAGTACAGTGTGTGGTACAAAGAGGAGTACAGTGTGTGGTACAAAGAGGAGTACAGTGTGTGGTATAAAGAGGAGTACAGTGTGTGGTACAAAGAGGAGTACTGTGTGTGGTATAAAGAGGAGTACAGTGTGTGGTATAAAGAGGAGTACAGTGTGTGGTATAAAGAGGAGTACAGTGTGTGGTATAAAGAGGAGTACAGTGTGTGGTATAAAGAGGATTACAGTGTGTGGTATCAAGAGGAGTACAGTGTGTGGTATAAAGAGGAGTACAGTGTGTGGTACAAAGAGGAGTACAGTGTGTGGTACAAAGAGGAGTAGTGTGTGGTATAAAGAGGAGTACAGTGTGTGGTACAAAGAGGAGTACATTGTGTGATATAAAGAGGAGTACAGTGTGTGGTATAAAGAGGAGTACAGTGTGTGGTATAAAGAGGAGTACAGTGTGTGGTATAAAGAGGAGTACAGTGTGTGGTATAAAGAGGAGTACAGTGTGTGGTACAAAGAGGAGTACAGTGTGTGGTACAAAGAGGAGTACAGTGTGTGGTACAAAGAGGAGTACAGTGTGTGGTACAAAGAGGAGTACAGTGTGTGGTATAAAGAGGAGTACAGTGTGTGGTACAAAGAGGAGTACAGTGTGGTATAAAGAGGAGTACAGTGTGTGGTACAAAGAGGAGTACAGTGTGTGGTATAAAGAGGAGTACAGTGTGTGGTACAAAGAGGGGTACAGTGTGTGGTACAAAGAGGAGTACAGTGTGTGGTACAAAGAGGAGTACAGTGTGTGGTATAAAGAGGAGTACAGTGTGTGGTATAAAGAGGAGTACAGTGTGTGGTATAAAGAGGAGTACAGTGTGTGGTACAAAGAGGAGTACAGTGTGTGGTACAAAGAGGAGTACAGTGTGTGGTACAAAGAGGAGTACAGTGTTGTACAAAGAGGAGTACAGTGTTTGGTATAAAGAGGAGTACAGTGTGTGGTACAAAGAGGAGTACAGTGTGGTATAAAGAGGAATACAGTGTGTGGTACAAAGAGGAGTACAGTGTGTGGTATAAAGAGGAGTACAGTGTGTGGTACAAAGAGTACAGTGTGTGGTATAAAGAGGAGTACAGTGTGTGGTATAAAGAGGAGTACAGTGTGTGGTATAAAGAGGAGTACAGTGTGTGGTGCAGAGGAGTACAGTGTGTGGTATAAAGAGGAGTACAGTGTGTGGTATAAAGAGGAGTACAGTGTGTGGTATAAAGAGGAGTACAGTGTGTGGTATAAAGAGGAGTACAGTGTGTGGTATAAAGAGGAGTACAGTGTGTGGTATAAAGAGGAGTACAGTGTGTGGCACAAAGAGGAGTACAGTGTGTGGTACAAAGAGGAGTACAGTGTGTGGTATAAAGAAGAGTACAGTGTGTGGTATAAAGATGCTACACGTTTAGCCACACTTCTTGGTACACCCATCTCAGCACCAGGGACACCACGATAGTCCCGACAGATGCAAATAGCCAATGCCCCCAGCATATCCCCACGGAAGCACTACATGTGCAATCTGTCAATCCCGTTTTGTGACCACCTGTTTGCCGAATTCCACAATCGATTTAACCCAGAAAGCAGGAAGGGTATAGGTTTTCTTCGTTTACTCCCCGGGATCTTTACAGAGACGGGAAATGTACAACATGTTGTGGACGGATTCATGTTCTGGGAGTCAGACATGCCAAACGTATCTTCCTGCTAGCTGAGATGAAGGAATGGCAGCGCTATTGGAGACCCACAGAGCCCACACAGTCATCGTCCTCGACTAACCTGGCTGAATGTCTCGAGCACGCAGATGAAGACATCTTCCCGAACTTCCGGACCTTGTTGAGGATCGGTTGCACTCTTGTTGTGAGGCAGAGTGTTCATTCTCCTACCTGTGACGGGTCAAAGCCTACCTACGCAACAGGATGGGGAAAACTGGCTTTCTGGGCTCACAATGAAGAACATGAACCACATCATGGAGATTGATCTGGAATCACCTCAAATCAGGTGTACTAATATAATCACAATGGAAAATGCAAAGTGGAGCGGAGTTTGTTGTTTAATGATTAACAGATCTGCCGATGAACAATAGTTATTAATACATAGCTGATATAAACAGTTTCTAGTATCTAGTTATTTCCGGCGCCCGGCAACGTCCTATTAACTGACTAGTCTTCATAATTATATTTTGATTACAGTGTTATGGTCTTTTGAGATCTCATTCAACTACTTTTAACCGAATGTCTCCCGATTCAAACTCAGACAATGAATCGAATGGTACGCTTTATACAGAGTAGCTTTAAAACGCAACAACAGTTTGGATAGGTTCTCTTGAGAGGGCAATCTAGCCCTTCGGGGTAGATTCATATGTCTAAAAGTTTCAATTACACCATGTCTCAGTTCAAACTTGATGCCACGATTTTCTGTAATATGAAACCTAGCTGCTTTTATTATATCATCCAGAACCAATATCAGAAGGGGCTGGATGAGAAACTATTAAACACATTTTTTTTAGTCAAAGACGTGTTAGTCTTTTTGTGTGCAAAATACTTTTTCTAAACCCTGGATCCGCCCCTGTATAATGAAGTACAGTACGATTTAAACACACACACACACACACACACACACACACACACACACACACACACACACACACACACACACACACACACACACACACACACACACACACACACACACACACACACACACACACACACACACACACACACACACACACACAAACACACACACACACAAACACACACACACACACACACACACACACACACACACACACACACACACACACACGAGGAAAAACAATTTCGGTCTAACTCCAATCAGTTTGTGTACATTTGGAATACAGGTCAATTCTCAATTCTGCCCAGAAATCGTTCAGATTGTCACGGCATGCTCTATTTACTGAAACATGCCATACACCCAATATATTTACGTGTGAAATCATCGTATATTTGCAAATATTCGACAGCCAGACATTGTTAGACAGTCGGTTAATCCAGGTGCAAAAATGTCTGCCTCCATCAGTCCACGTGCCTGCCATAAATCCGACAGGGTGCGCTACCATGGAATGTTACATTCGGGGATGTTCGTAGGTTGGCAGCACTGAAGAAAAAGACGCATAACTTTAATAATAAGCCTGCATCAGCATGTAAGATAAATAACGGTGCTATAATTTGGAATTATTTTAACACAAGACAAGACACAATGTATATTACATAATGATGCTAATGTATAACATGTTACATCATGTTAGCCACAGAAGGGGTTGTATGTATTAATGAACTGAAGACTGAAGAACATGCATCACATTCATTTTCTAGACGTGCACACTGTTTTCGTGCTTTACTGCTAAGATGTTATAACCATGTTGTTTACTTATATTATTGCTGTAATGTGAAGAAGGAGAATCGTAATTAACAAGATGGTACGCCCGATCATGAATACAAATTATACGGTAATTAAAATGCGCGCAGCGCGCGTGGCATAACCCTGTGCCAGAAAACCATTTAACTAAGTCCGGACGAGCACTACAAATCGCACACTTCAACTACACGGTAGCATCAGCATGCCACCATAAGTCAACATTCCACCATTGCTTGCGCCCGAACGAACTTAGTATTACGTCAAATTAGCATCTGCTCAAAGCAAACAAAACGCAGTCTACAATCGTGCGTTTCTCATTCCGTGTCTACCAGAGTACACGCCAAACCGATGTCCGGTGCTCAGACCAAAGTTATGTCCTCAGGAATGCTAATAAGTCGTTTCCGCACCTCGCCACTTTCACAAAGCCGCCAGGTTGCTTCGTCCTGTCAGCAGCGACAGCATGTTGCCGTGGCTGTTCAGAGAACTAAAACCTACGGTAATTACTGTCCACATGTTGACTTCTTGTGTGAGCTATATCCCTTATGAAAATATACCATGGTAAGTGCATGGTATACCATGGTGTTTTGATACAGGTAAACCATGGTAAATACCATGATATACCATGATATACTATGGGATACCATATGGTATATTTTCATAAGGGTGCGCTCTAGTTTCTTATTGTAACATTCCCTCGCACTGGGATCTAAAACATTTGCGTATTTAGCCCAGCAGTCATTCATGTTTGCTCGAGCATAGCAAGGAATTTGTTAGAGAAAGCTCGGCTGGTTTGCGGCTTTGCCAGTCAGCGTACTGCGTATGTGCGAATGTGACGTCACGTATTGGTAAACGTGAAAGCCCCTATTTAGCCTTCAACCCGTGAACTTGTCGGTCACGTGTTTTTCACGGGATCGTGGAAAGTGCGCCAATAATATAAACAGAGGAACACGTGTTACTGTGCGTGATACACTCATGTCAATACTCCAAGCGATATTTGTACTGAACAAAGGTACGTATTATTATTAAACTGTTTCATTTGGCAACAATGAACGCAGTCTTGTTATAGTTGCGTCATATTCATTTAACGACGATTAGGTAGGCAGTTGTAGTGACAGTTACGCGTACGTACGTACGTACGTACGTACGTCACCGGCAACTGCCAGCGCCACTTTATTTAGCATTGCCAACGGCAACGCCTACACTCGACCCCTCTGCCTTTGATAAATATGTTTTTTGCTATATATGTAAATAAAATAACACTAGTTATTGCTATATTACATATTCCTACTAGAGGTGAAGTCATGTGAAGAAATTACGACTGAAAAGAATTGGTTTGTGTTTTCGTGAACAAAGCCAAACGGATGTTTGTGTGGTAATGTCTCACATTAAGTTGAGAAAGATGACATTTTATGTTTTGATCTTAACAGATACCACCCCACACTCCACGTATGAGACGGGGCAGTCAGCGACATATTAGGGATAGGGGTGGCAGGCCTGGGGTCTATTACATTGCGATGTAGTAGATTACTATTATTATTACTTAGTTTCATTTCTATTACTGTTACATGCTGAAGGCAATGTAATATATTACTATTACATTTCAAGCTATTACTATTACATTTTCCATCGGAACTATTTTCTTTCAATTAAACATAATACATACTTAATCACTTACATAGATTCAAATTAACTGATGGGTGTATCATCGATAGTAATTAACTGATGGGTGTATCATCGATAGTAATTAAGTGCACATTTTATTACAAACTAATAACAAATACAGTTTATACTTAATTTTGGAGGCAAAACAACTGTTTACTGGGAATTAGTGTCAATTGATCATCGTCAACACAAAATTGCATACAACAATACTGAGATGTGGCAAGATGCCCTGTTTGTAGCCTCTCTGTATTCAATCTCTAGGTGTTTTATATCACATCACATATCTAACATCAGAACAAGATTGCTTTACTCTAAAAGATGTTGCATTTAACTGACATGAGCTTCTGGAAAACTGCATCGCTCAAACAACATTAATCTAGGCGATAGATCTTGCTGGCAATTAAAATTACAATTAACTCATAAATGTCCCAGTTAAATTAACCTCACATAATTCCAGTTGGATGTAGAAGTTTCATATAATATATTCATTGGAATGAAACAGAAAAGCAATATCACTGTAACATAACACAGTCTGATTATCCCATAGTAGACCCATACTGCTCGGCTGCTGCTTGGTGGACAGTTAATTATTGGTTCAAGGATAGGATGTTTTCACACTTTTGGTCAATAGTGTGCAGGCTAGCTACCAACTGAGAAAAACTCAGAAAAGTTGGTATAAACCCCTGGATTTTGTGAAAACATTACCCAGCATGGCAGACTGGCAGCTAAGGTTGGGAGATGGCAATGATTGATTGATTCAGATGTTAAAGACAGTATGTTTAGTACTGGAAGTCTGGAACCCTTATCCTGCTGGGAATGAATGAATAGGCTTGTGTGAAAAGGAGAGATGGCAGGTGGACCTGGCTTCAAATGACCAATTAGCCTTACAGCAGTTACAGCGTCTCCTCAAGTCTCAAGTAGTTATACTCCAAACAGCCCAATCTTGAGCTAACACAGGAGTTTGGACCAACAGCTTTTAGTGTCTCTTCCGAAAGACACTGGCAAAGTGGGGTGAACGAAATTGCCCAAGCTTCAAAACGGCAGAGGTGGAATTGAACCACCGTCCTCTCGATCGACAGACAGGTGCTCTAACCATTAGACCACCGCTCTCCTGCTAATAGTGCTAAAGTTCAATGACTGTCATGATTCGCATACTAAACCATTTTATCACTACAAAAAAGGTTCCAAATTGGCAATGTTAACAAGTCATGTTATGTCGAAATACATAATGTGTTGGTCTGATTATTTTCAATGAAACTGAATTTTGGTATGATTGAAATGTTCAATTGTAATAGCAAAGTAATAGCTCAATTACTATTACTTTGCTTTCTGTTACAATTACTATTACATTGCATTCTGTTCCATGTATTACCATTAGAACAGTCATTGGTGATATTTTTTGTGGCCCAGTGCATTAACAACATTGTGTAACAAATTTGGACAGAATAGTTTTTTTAGTAGTATTTTGGTTGTGTCACAGCCACTGGAAGCACTGCATAGATCAGCATTTTCAAATCTGGCCACAACGGGCATCTGGTCATGTGATGCCTCTTTATGGTGGTGTATCGAAATCAAACCATTCGCCTTGTATCTTATCAACTAGAAATATCAAAGCAGTCACATAAACAATAAAACGTGACAAACCTGACATATTGGAATTTACCCGAAATCCTGTTAAATGTAAACAATTGTCAGTTTTCTTACAAAGTTATGCCATGTTTGGTTAAAAATAAAGCAATTATATGAATATTAATTTGAAAATAAACTCATTAGTATATTTAAAGAGACAGTAAGCAGGCTTCATTGGTTTGCAATGCTCTGTAAATCTAGTGTACATGATCTATGATTTATTAAGTGTCATAATAGACCTATAATTAAATTATGTGACTGGTTTTCAGCTAATATTATGGGCAGGGCATTGTTTAGACTTGGCTGTCAAACAAATAATAATGACTTGACAAGCAGAAGTGTTCCATAATGTGTCTACATATACACTGTGCCGCAACTTGGTATAAAATTTGACACTTTGTTTTAAAAAAAATTCCCTATTTGGGGTGAGACAGTTGACCTTCCTGTTTATTATTTCACACGAATGTAGGACGTATTAAATTGTGATAAGTGAATTTAAACAATTCATATGATGCTATTGAGCAGACATATTCACAGGTTTGTTTGTAGAAGCTGTTGGATGTGAAATAGTAAATTTTTTATTGTTTAACAGGCAGAGGGATTTATGGAAATTGTTCTGCTATGGGCCACGTGGGTACATGAATACATGGCTATTTTCGTCAAAATTTATGGGCATCGCACGTCGGGGCATTTAAAAAGAGCTGGAGGTATGTGATTTTGACAAAACATGGTCAGCATGTCAATAAGATGTTGGCAGTTGCTGTGAAAATTTTTCAGAATTTTTTATGGTAACGTTTTCTTATAATCAGAATAAACGTTGCATTTCTCTACTGTGGTTTGTCCCCTATAATGACACTATGTAGAATTCAAACTACCGTGGCGGACTTGTTCTTCCCTGATACGAAACATACTATCATGCTATGATGACGCCCGTTTTACAGCCCGTCATATAACCGTAGTAGGATGGGCGTTATCCTACTAAGATGGGGTATGCCCGTCTTCTCAAATTCTTGGCCGTCCATAACAAACTTTACCCATCCAAATGACAGGTGGACGGGTCGCTGCATATAGGCCTGGGACTGTCATGATAGGCTGGGCATAAACATTAGGAGGGTTATTGCCAGGTGCATTGTCTGGCAGATTCGGGACTGGTTCCCCAGTACCACTGTGTTCCAAGTAAAGTTAGTTGTCACCACTGATGTAAATCTGCAAAATGTGAAAGAGTGTGTAAACAATACTGGGAATTTGTGTAATGACAATGACATACACATAATCATCACCCAAATTTTCCAACAGTCATACAACACAGGTAAACTTCCTAATGACTGGCTACAAGCATTAGTAACTCCTATACACAAAAAGAGCCATAAATCTGACCCGGCTAACTACAGACCCATATCACTAACCTGCATCCTCTGTAAAGTAATGGAACATATCATCCTAAGCAACATGTGGAAACACCTGCACAAGCATAGCATCATTCTCCACTTCCAACTCGGATTCCAGGCGGGACTGTCTTGTGAATCTCAACTCATTGAGACAGTCCACGACTGGATGACTGCTATGGACAACAAGACCCAAATTGACGCAATCCTGCTTGACTTTGCCAAAACCTTCGACAAAGTGCCTCACCTACGTCTTCTATCAAAATTGACCTCCTACGGAATCACTGGAAACACTCAAAATTGGATCAAATCTTTTCTATCCAACCGCAAACAGAGAGTCTCAGTTAACGGTGCCCTGTCGGACATCACAGATGTCACATCTGGTGTCCCACAGGGTTCAGTTTTAGGACCTGTCCTCTTCTTATTCTACAGGGTGCACTACCATGGAATGTTAAATTCGGGGATGTTCGTAGGTTGGCAGCACTGAAGAAAAAGACGCATAACTTTAATAATAATCCTGCATCAGCATGTAAGATAAATAACGGTGCTATAATTTGGAATTATTTTAACACAAGACAAGACACAATGTATATTACATAATGATGCTAATGTATAACATGTTACATCATGTTAGCCCCAGAAGGGGCTGTATGCATTAATGAACTGAAAACTGAAGAACATGCATCACATTCATTTTCTAGACGTGCACACTGTTTTCGTGCTTTATTGCTAAGATGTTATAACCATGTTGTTTACTTATATTATTGTTGTAATGTGAAGAAGGAGAATCGTAATTAACAAGATGGTACGCCCGATCATGAATACAAGTGATACGGTAATTAAAATGCGCGCAGCGCGCTTGGCATAACCCTGTGCCAGAAAACCATTTAACTAAGTCCGGACGAGCACTACAAATCGCACACTTCAACTACACGGTAGCATCAGCATGCCACCATAAGTCAACATTCCACCATTGCTTGCGCCCGAACGAACTTAGTATTACGTCAAATTAGCATCTGCTCAAAGCAAACAAAACGCAGTCTACAATCGTGCGTGTCTCATTCCGTGTCTACCAGAGTACACGCCAAACCGATGTCCGGTGTCAGACCAAAGTTATGTCCTTAGGAATGCTAAAAAGTCGTTTCCGCACCTCGCCGCTTTCACAAAGCCGCTAGGTTGCTTCGTCCTGTCAGCAGCGACAGCATGTTGCCGTGGCTGTTCAGAGAACTAAAACCTACAGTAATTACTGTCCACATGTTGACATATTGTGCGAGCTATATCCCTTATGAAAATATACCATGGTAAGTGCATGGTATACCATGGTGTTTTGATACAGGTAAACCATGCCATGGTAAATACCATGGTAAATACCATGATATACCATGATATACTATGGGATACCATATGGTATATTTTCATAAGGGTGCGCTCTAGTTTCTTATTGTAACATTCCCTCGCACTGGGATCTAAAACATTTGCGTATTTAGCCCAGCAGTCATTCATGTTTGCTCGAGCATAGCAAGGAATTTGTTAGAGAAAGCTCGGCTGGTTTGCGGCTTTGCCAGTCAGCGTACTGCGCATGTGCGAATGTGACGTCACGTATTGGTAAACGTGGAAGCCCCTATTTAGCCTTCAACCCGTGAACTTGTCGGTCACGTGTTTTTCACGGGATCGTGGAAAGTGCGCCAATAATATAAACAGTGGAACACGTGTTACTGTGCGTGATACACTCATGTCAATACTCCAAGCGGTATTTGTACTGAACA
Organism: Lamellibrachia columna; assembly: GCA_963662155.1. Lineage (NCBI taxonomy): Eukaryota > Metazoa > Annelida > Polychaeta > Sabellida > Siboglinidae > Lamellibrachia > Lamellibrachia columna. The sequence goes on along the minus strand of OY759269.1, from coordinate 47,968,264 downwards.
AAGGTACGTATTATTATTAAACTGTTTCATTTGGCAACAATGAACGCAGTCTTGTTATAGTTGCGTCATATTCATTTAACGACGATTAGGTAGGCAGTTGTAGTGACAATTACGTCACCGGCAACTGCCAGCGCCACTTTATTTAGCATTGCCAACGGCAACGCCTACACTCGACCCCTCTGCCTTTGATAAATATGTGTTTGCTATATATGTAAATAAAATAACACTAGTTATTGCTATATTACATATTCCTACTAGAGGTGAAGTAATGTGAAGAAATTACGACTGAAAAGAATTGGTTTGTGTTTTCGTGAACAAAGCCAAACGGATGTTTGTGTGGTAATGTCTCACATTAAGTTGAGAAAGATTACATTTTATGTTTTGATCTTAACAGATACCACCCCACACTCCACGTATGAGACGGGGCAGTCAGCGACATATTAGGGATAGAGGTGGCAGGCCTGGGGTCTATTACATTGCGATGTAATAGATTACTATTATTATTACTTAGTTTCATTTCTATTACTGTTACATGCTGAAGGCAATGTTATATATTATACATTTCAAGCTATTACTATTACATTTTCCATACGAACTATTTTCTTTCAATTAAACATAATACATACTTAATCACTTACATAGATTCAAATTAACTGATGGGTGTATCATCGATAGTAAGTGCACATTTTATTACAAACTAATAACAAATACAGTTTATGCTTAATTTTGGAGGCAAAACAACTGTTTACTGGGAATTAGTGTCAATTGATTGCTGTCAACACAAAATTGCATACAACAATACTGAGATGTGGCAAGATGCCCTGTTTGTAGCCTCTCTGTATTCGATCTCTAGGTGTTTTATATCACATCACATATCTATCATCAGAACAAGATTGCTTTACTTTAAAAGATGGCTGTTGCATTTAACTGACATGAGCTTCTGGAAAACTGCATCGCTCAAACAACATTAATCTAGGCGATAGATCTTGCTGGCAATTAAAATTACAATTAACTCATAAATTTCCCAGTTAAATTAACCTCACATAATTCCAGTTGGATGTAGAAGTTTCATATATTCATTGGAATGAAACAGAAAAGCAATATCACTGTTACATAACACAGTCTGATTATCCCATAGTAGACCCATACTGCTCGGCTGCTGCTTGGTGGACAGTTAATTATTGGTTCAAGGATAGGATGTTTTCACACTTTTGGTCAATAGTGTGCAGGCTAGCTACCAACTGAGAAAAACTCAGAAAAGTTGGTATAAACCCCTGGATTTTGTGAAAACATTACCCAGCATGGCAGACTGGCAGCTAAGGTTGGGAGATGGCAATGATTGATTGATTCAGATGTTAAAGACAGTATGTTTAGTACTGGAAGTCTGGAACCCTTATCCTGCTGGGAATGAATGAATAGGCTTGTGTGAAAAGGCTACACGCATTAGTAACTCCTATACACAAAAAGAGCCATAAATCTGACCCGGCTAACTACAGACCCATATCACTAACCTGCATCCTCTGTAAAGTAATGGAACATATCATCCTAAGCAACATGTGGAAACACCTGCACAAGCATAGCATCATTCTCCACTTCCAACTCGGATTCCAGTCGGGACTGTCTTCTGAATCTCAACTCATTGAGACAGTCCACGACTGGATGACTGCTATGGACAACAAGACCCAAATTGACGCAATCCTGCTTGACTTTGCCAAAACATTCGACAAAGTGCCTCACCTACGTCTTCTATCAAAATTGACCTCCTACGGAATCACTGGAAACACTCAAAATTGGATCAAATCTTTTCTATCCAACCGCAAACAGAGAGTCTCAGTTAACGGTGCCCTGTCGGACATCACAGATGTCACATCTGGTGTCCCACAGGGTTCAGTTCTAGGACCTGTCCTCTTCTTATTCTACATAAATGACATAAATGGGAACATCAAATCTTCTATATGCCTTTTTGCAGATGATAGTATTATATATCGTAAAATTTCTTCCAAAACCGACCATGAAATTCTCCAAACTGACCTAAGCCAACTCCAAACATGGTCAGACAAATAAATGGCAAATGGAATTTAATGTATCTAAATGCGTCCACCTTCCAATAACAAACAAAACTAAACCCAGCACACACAAGTACTCGCTTTCTGGCCAGCCATTATCCACCGTATCCAGCCACTCATACCTCGGAGTAAAATTGGATTCCAAATTAACCTGGACAAATCACGTCACTGACATAACTTCAAAATCTTCGAAATGTTTAGGCATGATTAAACGAACTCTTGGCCCATGTAAACCCGAAGTTAAACAAACAGCCTACAACATGCTAATCCGGCCAAAACTTGAGTACTCTTCACCCATATGGAATCCCCACACCTTTTCACAAGTTAAAAGCCTTGAAAGAGTGCAACACTCTGCTGCCAGATTTGTTAAAAATGATTACAGACAGAACACAAATCCAGCAGATCTAATTACTGCCCTTGGATGGCCAACCCTCGAACGAAGGCGCATTATCAAACAAGCCACAACCTTCTACAAAATTCTAAACAACATTATTGAGATCACCCCCCCTCCAGGCCTACTAACTCGCTCTCGAACCCGTGGACAATACATAGCCCCCAAGTGTCGTATAAATGCAATGGTCTTTTCATTTTATCCCAGAGCCATTCGCATATGGAATATGATTCCACCAAAAATTACCAACATAAAAAACCCAAAATCATTTCAAGAAGCTATTATGGAACTCCCTTTCACCACACCTCCTCACCTAAACTGCCTTTAAAACACAGTGCTCAGTGTAAACTTATCCATGGTGTGGGTATGGAGACTGTCTATGTGTGCATGTGGCAAGGCAGCGACAGTATCCATACACATAACCAACCTATTAAAAACTTTCGTTAAACATCCTATACATAAAATAAATAAAACTATCAGATAAAACCATTTCAACAACATTGATGATACTAGTCTTTTAATCGAATGTACCACCCACAGCGCATGCGCACAGTCCACCACAAACTCCTGCGTTAGCCCAAGTTTGGGCTGTTTGGAGTAAACCACTTGAGACTTGAGAATGCTATCGACAAACTGAAGTCTGGTAAAGCATGTGGTAATGGGCTACCTGCATAACTATACTGCTGTCAGTTTTTTACACTAGTGTTATCTCACATGGACATCTACCCGATGACTTTATGAAAACTATTATTATACCCTTGGTCAAACACAAGTTTGGTGACACGAGGGATGTTAATAACTACAGACCTATAGTGACTGTCACAGTTGCTTCTAAGATCTTTGAAAATTATATTGCTTGAACATATGGAATCTTACCTGGATACAACTAACAATCAGGATTCAAGAATTCCATTCATTAAAAAAATTATTCAGTATAATACCAGCTACAACAGTCCTGTGTATACAGGCTTCTTAAATGCATCTAAAGCAGAGTTAACCATTGCACACTCTTCAGAAAATTGCAATTGACAGTGACATGATAAAATGCATATACAATTGTACAGATATTGTTAATGGGCCCACATAGACTAGCTGGGCTGAAGCGCTATATATTATAAGATGTGACTATATCCTTTTCTACATATGTATTTAATTACTTCTTATACTTTTTGTAACTTATTTATTTATTAACTTTTTAACTTATAAACGTATTTTATTTTTATCTATTTATATAACTTATTTCCTTTTTAAAAACTATGTGTTTTTATACCTATTTGTGTGTACCGATTGTTTATAGGCGTTTTAACCTGAAATAAATATATTTGTATACCACTGACCATTGACTGATCATTGTCAACACAGAGTGCCTCACTAGGCATTACTTAGTCAAGTGTCCCCACGTACCAGAAGGCCTGCTCCCTTTAGCCCACTAGTTTCTTGTTGCAGTGGAATGGCAATTTTGGTATTGTGCAACATATAATCAAGTATTGTGCAACACATGCAGTACCTGGATTACAATTGTCATAAATGGCCCACTAGGCAATTACTCAGTCAAAAGTCCCCACATACCAGACCACCTGCTCTGATTGAGTCCGCCGGGTGGCTTTGTAGCCCCAGACTAGCAAAGTTGGTGACTGTCATAAATGGCCTGCACATGAGCACACATGAGCACACATGAGCACACATGCATGTATTTGACTGTTGCTAATACATTATTTGTTTCATTAATACATTATTTGTTTCATTGTAAAACTGCGGTGTAGTTGACTGAGCTGCTAACACATTATTCGTTTTACTGCACAACTTCAGTGTGTTTATTTTTTTTTATACATTATTCATTTTACTGCAAAATTGCAGTATATTTGACTGAGTTGCTAACACATTATTTGTTTCATTGCAAAACTGCAGTATATTTTTTTATTATATTTTTTATTTATTCGATTTTTTATTAATATTTTTTTCTTTTTACTGTTGCTAATACATTATTTAAAATACATTATTCGTTCTACTGCTGAACTGCAGTGTATTTGACTGTGTTGCTAATACATTATTCGTTTTACTGCAAAACTGCAGTGTTATGCGGCTAATATATTATTTTACAGCAAAAACTGCTGCATCTGACTGGGTGGCTAATACATTTGCCATATGGGATACATTGTATTGATTGCTGAAAGAGCGATAATTGACATAATATGTGTCATGATTGTTTTCAATAAGGCAAAATACCACATTTGTGATAATAATGAATTTGCCTCTTATCGTCTCTTGCATAGGCGTTAGTGCCCTGCGCGGGCCTAGAATTTGATCCCAAGCCCGGCCCGCAATTAGCAGTTAGAGTCCAGGCCCGGCCCAGGCCCGCAATCATTTTTCAAGCCCGGCCCGGCCCAGGCCCGCAAACTAGAATTTAGGCCCAGGCCCGACCCAGACCGTGAATGTTAGGCATACAGTTAACGCCTATGCAAGAGCGTATTGCTTTGTTAATTTTTTCTTATTTATTTACTTGTTTTTTAACGTATTCTATCAGATCTACTGCACTTATTTAGACAGCTGTAGTACAATTGGATTGCAATATACCTATTTTAAACCTGGCACTTCCACTGCACACATTGCAAAATACCTCACATTTATACGATGGTTCCATTTGTTCCTTCCACCACAAAACACTAAATTGTGCACTGATTTACACCGAGCATTCTCCAACATTGATACATGCACAGAATATAAACACACACAAACACACTCACATATGTATAGTGGTTTGGCTGCCTTAATTTTATGTCCGATTTTATTAAAACATTATTGCACAATAAAATATATTGTTGTCAGCCAAATAAAAAATGCAAGTAAATGATAACTGACGAAACCTTTCTCTAATATGCAGGTGGTATTGAATTTTTTTTATAATACCCCAGTCTTCATATCATACCTGGGGCCGAGTACATTTTCATGAGTAAAGTACGAGTACGAGTATATTGGTGATGACCGAGTACGAGTACATTTCCGCGAGTATGAGTACGAGTACAAGTACATCTTGTATGATATAGTAACTCTGTATAGTAATAAAAACATATTTTAAATATAAAACACTGTTAAACACTGTGAATTAATTTATATAATTCAGGAAGAGTTCACTATGCAATGGCAGTTGACCAGACTTTTTTAAAAAGAAAACTGTAAAAACCTTTTTATGTTCATTCAAAGGTGTGATTCACATGCAAATGTTCAGGGTATATGCATTCAAATATGGGTTAAAATGTATTTAAATTAAAAATACTTTTCAAAATACATTTTATAGCACAACATAACAATCCATTAAATATATATGATATATGAATCAATGAACACTGTTAGGCATGTTGTGGCTGACAGTGACTGCAAGTCCACAACTAATGTTTGCTGAGAGGGTGGATTAGCACCTGCCAATGTCTAGGGCTCAATACCCCCTTTGTACATTAACCACACTACAAATTGGCACCAGACAATACTGGTGCAGGCTGTCTGACTTGAGTCACCAAACTTCTTCTTCAGAAGACTCAGCTAGCAGTACTTAGCACTGTCACTTGTGAGAGCAACAAAGGCATTTTATGGTTTACTTATGAATGGCTGTTTCATTGTGGGCTTACTGGACTTAATTAAATAAACACAAGGATTAATGGCCTGGACTGGTAACTAGTACAACTATGGATAAGATATGGGAAAAGAATCAAAAGATGCTGCCTTTTGAAGCGAAGCCTTTGTGGCTTCAGTGCATTCAGTGTGCAGAGAAGTGATCCACGGTGTGAATTTGTGAAAACTCATCAATGCCAAGTAAAAATTAAACCACCTACTAAATGTAACAATAATAATTATTACAAATCAAGGGCTATTACATTGCAATTAATATCATGGTTATTGCAATAGAATGGACATAATAAAAGTGTTTTTAACGATCCCATATTAGAAAACGTACGACTTTGAGATGCGTGTAAGAACATAAAAAAAAATTTTATTTGATACATAAGCAGGTAATACAATTTGCTACCATACTTTTTGTAATTATTATTGTAGTTGTCAATGATTTGATAAAATAAGAAATTAAATAATTTTCACAATATCATATTGAAAAAGTACTCAGATGTACTTGTAATGTACTCGTGAAATCTTAGTACATTGAACATGAATACGAGTATGACCATAATTTCTACGTGTATGAGTACGAGTACGAGTATTTAAAAAATGTACTCAAATACACGAGTACATGAGTACCGAGTACTTCGGCCCCAGGTCTGCTTCATATTATGATTTTGAGAAATTTAAATCAGTAGCCAAAAACAATAATAAACATTTCAGTATTCTAAGTTCTAACATACAATCAATTAATGCAAAGTTTAGTGAACTTGAGGCATTTGTAAATGCCTTATCTTCCCTAAATTAAAAATTTAGTATAATATCTGATTCTTCAGAATATGAAATGTTACTGATTAATAGGAACAAATAATACATGTAAATGGAGGAGGCTTATCACAGATGGTCACTTTAGGAAATATTTACTGACCTCCAAGGCCATTAAATAAAAATTATAATGAATTTATAAATGAATTTACAATGGTCATATCATCTATGCAAAATCATCAAAACAATAATCTTATTCTAGCAATGGACTATAATATAAATATGCTAAAAATAAATGAGCAAGAACATTGTAGCAGGATCTTTGACATGTTAACTTCATTTAGTCTCTTCCTCTAAATCACTCTTCCTACCAGGTTTACAACCTGTAATGGCGCATTAATTGATAATTTCTGTTGTAATTTAACAAAATATATATTAGAGAGTACAGCATGGATATTATTAAAAAATTATGTGGTCATCAACCATATTTCATAATTATGGATACTACTCTAAAAAAAAGAACATCCTAAAAAAAATTAATATTCAAAACAAAAAGGCAGTGTTAATAAAAGTCAAAGAGGATTGAATCTCTTCTGAAATATATGAGAAACTAGACATAAGTCCAACGGCTGACACAAACCGTAACTATAACATTATCCTCGATGAAATCAATCAAGCTAAAAATAAATATATGATGAGTAAATTAGTGAAATTTAATAAATATAAACATAAAAAGTCTACATGGGTAACTCAAGGATTGTTACCGGCAATACGATACAGAGATAAACTTTACAAACGTTAAAATTAACAAATGCTGATTCTTCAGAATATGAAATGTTACTGATTAATCTAAAGACATACAATATTATATTGAAAAGGAGCTTTCATGTAGCAAAGCAATCATATTTTGAAACACGTTTTAATCAATTCAACTATTCAAATTTGACATAAACATACTTGGAAAACTATAAATGGAATCCTATCTAAAACTAAAAATAACATATCATTTCCTACGTATTTAAAAAAAATCTATTCTATTATGACAGATAAATTGGAAATTGCAAACAAATTTAATGCATTTTTTACTAATATGGCGAATCACCTGGCAAACAATATTAAATACAAAGGCTTCCATGATCATTCGCATTATCTAAATAAAAGTGTTTTACATTAAACAAAATTGAAGAATATACTATAAAGAGAATAATAAATAATCTACCCAACAAAAATAGTTGTGGATTTGATAGTTTTTCCACCAAACTACTAACATTAATTGAACCTGCAATAACTGAATCATTAACATATTAACAAACTGAGTATTAACCACAAGAGTATTCCCTGATAAATAAAAAAAATGCTAAGGTAATTCCAATTTATAAAAAAGGTGAGCCAACAATATTTTATAATTATAGACCCATATCTCTTCTACCAGCTATCTCAAAAGTACTGGAAAAATTATTTTTGACCAATTGTCTTCTTATTTAAAAGACCCCAAACTTTTCTTTGACCATCAATATGGTTTTCAACCCAAGCATTCAACAGAATGCTGCACTGGAATTAATAGATAGGATTATTACCCAAATGGATCAGGATAAAATACCCAGAAACATATATTTAGACCTTTCTAAAGCCTTTGATACCATTTAATTTTAATTGACAAATTAAAATATTATGGTATAAATGGTACAAATCTGAACTTATCCAGTAGCTACCTAAATAATCGTAAACATTAAGAACTGGCATTCCACAGGGCTCATTCCTAGAACCTCTGTTATTTATTATATATATCAATGATGCACAAGCCAGTAAAATGTTTAATTTCATAATTTGTGCTAATGACGCAACTTTATCAAGTACTGTAAACACTTTTAGCGATAACATACACAACGACAATTTTGAATCTTTAATAAATGACAAACTTTTAAAAATAAATGAATGGCTCATAATAAATAAATTATCAATAAACATTGCAAAATTTAAATATATTACATTCCAAAAGGCAAATAAAAATATACAGACGCTTACTCCGAAGATAGATAATATAAATATTGAACAAATTAAGGAATTTAATTTAATTTAAAAAAGTAAAAAAATGTAAATGCATGTTATAAAAAATATTGGTATTTTAAATAAAATTAAACGTGTTATCACAACAAATTAAAATGTTATTTATAATTAATTAATCGTAGCACACATTAATTATTGTATCATGAGTTGGGGTTTTCAAATAAATATAATAATAAAACTTCAAAAGATAGCTTTGAGAATTATTACCTTAAGTAATTATAATTCCCACACAGAGCCACTCCATAAAGAATGCAGCATGTTAAAAGTAGATGACATTCTTAAATCACAACTAAAATTTTATTATAAATATTTACATAACAATTTAGCAGTTTATTTTCAAAACTTCAGCTATGATATACATAATTATTACAACCTTATCCACATGTATTATGTAAAATTATAATTCAATATGGATATATATGTATTATGTGAATTTTATGATGGGTCAAATAACAAATTCCTCTTCTTCTTAACAACACTTTAATTAAATCAATTGGTGGATCTCTTGGCTGTTATCTAATGAAGAAGCATGTGTATAATGAACATGATATTTTTTTCGTGTGAATTTTGTGTGAAATGAACTCTGTCTATTCATTGCAATTCAAATTGATGTGAGCTTTTTAGTCATGCAGTGTATGTTGCCTAAATATATGACATTATATGTATAATAGCCAAAAAGAAATATGTTCATCTCTTTAAGCACTGCTATACGTTTGTATAGGAACCTTGGAATAAAGTTGTCAATCTTGAAAATGTTCATTTATTGTTTTCAAGCAAATGATAATATTAAACCTCTGTACATACAGACATGCATGAATGTATTCCGATATAAATTGCACATCATTCAGTTGCACTATCCAAATGCAATCTGTAATATAACATGGAACTTATCCATTGTAATTAATAACGCCTGGCTATCAGATTTCATTTGACCTCTTTCTCCTCTTCTCACTTCAGAATTCATTTGGAATCCTGAAAGGCATTGACCTTCAGAAACTCACACAGGCTTTGGCACAGGACTTCCAGCATCTCATCCTCCAGAAGCTGATCAAATCAGCAGGCCCTCCACCAGCCATGCAACTTGAATGTGATATGTCTGCCTGTCAAGCCAAGTCCAAGGAGAAAACACAGTGCTGTATTTGTGGGTGATGGGCCCATTGCATTGGTAACACTGTGCCAAACTGTGGTCAAAACCCAAAGGAGCCTTAATTTGCACTGTGTGCAATGCACAGTATGGTGCTCATTGAGCAACTTCGTCAGACATGTATTTGCATACACTGCATTGTAGATATGTATGTCAGCAAGCAGAGACTTGCAGTAATCTACTGTGCTGATCACTAAGGCATGGACAAGTCAAACTAGTGGACGTTGTGAATTATGATATAGTGCATGTATTTCTTTATCAGTTTGAGGGAACAATAAAGAACTTCCTTCAACAAAAGTGACACAAGTCTACAAAGCTGCAAATCATGAATGACAATATTAAACATAATTACTTCTCAAGAAACTTAGTGTTCAATCTGTATATTTCAACTGTATGTCGCAGTCTTCTTCAGTAGACTGAAGTTACGGATGTAACCAATGTCATGTGACACAAGCTGGAGTAGGACTGGTAGGAGCTCCTGACCAACGTCTCGGTTCAGCGTAGGTTTCTTTCTGTGGATGTTAATCGCCTCCTTTATTTTTCTCCTGTGCCAGTTCTCCTCATGGTCTATAATTTTAACGTCCTTAATGGAGCACTGATGGCCTGTGTTCAGTTTGTGTTCACTTATAGCTGATAGGGGTTGGCGACAAGATAGGTGTTCTTGAATTCTTGTGCCAAGTGTTCTGGCTGTTTCTCCTATATAGTGTTGGTCACACTCTGGGCATCCGTAACTTCAGTCTGCTGAAGAAGACTGCGAGATGCAGTTGAAATATACAGATTGAACACTAAATTTCTTGAGAGGTAATTATGTTTAATATTAATAACCAAGAAACCGGATCATCTATCCATTCACGGATGAATGTTAGGAAATCAAAGAACCGCGAACATTTCTGCACAATGAAGAAGCTTTTCTACACACCTGCCAAATTTCAATAAATTATAATGTCAATCAAAAATATGCCTTCCTCTGGTTTGATCACATAGAAAATACGCTAGTTTCTTCCCCCAGAATGGTCAAATATCATGAGGTCAAAACAACCCAGATACATGTACATGAAGCCTTCTGCTGCACGCAGAATGTTTTATGCACACCTACATTGATGAGGTAAATTATGCTCTCTCAGCAAAATGCCTTGCAATGGGTTTGTAGAGTTAAGTATGCACCACTTCCTTCCTCTAGACTTGATATAAAGTTCACAGAGCAACAATTAAACATCCGAGATCTCGGATTTGCCATCTCAAGTATCGAACATCTGTCTCGAATTGCTAAGATACGAGACTCTTCCCACCAGTGTATGCAAAAGCTTGATCCACGGACTGGTAACATCACGGCTTGACTATGGCAATGCGATGCTGTTTGGAATAACCGATCGCCCGCCTCCTGCAGCGTCTCGAAATGGTTCAGCGGTCAGCGGCTCGCATTGTCATGCAGATTCGACGGGGTGATCGGCAGTCCACGACAACAATACTGCGGCAACTACACTGGCTGCCCATTAAGAGACGGATTGGGTATAAGATATTCGTGTTATATATACAAATACCATGTAATCAGTAAACTTTTTATTAAAATAATTTACACACGCGAACATTTTGCATAGTTTTTAACATTTTATACAGCGCATGTATTATTACTATTATCACTATCTACATACAAGTTTGTATCGTTGGAACGGACTTTTGTACATACCCGTGAACGGGGCAGTAGCCCCGGATTTAATAGTGTAAAAATAAAGTTGTATTATTATTATCATACAATGTCAGATAAACACATATACACGAAACGTGCATCACACAGAAGGTTTCATGCACACCTACAAAAATTCGTTACGTCACAGAGTGCACGAGACACTCCAACACGAAGGCGTAATCGGATGGAAATTACTGGTGTTGCGCGCGCATAGGTCATAGTCACAAAACCAGTATTAAGAGTTGTGTCGGGGTAATCAGCTGCGGGGTTCACCGACTGGTCCACTGGTTTCGGCGAGAGCGATCATCCATAGCGACATGTGCCAGGTGAGAAAGACAGTGATATATATATATATATATATATATATATATATATATATATATATATATATATATATATATATATATATAATATGTCATGTGCGTTTAACATCAAACACGGGAGAGATTTTTTTAGAGCAAACACTTTCGCCAACTCTGTCAATGTGCCGTCAGTGTTCGCGTCTTTAGAACCCCTGGATGGTGAAACACGGTGTGGCAACGTTGACCGTGCACAACACGTACATGATCATTGCGTACATCAACACGTTTTTGTCCAGTTTTATCTGATTTTAAAGATTCTGTGAGACTTTTTCATTCTGTTGATAAAATTATCGCCCGCGAGGGGACTTGTGTAATCACACTGAACGCCAACGGACCGGTGAGGCGACACAATTCTGCGCTGGATGCCAGCTGCTGATTACCGGTGCGTGAAGACTGAGTGACACGGGCCGACACTCTTACGTGGGTTTCACGTGCCTTTTGACCCAGGTCAAGCAAGGGAACTGAACGGAGCGATGACACGGATTAAGTCGATGCCAATAAAATCGGGTCACACGACCCGCTAGTTGAGGCAGAGACACCCATTTCTCTTGCATCAGTTGCATCAGCTTTGCCGTGGTCAAACGGCATCTACGAGTTGTTCATGAATCATGTCGAAGGGGGTTTATCAACGGACCAAAATAAACCGTTCGGAGGACCCCCGTTGCTACGTTCGAAGGACCCGGGAGCACCATATTGTAATTTGTGTAAACCGACAAAGCGGAAAATAGACAGGCGTCGTTCAAACTAATGCCCTTGACCGAGTAAGTCTAATTACGGAACACCCCAACAGTCTCAGGTATTCGCTCTTGTAGGGCCTAATCGTCCAACACCGGCGTCGCTAAACCTTAGGAATGTGACACAGCCAACGCATTATCACATAGTTGTCTTGGGGAGTTGTTTAAGAACGACTCTTTAACAAATCAAAGACTGGGGCAATATCTGTTGTGAAATTCCTGATATCCTTGATGCCAAAAGTCATCGCTGCACAAAGCTGTTGACGCGTTATAATGATTAACTTCTAACATTTTCTGGAGTCGATTCACACACAGTCGTATTTGCTGGAATAAATTTTAAGACTAAAAAAGAATATAGCAGTGACCGTTAGTGCTGACCTGAACGTTGTTGAGTAATGTGGGCATGTAGCTCCGAAGTGTTAAATCTGGTTAAACATCACATACAGTATAAGGAGAAACAGGTAATTGTGCCCATATACAACGCAATAGGAATTTGGAATATTGCATACAAGCAGGGAGGTCATGTCTTTAGAAGGACATCGATAAGAAAGAAAACAACGAAGAACAGCTAATTAAGATGATTCCAGAACTGAGAGACAAAGTCATAAAAGACGTTTAATATCACGTGGTTTGGCAACAGTGGAGACCAAGAACAAAACACATAGAAGTTCATATAATATTGAATAGGTATGAAGATATCAATAAAAATATTTTCTTAAAACTTGAAAAGGCAGAACCAGAGGTCAAAAAGCAGCATTAGTTAATGTCTTTTTTAGCCTGTGCGCCTAAAAGCAGCACTATACAGTTAGATACGACGCGAGTGTCGTAGTCTAGTAAATTTCGCTCGCCAGCTGAAAATATATTTGCATACATCATGACACTTCTATAAAACACCCTCAGATAAAACACCATCCGCTCTACAATATGTATGCATCTGTGTTCATTTTGGCGTGTATGTGCAACATGCAGAAAACAACAGAAAATACACTGATAAATTATTATATTAGTTGTAAACTGTTCACTGCGTGTAATAATGAACTATAGCACACGAGAAGGTAGGTGAGAAAGATGACTTATGTACTCGCAGTCGTCTGAATGGGACCATGTAGAGCGAGCATAATTACACTGCATGATTGCATCATCAAGCAGCTAATATTGTCTCACAAAAGCTTGGTCAAATGAAAAGATTTTCACCAGAGGGTATGTGGACTGGATTGGAACTAACTGCGACCCCGAGACTGTCCAGGCACGCGATGTATTCAGTACGCGCTAAGCGCCGCTCACGCATGCAAGCTCGGTGTAACGCTATATTTATACTGGGAGAGAGAACAAGCGATGTTTGTACGAAGATCTCTTAGTCGGTCTACAGCCGCTGATACCGCATCGGCCAACCGGGTGGCTTCTGTTAATGTCACACGCCCCCTACTGGAGATGACATTCGTACATGCCAGAGAATCAAGCATCTTGATTAGCATTAGATATGTCGGTTGTTGTACCGACTCGTGTTCAGTATTTTTAGCACAACTGTTGTTTAGGCATTAGCACTGTTGAATGTCACATGTGCTCAGCGGTATGCCGAGGCAGCTACTACACGAATACAATGATTTATGCGTGTACTTATATAATTTGTGTGTAGATTATGTACTACACTATGTTTGCATGGACTCCATGCAAGACGATAATTTATTTACAGTAGTTTCTAAGACGAGCTGACGCACCCACAGCTGTAGTCGCACGCACGCACGCACGCACGCACGCACGCACGCACGCACGCACGCACGCGCACACACATGCGCGCGCGAGCACACACGCACGCATAAACCTGGTATAACCTCGGGGGACGGGGGGGGGGTTATACTTGTCAACATTGAACTGTAGTCAAAACCAAAAGGAGCCTTCATCTGCACTGTGTGCATTGCACAGTATGGTGCTCATTAGACCCCTTCGTCAGACATGTATTATCGTCCACTGCATTGTAGATATATATGTCAGCAAGTAGAGAGTTGCAGTAATCTCTACTGTGCTGATCACTAAGGCATGTATTTCTTTATCAGTTTGAAGGGACAATAGAGAACTTCATTCAACAAGATTAACACAAGTCCACAAAGCTGCAAATCATGAAGCACAATATTAGGAAATCAAAGAAAGGTGAACATTTCTGCACAATGTAGAAGCTTATCTCCACACCTGCAAAAATTTCAATAAATTACGGTGTCAGTCAAAAATATGCCTTCCTCTGATTTGGTCACATAGATAATACACTAGTTTCTTCCTCCAGAATGGTCAAAGTACTCCAATATCATGAGGTTAAAATAACCCAGATACATGTACATGAAGCTTTCTGCATCACGCAGAAGGTTTTATGCACACCTACATTTATGTGGTGAATTATGCTCCCTCACCAAAATGCCTTGCAATGGGTTTGTAGAGTTAATTTTGCACTAGTTCCTTCCTCCAGAATGGATAAAGTGCACAAAGCAGCAAGTATACATCACACAATGTCAGTTAAGCACATATACATGAAAACTCTGCATTACGCAGAAGGTTTCTTGCACACTTAAAAAAAATTCGTTGCGCAACAGAGTGCAAGACACCTTCTGCAAAAAGACCCCGCCACAACACGAAGGCGGATGGAAATTACTGGTGTTGCGCGCGCATAGGTCATAGTCACAAAACCACTATTAAGAGTTTTGTGTCGGGGTAATCAACTGCGGGGTTCACCGGCAGTTCACTGGTTTCGGCGAGAACGATTGGGACCATCCATAGCGACACGCGCACCCAACCCTGACCGTTTGACTGCATAGGAGTGTTGGCCAGTATTACTACAAGACAAGACAATACAAGACAAGACATAATGTGCCAGGTGAGAAAGACAGTGATTGTTTGTTCTATCCGTATGTGAGGTGAATTCACCACGTAAAACACCTACAGTGCATTGTCCCGTTTTGGTTGCTGATCTCTAAGCTGTACAACTGTTAATATCGGCCGTCGTTTCGGAAAGTCATCGTTATACGTTGGAATGTCCATTTATTGCCCAGCACGGATAATGGCTTTTTGGCGTTGCTGTTATAACTCGCCATATGTGAGCAATGCTCCTTGAAATGCAGTTTAACATCAAGGTCAGTTAATTGGAAAGTTTTTACACACTTCATTAAAGAGCAGCTTCTAAAATTCCGGTGTACCAAGACTGGGTCTACCAGTGGCGTATCTAGGATTTCGCACAGGATGAGCCAAAGGAAGGAGGCAAGCTTGGCACCCATTAGTTTGATTCCGTGTAGTGGCGCAACATACGGAAAGAAATGTAAACCAAGGGGGGTTTGGCCCAATTTCCCCCTAAACACGCCAATAAGTAGCGGAATTCTAAGCGGCAGAATGGTAAGAACGGTCGTTTCGGCCCACGGCCTGATTCAATAAAAAAGAAATGATGATTCACATATTGCGCACAGAAAAAATCGTATAGGATAACACGCTAATATAATAATAATAATTCTAATAATAATAATATATTAATTATAGAGCAATATCAATAAAATAAAAATCCAGCCTATCGTCAAGTCTCAAATTTCTTTGTATCTTCGTCTGTATAGGGGTCTATATGTTTATGTTTAATAATAATAAAAAAATTACAATTCTTAACGCATTTGTATGTTTTTCAACATTAGGTAGAATTAATTAATTAGAACATTTGTCCGCAAAACGCTAATTTAGCGCATAACATTTCTCAGTTACAACATGCAAACAGGCAAGTCGAAAATAACGAAGGTAATAAGGTCCAAGGAGCCCATTTTTTCGGTTACAACACCCAAGTCACAAGTCGGTCCAATTAGCGAAAATAACGAACGTAATAAGTTTCATGAACCCCATTTCCCAGTTAGAATAAGTTAGTTGTTTCGGTCCACGGAACCCGCTGGCACCTGTTGCATACACGATTGATTCGGCCCATGCGAGCGAAAACACTTCACTGTTCACCTGTTGAGAAAATGGTTTGTTCGGCCCATGGGCCGAACCCGTTATGGGCCGAAACATTCGACACCCGTTTGTCTTGCATCAGTTGTTTGCTTCCGGAGTTGTTCATGAATCATGTCGAAGTGGTTTATAAACGGACCAAAATGAACTGTTCGGAGGACCACCCGTTGCTACATGCGAAGGACGCCGGTAACACCATATTGTAATTTGTGTAAACCGGAAAAGCGGAAAATAGACAGGCGTCGTTCAAACTAATGCACTTGAACGAACAAACCTAGCAAGTACCACGTAGTTGGGGAGCTGTCTATGAACGACTCTAACGTAAATCAAAGACTGGGGCAATATATGTTGTGAAATGCCTAATGTTCTTGATGCCAAAAGTCATATCTGCACAAAGCTGTTGACACGTTGAGATGATTAACTAAGACAAGTCATGAAAGACGTTTAATATCATGTGGTTTGGCAACAATGGAGACCAAGAGCAGAACATATAGAAGTACATATAATATTGAATAGGTATCGATAACAATATTTTGTTAAAACTTAAAGAAGAGAGGCAATGCGCCTAGAAGAAACATAACCATTGGAAACTACAACTAAGAACATCACACCAGTGGCTTACTAGGCAAACATTGTTGAACACACCGCATCTTAATGTCATTGGCCGCGCCATACAGTTAGAGACGACGCGGGTGTCATAGTCTAGTAAAATTCGCTGAAAATATATATGCATACAGCTATTCCTGTACTTGCCAACAGGATATGGCCATGCTATTTGCGTGCAAAATCAACTTACATAACATATTTTGGCCTTTGTTTGCTAAAGCACTCGAGCGACCCTGAGCATGAATGACAAGCGCAGTGCTTATTGTGAGCACATACCATTATATAATGTCACCCTGCGGAAAACACGTCGCTGGGTCTAGTGTCTTTACAAAGCGCTGCTGGCAAGGTCAACACAGCTGGGTCATCCGCATGACGAAACAGCGGACACACTGTTTTAACTGTGAATCCCTTTTTCATATATTTCGCAGTGGTTCCAAACGTTGTCATTTCTTCAGTGACTGATCTCCTTTGACTACTTTTTGGACTTTCCGGTTTTCCTAACACTTGATGATTCCATTCGTGGTCCTCTGCTGTTTCTTTCCGGAGTGTGTGTCCTATCCAGACCCATGTCCTTTTTTTCGATAATTTCCCCGATGCTGTGTTGGTGCGTCATCCTCGCGAGCTCTTTGTCTGTGATTTTGTCTTGCCATTTAATTTTGAGAATATATCTGAGACAATTGGTTATACGTGTTTTTACTTTGTTTTTGGAAATGTATTGGTTATTCTCCTTATGTGGTGGAAATGCAATTTGGAATAAATAGGTATTGAGTTTTTTTTCCGAATGTAGCTATAGTTTCAGATGTTTTCATGGGGAGTTCATTCCAGACCATAGACGCCGCAAAGGTAGAGAAAGCACGTTTACCCAAGTTAAGTTTTGTTTTAGGTACAACAGGTTGTGAAATTGATGATCTGAGCTGCCTTGCGATATTTGAAAGATGCAGGAGACTAGCCAAGTAGGGTGGTTGTTGTGTAGGTAGAGCATGATATGTAAGAGTGGACAGCTTAAAATTAATTCGATAAGTAACAGGAAGCCTATGAAACTGTCTAAGTAGTTGTAGTGATGGTGAAAACTGTCTAAGTAGTTGTAGGGATGGTGAAAACTGTCTAAGTAGTTGTAGGGATGGTGAAAACTGTCTAAGTAGTTGTAGGGATGGTGAAAACTGTCTAAGTAGTTGTAGGGATGGTGAAAACTGTCTAAGTAGTTGTAGTGATGGTGAAAACTGTCTAAGTAGTTGTAGGGATGGTGAAAACTGTCTAAGTAGTTGTAGGGATGGTGAAAACTGTCTAAGTAGTTGTAGTGATGGTGAAAACCGAGAACATCCTCTTTTCATATTCCAACGATCGCAAACCTTTTGATTGTAATTACATTATGACAATGTAACATACCCACGTCGATATTAACCACCCCAGAAACGACGACCTACATCATGACACTTCTCTAAACGACGACCTACATCATGACACTTCTATAAACGACGACCTACATCATGACACTTCTCTAAACGCAACCACCGCCTACGCCACTGAATCATGGCCACGCTCACACCAAAAACTATTTCATTTCGCGAACAAATGAAGCTATCTAGTATCCGCTACGACACGCTAGCTTGTTTATACAAACCCTCCAGACAAAATACATCCTCAGATAAAACACCATCCGCTCTGAACAAACCCCCCACCATATGCATTCATCTGTGTACATTTTGGCGTGTATGTGCAATATGAAAAAACCCAGAAAATATAAACTGCTCACTGCGTGTAACAATGAACTATAGCACACGAGAAGGTAGGTGAGAAAGATGACTTATAGACACGCAGTCGTCTGAACGGGACCATTTAGAGCGAGCATAGTTACACTGCATGGATTGCATCATCAGGCAACTAATATTGTCTCACAAAAGCTTGATCAAATGAAAGGATTTTTCTCCAGTGGGTTTGCGTACTGGATTCGGACTAATAACGGTCCTGAGACGGTGCAGACACGCGATGTGTTCAGTACGCACTAAGCGCCGCTCACGCATGCAAGTTTGGTGTAACGCTGTGCTTATTGTGGGCGAGAGAACAAGCGATGTTTGTACGAAGATCTCTTTGTCGGCCGGTCTACCGCCACTGACACTGCATCGGCCAACCAGGTGGCTTCTGATTAATATCACACGCCACCTACCGGAGCTGACTTTAATACAGGCCAAAGAAACAGGCATTCTGACAAGCATTATATGTGTCGGTTGTTGTAACGACTCGTGTTAATAACATTTGCACAAATGTTCCTTTATTTGGTCATAAGCACTGTTGAATGTCACATGTGTTCAACGGTATGTCGAGGCAGCTACTACGTGAATACTATGATTTACGCTTGTACTTATGATGTAATTTGTGTGTATATTATGTACTACACTATGTGTGCATGGACTCCGTGCAAGACGATAATTTATTTACAGTAGTTTATAAGACCAGCAGACGCACCCACAGCTGTAGTCGCACGCACGCACACACAGGCACGCATTCACCGGCTAACATACGTGCACATCCACGCAGTTCTTAGCTCGCAAAAACAACACTTTTGGCCAAAGGATTTGTGTACTCTTTGAAAACAACTTATCGTGTTGAACTTACATCTTATCTAACCACGATATCAGTTACTTATTAATACGATATCAGTTAATTATACTGTTGGGACTATATATATATTATATATATATTATATATATGTATAATATATGTATATATATATATATATATATATATATATATATATATATATATATATATATATATATATATATATATATATATATATATGTCATAATGCATGTCATACAGAGTGTATACTATATATTTTGCCACGCCAAAAGTCATATCTGCACAAAGCTGTTGACACGTTGAGATGATTAACTAAGACAAGTCATGAAATACGTTTAATATCATGTGGTTTGGCAACAATGGAGACCAAGAGCAGAACACATAGAAGTACATATAATATTAAATAGGTATCGATAACAATATTTTGTTAAAACTTAAAGAAGACAGGCAATGCGCCTAGAAGAAACATAACCATTGGAAACTACAATTAAGAACATCACACCAGTGGCTTACTAGGCAAACATTGTTGAACACACCGCATCTTAATGTCATTGGCCGCGCCATACAGTTAGAGACGACGCGGGTGTCATAGTCTAGTAAAATTCGCTGAAAATATATATGCATACAGCTATTCTTGTACTTGCCAACAGGATATGGCCATGCTATTTGCGTGCAAAATCAACTTACATAACATATTTTGGCCTTTGTTTGCTAAAGCACTCGTGCGTATCGGGCGACCCTGAGCATGAATGACAAGCGCAGTGCTTATTGTGAGCACATACCATTACATAATGTCACCCTGCGGAAAACACGTCGCTGGGTCTAGTGTCTTTACAAAGCGCTGCTGGCAAGGTCAACACAGCTGGGTCATCCGCATGACGAAACAGCGGACACACTGTTTTAACTGTGAATCCCTTTTTCATATATTTCGCAGTGGTTCCAAACGTTGTCATTTCTTCAGTGACTGATCTCCTTTGACTACTTTTTGGACTTTCCGGTTTTCCTAAACCTTCATGATTCCATTCGTGGTCCTCTGCTGTTTCTTTCCGGAGTGTGTGTCCTATCCAGACCCATGTCCTTTTTTCGATAATTTCCCCGATGCTGTGTTGGTGCGTCATCCTCGCGAGCTCTTTGTCTGTGATTTTGTCTTGCCATTTAATTTTGAGAATATATCTGAGACAATTGGTTATACGTGTTTTTACTTTGTTTTTGGAAATGTATTGGTTATTCTCCTTATGTGGTGGAAATGCAATTTGGAATAAATAGGTATTGAGTTTTTTTTCCGAATGTAGCTTTATGTGGTGAATTATGCTCCCTCACCAAAATGCCTTGCAATGGGTTTGTAGAGTTAATTTTGCACTAGTTCCTTCCTCCAGTATGGATAAAGTGCACAAAGCAGCAAGTATACATCACACAATGTCAGTTAAGCACATATACATGAAAACTCTGCATTACGCAGAAGGTTTCTTGCACACTTAAACAAATTCGTTGCGCAACAGAGTGCAAGACACCTTCTGCAAAAAGACCCCGCCACAACACGAAGGCGGATGGAAATTACTGGTGTTGCGCGCGCATAGGTCATAGTCACAAAACCACTATTAAGAGTTTTGTGTCGGGGTAATCAGCTGCGGGGTTCACCGGCAGTTCACTAGTTTCGGCGAGAACGATTGGGACCATCCATAGCGACACGCGCACCCAACCCTGACCGTTTGACTGCATAGGAGTGTTGGCCAGTATTACTACAAGACAAGACAAGACAATACATAATGTGCCAGGTGAGAAAGACAGTGATTGTTTGTTCTAGCCGTATGTGAGGTGAGTTCACCACGTAAAACACCTACAGTGCATTGTGACGTTTTGGTTGCTGATCTCTAAGCTGTACAACTGTTAATATCGGCCGTCGTTTCGGAAAGTCATCGTTATACGTTGGAAGGTCCATTTATTGCCCAGCACGGATAATGGCTTTTTGGCGTTGCTGTTATAACTCGCCATATGTGAGCAATGCTCCTTGAAATGCAGTTTAACATCAAGGTCAGTTAATTGGAAAGTTTTTACACACTTCATTAAAGAGCAGCTTCTAAAATTCCGGTGTACCAAGACTGGGTCTACCAGTGGCGTATCTAGGATTTCGCACAGGATGAGCCAAAGGAAGGAGGCAAGCTTGGCACCCATTAGTTTGATTCCGTGTAGTGGCGTAACATACGGAAAGAAATGTAAACCAAGGGGGGTTTGGCCCAATTTCCCCCTAAACACGCCAATAAGTAGCGGAATTCTAAGCGGCAGAATGGTAAGAACGGTCGTTTCGGCCCACGGCCTGATTCAATAAAAAAGAAATGATGATTCACATATTGCGCACAGAAAAAATCGTATAGGATAACACGCTAATATAATAATAATAATTCTAATAATAATAATATATTAATTATAGAGCAATATCAATATAAAAATCCAGCGATCGTCAAGTCTCAAATTTCTTTGTATCTTCGTCTGTATAGGGGTCTATATGTTTATGTTTAATAATAAAAAAAAATTACAATTCTTAACGCATTTGTATGTTTTTCAACATTAGGTAGAATTAATTAATTAGAACATTTGTCCGCAAAACGCTAATTTAGCGCATAACATTTCCCAGTTACAACACGCAAACAGGCAGGTCGAAAATAACGAAGATAATAAGGTCCAAGAAGCCCATTTTTCCGTTACAACACCCACGTCACAAGTCGGTCCAATTAGCGAAAATAACGAACGTAATAAGTTTCATGGACCCCATTTCCCAGTTAGAATAAGTTAGTTGTTTCGGTCCACGGAACCCGCTGGCACCTGTTGCATACACGATTGATTCGGCCCATGCGAGCGAAAACACTTCACTGTTCACCTGTTGAGAAAATGGTTTGTTCGGCCCATGGGCCGAACCCGTTATGGGCCGAAACATTCGACACCCGTTTGTCTTGCATCAGTTGTTTGCTTCCGGAGTTGTTCATGAATCATGTCGAAGGGGGTTTATAAACGGACCAAAATGAACTGTTCGGAGGACCACCCGTTGCTACATGCGAAGGACGCCGGTAACACCATATTGTAATTTGTGTAAACCGGCAAAGCGGAAAATAGACAGGCGTCGTTCAAACTAATGCACTTGAACGAACAAACCTAGCAAGTGCCACGTAGTTGGGGAGCTGTCTATGAACGACTCTAACGTAAATCAAAGACTGGGGCAATATATGTTGTGAAATGCCTAATGTTCTTGATGCCAAAAGTCATATCTGCACAAAGCTGTTGACACGTTGAGATGATTAACTAAGACAAGTAATGAAATACGTTTAATATCATGTGGTTTGGCAACAATGGAGACCAAGAGCAGAACACATAGAAGTACATATAATATTGAATAGGTATCGATAACAATATTTTGTTAAAACTTAAAGAAGAGAGGCAATGCGCCTAGAAGAAACATAACCATTGGAAACTACAAGTAAGAACATCACACCAGTGGCTTACTAAGCAAACATTGTTGAACACACCGCATATTAATGTCATTGGCCGCGCCATACAGTTAGAGACGACGCGGGTGTCATAGTCTAGTAAAATTCGCTGAAAATATATATGCATACAGCTATTCCTGTACTTGCCAACAGGATATGGCCATGCTATTTGCGTGCAAAATCAACTTACATAACATATTTTGGCCTTTGTTTGCTAAAGCACTCGAGCGACCCTGAGCATGAATGACAAGCGCAGTGCTTATTGTGAGCACATACCATTATATAATGTCACCCTGCGGAAAACACGTCGCTGGGTCTAGTGTCTTTACAAAGCTCTGCTGGCAAGGTCAACACAGCTGGGTCATCCGCATGACGAAACAGCGGACACACAGCGGGTTTGCGTACTGGATTCGGACTAACAACGGTCCTGAGACGGTTCAGACACGCGATGTGTTCAGTACGCACTAAGCGCCGCTCACGCATGCAAGTTTGGTGTAACGCTGTGCTTATTGTGGGCGAGAGAACAAGCGATGTTTGTACGAAGATCTCTTTGTCGGCCGGTCTACCGCCACTGACACTGCATCGGCCAACCAGGTGGCTTCTGATTAATATCACACGCCACCTACCGGAGCTGACTTTCATACAGGCTAAAGAAACAGGCATTTTGAAAAGCATTATATGTGTCGGTTGTTGTAACGACTCGTGTTAATAACATTTGCACAAATGTTCCTTTATTTGGTCATAAGCACTGTTGAATGTCACATGTGTTCAACGGTATGTCGAGGCAGCTACTACGTGAATACTATGATTTACGCTTGTACTTATGATGTAATTTGTGTGTATATTATGTACTACACTATGTGTGCATGGACTCCGTGCAAGACGATAATTTATTTACAGTAGTTTATAA
>OY759269.1:47868901-47938901 GCA_963662155.1 Lamellibrachia columna | reverse complement strand
ACATCAAAGTGATATTCCTTTGATCGTAAATACGTCTGTCCTTATAATGATTACATGACACGATTACATTAGACAATAAAACAGCCATATAATAAGATAATGATAATATAACGATAAGCCAATGATAAAATAATAATAAGCTAATAATAAGATAATGATACAGTAACGATACGATAATGATAAATACTGACAATGATAAGATAGTGTCTTACAGCGCCATCGATTGTAATAAGTTACGACGAGCACAATCGTAATCCATTTCAATCCAGATATAAACAGTGAAATATTTATATATTAATTTGATACGTTGAAAGAAAGAGCGTAATTGTCATTGTATGCATGTGTCGATGTTGCGACACGGATATTGGGGCAGTTCAAACAACCAGGTTGCATCGTTGTGTTTAGTAATACGTAAGTGTTCGGTTACAAAGGTGCGACAGTTGAACAGCATGGGCATGAAGGGCATATACGCGGAGGAGGACATGCCTGACTACGCCGGCAGCGCCACTCTGCCCCCGAAACTCGCGCACACGCCTAGCATGGCTCCCGAGAGTCTCGCTCTCGGTCCGCCCAGCTTCACTGGCTAGACGGGCCCTGGCTCTATGGAGCCGCAGACACACACGCCACTTTAACTGTGAATATTTGTTGCTTTGTCTTTTAATGGCATAACAGTCTATATAAGCCATAAAACTAGTATTTTTATTTCACAACCAAACTGTGTATTTTAATCAGAATTAAGAGATCATAATAATAATTGTTTGGATAATATTTGGATGACAATTGTTGTTCACATTCCTCGACTTGACTTAATTACCCAGATGCACCAGTCAACATACCAGGACGAAATTCGAATTTACATTATGTTGGAGTACATCCAAAGTGGGTGCAGGAACCCAGCAAATACCACACAGCGTTGATACTTGTTATTTAAATGTCACAATACAATATGTGCTGGTTAGGTATTGGCATTATTGTCTAAACTTGTTTTACAATAATGTTTGAACTGTCGTGAAATATGGACTTTTTTATTATACATGTGAACTTCGATAAGACGATTTTAATTCACTGTGAACTGCACCAGTATATGTTTGTGACATTGTGTTCTGTGTTTTATTACAGTTGCGAAGTTGCTGCAAGATCTCGGCACCCTCTAGTGGCGATACAGTGACGTCATCATAAGATGGCGCCGTCTGTTGCCACCGCAAACACAGATCGCTGTACACTGCCCGCCCAAGAGATATTACCTTGGAATGTATGCTGATACTTAGGCGTAAGACACTAAACTATTACTAATACTGCTTGCTATGCATACTTGTGTGTATTTTACTTCTGCTTTGTTTGGATGTGTGTAGTAAACATACAGGTTTAACTTGGTTTAACAGCTGTCGTTGTACAATAGGTGTTACTCTTTCTTTCAGAAGAGGAATCAGTCCGATTATTCTACAGTTATATAACTATTTTTACTCATCAGTTTGTAATCGTTGAAAGTGTGTGTCATTGTATTATGCATATAATTATGTGACTAAATCACATCTCAACATTTTTGCTTGTGTCTATTTGTTATTATTGCCAACTGTCTGTGCTTTCACGTACCTATAGTGTATTTGCACCAAACATAGCAATATTTTCTGGCATGATGTGAGAGTAAAATTACCTTCTACTACTTGTTCCCTTATGAAAATATACCATGATAAACCACGAGATACCACGGTATACCATGGTAATGATGGTATATCATGGTAAACCGTGGTAAACCATGGCAAACCATGCTTTGTCATATATTATATTTGGTACACCATGGTTTACCTGTTTTTAAAACACCAAGGTATACCATTGTATTTTACCATGGTTTACCTGTTTCAAAACACCATGGCATACTACGGTTTATCATGGTATTTTTTCAAAATACTATGGTACTTTTCAAATGTATACCGTGGCATCATTTCGTGACGATATAGGCAAAGTCAATCGCCCTACAATGTTTTTCTATCTGGCTGTTGCTACTAGTAGGGGCGAAGGTCTCGTTCATCAAAAGCTTAAGTATTTTCATGAAACGTGAAACCTTACAAAAACGCCATAAACAGAGCAATAAACACGTCTTTCATGTCTGTATGCATTCTTATATGTATATCACTAAAGTTACCTGACAATAACCATGTAAAAGTGTGAAATTATTACCTTTTTGTCAGAACGCATGTGCTTGTCAAGGTTTGTATATAACCGGATGTTGTTGTGAGCGAGAAAGACATGCGGGATTTCCATAGATCTATATAAGGTCACGCTAAGAATTGCCGTCTGCTGGCCATAGAGTTACATCATTAATAATGCCCCTATAAACTATTAACTTACTAACGGGTGTTTTATTTATTTCTGTGCTGCTGGCCCATTCTGGCCTCATTCTACACGAAATCGCGTTAGATCATGTGACCCAAAGGCAACATCACGTGCACAGTATGGCGGCTATTTATGAAATCTTTTCTGTGTGACCGATAAAAGTACTCATAAGTAATTATTTGGAGCACATTTCTTCAGTTTCTTGACGCCCAAGTGTCGGTTGTATGTCACAGAATACACATGTGAAACGGTTAGTGCGTATCGGTTTTAAAACTTAAGTTATTAGTTCCGTAGCCATTTGGCTACGGAACTGCCAAATCGCCGAGTTAGCAAATGCCGCACGGGACTTTCGCCCCAGAGACGAAGAGTGGGGCGAATTTTTTTGCCTAGTGACGATACTGCTTCTGTTGTTTCATTAATCGTGTTGTAGCTTTACTGTAACTGGTAGATCTGCTACTATATATGCGGCATTAATACTGAGCGTCAGTTGTCCATTATCAAATGGTTAGTTGTGTTTGTAAATGGAATACAACGTTTATGTTATACACTTATATTTTACCTCTGAAACAAACCGTTAGATTCATATGCCAGTGGGCGATAATTGAGGTTGTGTCAAGCTGGTATCGAATCGAGCTTTTGCATTCACCCTCAAAAACACACTACGGTAGTGTTTTGAACCTAGATTCAATAATGCAATGTCAAAGTTCAAAACGGATCGTTTTATCATAAAGCATGCTAAGTAGTTTAATCTATATCTGCATTACATTGACCGCCCAAATGCGTATTAATCAGGCTTGGGTTAAAATGATTGTTGTCTGTCTATGAATATCGACCCATTTTCAACCTGGCAAGAGTGTTTTGAACCTAGGTTGAAAACACTCTTGAGTGTTTTGAACTTAGACACTGCGATGGTGTTTTGAACAGGGAGTCTTTTGAACTTAGACACTACGATGGTGCATTGAACGGGAAGTGTTTTTGAACTTAAGACACTACGATGGTGTTTTGAACGGGGAGTGCTTTGAACAGGGAGTGTTTTGAACTTAGACACTACGATGGTGTTTTGAACAGGGAGTGTTTTGAACTTAGGCACTACAATGGTGTTTTAAACAGGGAGTGTTTTGAACTTAGGCACTACGATGGTGTTTTGAACAGGGAGTGTTTTGAACTTAGACACTACGATGGTGTTTTGAACAGGGAATGTTTTGAACTTAGGCACTACGATGGTGTTTTAAACAGGGAGTGTTTTGAACTTAGACACTACGATGGTGTTTTGAACGGGGAGTGTTTTGAACTTAGATACTACGATGGTGTTTTGAACGGGGAGTGTTTTGAACTTAGACACTACGATGGTGTTTTGAACAGAGAGTGTTTTGAACTTAGACACTACGATGGTGTTTTGAACAGGGAGTGTTTTGAACTTAGACACTACGATGGTGTTTTAAACAGGGAGTGTTTTGAACTTAGACACTACAATGGTGTTTTGAACAGGGAGTGTTTTGAACTTAGACACTACGATTGTGTTTTGAACAGGGAGTGTTTTGAACTTAGACACTACGATGGTGCTTTGAACAGGGAGTGTTTTGAACTTAGACACTACGAGGTGTTTTGAACAGGGAGTGTTTTGAACTTAGACACTACGATGGTGTTTTGAACGGGGAGTGTTTTGAACGTTCTACAGTAGGGACATTCCCCTCCAGTTCCGGTAAAACTAGGCATATGGAATTCCATGTGATACGTCATTCACCTCGAGTACGTCATATGCTTGTATACGGAAACAGCATTTTAGCTACGTCCACGTTGAAACCAGGTTGGTTATCGACTTTAGACAAGCCAATCATTACCATGTTTACAACAGGCACAGTCCGCGGCAATGTTGGGGCTTGGCTCATGCCCAGGGAACCAGGACACATTTAACAATAATTCGTGCCTATCTTGTTGCATGCATCTTTTTTTTTTAAACATTGTAAAACAGGGGCGTGGAGACCGGGGTTCGAAACCTCTTGCTGCCGTTTCGAAGCTTGGACAATTTTGTTCACTCCACGTTGCTCCAGTTCAGTCAACTCTATCAAATGTATGAGTACGTGGCTAAAGACAGTGGCATACCTATATGTGTATGAATAGTCTTCGCGCCCAATAATTGCAACGTGGCTGAATGCTTCCCAGAGAATATTTTACAACGCCAGACAAGAACTTTTTACCCTCCAAGAACGTAGGCCGCATGCTACAGCTCTGAAAGGTTGACGGAGCAGCGCTCAAGAAATTCCTTCTTATGTTCCACTTTACTGTTGCAATGTTGATCAATTGCTATAAATTGTTATGCAATGTTTCATTTTATTGACAACGCTGATCGAACGTTCAGCAAGCTGCACATACGTTAACAGTTGAAACTGACGCGCCACCTAGTTACTAGGTTTCTGTTGTTGAGTGAGTGGCGCCACTTTAAGTTGTGAACAAAGCAGCGAAGCACACATCCTATTTATCCAACATGGCAAGAAATTAATAACACAATATTCAACTTCGTGTATAAAATGAACTAACTGAAATGTTATAAAACGTTTTTTTCAAGCAAAGCACTCGTTTAGGCGCACATTCTCATGAATCTACACATTCTCATGAATCTACACATTCTCATGAATCTACACATTCTCATGAATCTACGCATATACACATACGTTTAGGCCCATATTCTCATGAATCTACACATTCTCATGAATCTACACATTCTCATTAATCTACGCATATACACATTTCCATAACCGAATATATGGTGTGCTTAAGTACTTAATAGTAACGTACTTAGGGAACACTACATTACCACATGTTCCAAGTCAAGACTTTTGAAATAGTAATTTAAACATTGTGCGTTCTATGTCGTTAAGAAAACATGCATAGAATTCTTGTTACATGAACTGTTATCCGTAGCTTCTGCCCTGTATTTGTTATATCAAGAGCTAAAGCTCATATTGAAAAACATATAGTGCTTTCCATATTTCAGTCCAGCCGAACATTCAGCTAACTAATTTGCGCATATGTTCTATATCCTTACCTAGTTATTAATATAAAGACCGAACATGTACTAAACTACAAATTAAAATATTTTAGCACACAATAATTTGCAAATTAATTTACTGGCACCGACACTAACCACATATGTTCGCAGGCCTTGTTTACATCAATAGTAAAAGTCATTATGAGATGTTCTATCATGAAGCAGGTCATTCGTTTTGTTTTGACTTTCTTTTGATCGTGCTATAAGTTAACTTCTAGCAGCATAGACAGCTAGGCCTGATACTTAATTTTATGTCATGCAGTTTTACGGCAGTGTGATCGCTAACATCCCGTACGGCCAGAATATAACATAATATGCTGCAATAATCTCTGGCGTTAACGACGACGAATTACAGTAACCCAAACGAGATAAAACACAAACCCATTAACTCAAAGAGATGCATAGAAGCAAATAGGCAGTTTGCAATTGGCTGATAACGCCTGATCGTGAATGATTCCTAGCCTCGGCTATCCAAGCTCAGGGATGTGGCGCCACACTTTAACACTGAGAAACAAAATCATACAAAGAATCTCGATAATGACGCTGATTAGGTGAGGTGCATCACGGTATCGCCTACACAAAATGGATTCAGTAACAGTCAAAACATCTCTTCGTAGCTAGATTCTCTTCGAAGGCGAGCGAGAGTTGGATAAGAGACGCACAGGACGGTTCCGGGGATTGAAGCTGATATGCGTAGACTCCTGCTAACGCTGACTGACGTCATGTGATTAACATCATGTGACTAACAATGTTAGAGGTGAGACGACAGCGTCGCAGCACTAGGCGAAGAATCCCCACACGAAGACGGCGAAAGTGATCAGTATGACGGCGTTGATGTTGTTGGCTCTCTTCCACGTCGAAACCTCGACGAGGGACGTGTTCTTCAAGTCGAGCGCCCTCTGTTCGTCCTCCGTCAGTTCCACTTCAGGCGTCTTCTCAATGCCGCACACCCAGTACGCACTGCGCTTCCAACATGGCGCGTCACGCATGTCTCGTTCTGCAAGCAATACGGATTTGTCAATCACGTGACAACCACGCACGCATGCAAACACACTCGCACGCACGCACAAGTGTTTTACATCAAGAGTTTGAACTATATTTTGTGATAGAACTTTGACCAGTCAGTATCATGAACACAATTTGGCAAGAGTGGTGAAGTTGCATCATTTCTCGTTTAAAAAAACAATGCATATTTTATGTTTGCCGTCATGGCCGCAGGTCTTTTGATGTGGGATTTTCTGTCAGTCAGTCAGTCTGTCTGTCTGTCTGTCTGTCTGTCTGTCTGTCTTTCTCTCCCTCTCCCTCTCTCTCCCTCTCTCTCCGTCCCCTCTCTTTCTCCCCCTCTCTCTCATCTCACCCCCCTCTCTATCTCTCTCTCTGTC
Organism: Lamellibrachia columna; assembly: GCA_963662155.1. Lineage (NCBI taxonomy): Eukaryota > Metazoa > Annelida > Polychaeta > Sabellida > Siboglinidae > Lamellibrachia > Lamellibrachia columna. The sequence continues at coordinate 47,932,136 of OY759269.1, read as the reverse complement.
ACACACACACACGCACGCACGCACGCACGCACGCACGCACGCACGCACGCACGCACGCACACACACACACACACACACACACACACACTCTCTCTCTCTCTCTTACTCCACTCTCACTCTCTCTGCGTCTGGTGAAAACATTAATTAATAACCGATTCATTTCAAAGAAAAATATATGCTTCCATTATTGGCATTATTGGCATTTGCTTCCATTATTACCTGCGTGGACCCGTTCTGGAAATAGTTCTTCACAGCAACATTATGTTCGGACACATTCAAATAACCAAACCAACCAAAGCATTGCATTCTTGGGTTCCCGATGGACACATTGAGCTGTGAGATTGAGCAACTATGTGGAGGGTTTATAGGCGTACCAGAAAGGACGAAGACTATGCAAAATACAAAGAGGCACTTAATGCAGCTACAACTGAAATCAGACAATCTAAAAGAAGCTATGAGCAAAAACTAGCATGTAACATAAAAAATGACAGCAAGAGTTTTTATGCATATGTCAGGAGTAAACAAAACGTACAAGACAAGGTTGGACCTCTAGAAGACAGTGCTGGAAATATAATATCACAGGGGTTTTTAATGGCGGAAGACCTAAATGGTTACTTCAGTTCAGTGTTTACCAAAGAAGATATTAGTTCATTACCAGTTGCTGATGCTAAATTTCAGGGGGCTAAATCTGACTATTTAGGTCCGTTAGTTGTAACTCCAGAATTGGTAGCTAAGAAAATAAAGGCAATGAAGGATAACAAATCACCGGGAGTGGATGGGATTCCTCCAAAATTACTAATGGAAACAGTAGAACAAATCAGTATACCACTTGCAAGAGTATTCAACTTGTCATTAAAAGAGGGAGTTGTTCCGTTTGAATGGAAAGAAGCAAACATCATACCATTATTTAAAAAGGGTTCGAGAAATAAGTCAGAGAATTACAGACCAGTGAGTTTAACGTCAGTGATTTGTAAATTATTAGAAAGGTTAATTAAAGACCATATGGTGGACTTCCTCGTTAAGCATAAATTATTAAATTCATCTCAACATGGATTCCTTAAAGCGAGGTCATGCTTAACAAATATGTTATGTTTTTTGGAAGAAATCACTAAGTGGATAGACGTGGGATCGCCAGTAGATATTATCTACTTAGATTTTCAGAAAGCTTTTGACAAAGTGCCACATCAAAGATTACTACTTAAATTAAAAGCCCATGGTATCGGGGATAGCATAACTGACTGGATAGAACAATGGCTGACTGACAGAAGACAACGAGTTGTAGTAGATGGAGAAGTTTCAAATTGGAAATCGGTTTTGAGTGGGGTACCTCAAGGATCAGTATTAGGACCTATATTATTCTTAATTTATATCAATGACTTGGACGACAGTATAACAAGTAATGTACTGAAATTTGCGGATGACACAAAACTGTTTAGAAAGGTTAATACTGATGGTGATAAACAACATTTACAAAACGATCTAGACAGATTAGTGAAATGGTCTGAGAAATGGCAGATGTTGTTCAATTTTGGGAAATGTAAATGCCTACATACAGGACATAGGAACTTGAATGTAAACTATAGAATGGGAGATACTGTTCTGGGTACTACTGTAAAAGAAAAGGACTTAGGAGTTACAATAAGCGCTGATATGAAAGTTTCAGAGCAGTGTGGTATTGCAGCTTCAAAGGGTAATCAAATTCTTGGATTGATTAGAAGAAACATAACATACAAGGGAAAAAAGTTAATTATACCTCTTTATAAAGCAATAGTTAGACCTCATTTAGAATACTGTATACAAGCATGGAGACCATATCGTAAGAAGGATATAGATACGCTTGAACGCATACAAAGGAGAGCAACTAAAATGATTCCAGAACTGAGAGACCTTAGTTATGAAGAACGCCTGAAAGAATGTGGTTTAACAACTCTAGAGACAAGGAGGTTAAGAGGAGATCAGATTGAAGTTTTTAAGATATTGAATGGGTATGAAAATATTGATAGAAATATGTTTTTCTCACTCAAGAAGGATAGCAGAACTAGAGGACATGAGGTAAAATTAGTAAAGGATCAATGTAGATTGGACATCAGGAAGCACTCGTTCTCACAGAGGACAATAAATGAATGGAACAAATTGTCAACAGATTGTGTAACTGCTAGCAGCGTGAATATGTTTAAAAACAAGGTTGACACATATCTCAGGAGGGCAGGCTATAAGTAGATGAACATTGTTGGACTCTCGATAAGCCAATGGCTTCCTTGTCCACTTGCCATCTGGGCCTTTGGCTTGGATGGCAAATCTTGTTAAATCTTGTTAAACTGAGCTGTACCTGGCTCGATAGATGTCCCGTTAGTAGCCTCTATCTGGCCTGTCGACCCGTCGTAGCGCATGGCCGGGTTGTCGATGCCTGCCCCGGCCCGTCTACGTGCTCTGGAGCTCTGCGGTTCAAACATGTCGATCCGTTCCTCGGAGCTGTTCCGGTTCCAGAAGAGAAGCCGCACCAACTGTTGGACGAGAAAACATTAAGGTGACACCAGACCAGTGCAGATTGGACATGGGAATGCAATTATTCTCACCGAGGATGGTAAATGAATAGCTTTAGTGCTAGAAGTGTCAATATGTTTTAAAACAAAATTGACACATGTCTGATAAGGCGGGCCATACATAGATTAAGATTTTAAAGTCTCACGATAACCCAACGGCTTCCTTGTCCACTTGCCGTAATTAGATTGTTGCTTTCGGTGACAATCTTGTTGTTAATTATTGTTAACTGTAGATACATAATATGAATCGAGACGAGGGGATACATATTTGAAAGCCTGCTTGCCGTACCATCTGGCGAGCAGAGGAGGAAATTAGTCCCATAATTCAGTTCAACTGATGGTTGCTGAAACGCAGAAAGTGAGTATACTTCATAGTTGTCGCCAGAAGAGAATATTATGAACACTCACGTGTTTCTCGTCGATTGGTTCAGTCAACATACTGATGACTATAGTGACAATGCATACAATGCCAAAGAGCAAGATGCCGAAGTGCAGGTAGTGCACTCTGCTGATAACAGAGGGCAGTGTACTCTCGTCGCCACAAGGTACTCTGGGGTAGCAGCTTTCGGTAATGAATCGAATAAGGCCGATGACTAAGCCGACCATGAGACCCCAGAAGGCTCCCTAAAAGACGACACAACCTTAATACATTCGTCGGCAACAGACAACAGTAGCTATAAGTGTCATCGGTGTGTGTGTGTTTGTTTGTTTGTGTGTGTGTTTGTGTGTGTTTGTGTGTGTGTGTGTGTGTGTGTGTGTGTGTGTGTGTGTGTGTGTGTGTGTGTGTGTGTGTGTGTGTGTGCGTCTGTCTGTCTGTTTGTTTGTTTGTTTTTGTGTGTGTGTGTGTGTGTGTGTGTGTGTGTGTGTGTGTGTGTGTGTGTGTGTGTGTGTGTGTTGTGTATGTGTGTGTGTGTGTGTGTCTGTGTGTGTGTTTGCGTTTGTGTGTTCTTTGTTTGCGTATGTTCGTGTGTGTGTGTGTGTGTCTGTGTGTTTGTTTGTTTGTATGTGTGTGCGTGTGCGTATGTGTGTAAGTATGTAGGCATGTGTGTATATATGTACGTCTGCACGTCAGTACGTATGTATGTATGTACGTACGTTCGTACGTACGTACCTACGTAAGTGTGTATGTACACATGCATGTGTGTATACTTATGTGTACGTGCATGTGTGTGTGCGTGACTCGCCTGTTCGTTGATGCGCCCCCACAGCACTGCGAGCACGTACACTGCACAGATGGGCGGAGCGAGGAAGCTCGTCACACTCTGGATGTAGTGGAACAGCTCGGAGAACGACTGCACGATGGGGATCCACGCAATGCCCACTCCAACCATGAAGAGGACGAACACCCTGGCATATATCATCACCTTACATCAACCTCACTGCTCAAACGTTCCTCCCACCATGAAGAGGACGAACACCCTGGCACATATCATCACCTTACATCAACCTCACTGCTCAAACGTTCCTCCCACCATGAAGAGGACGAACACCCTGGCACATATCACCACCTTACATCAACCTCACTGCTCAAACGTTCCTCCCACCATGAAGAGGACGAACACCCTGGCACATATCACCACCTTACATCAACCTCACTGCTCAAACGTTCCTCCCACCATGAAGAGGACGAACACCCTGGCACATATCATCACCTTACATCAACCTCACTGCTCAAACGTTCCTCCCACCATGAAGAGGACGAACACCCTGGCACATATCACCAACTTACATCAACCTCACTGCTCAAACGTTCCTCCCACCATGAAGAGGACGAACACCCTGGCACATATCATCACCTTACATCAACCTCACTGCTCAAACGTTCCTCCCACCATGAAGAGGACGAACACCCTGGCATATATCATCACCCTAAATCAACCTCACTGCTCAAACGTTCCTCCCACAATGAAGAGGACGAACACCCTGGCACATATCATCACCTTACATCAACCTCACTGCTCAAACGTTCCTCCCACCATGAAGAGGACGAACACCCTGGCACATATCATCACCTTACATCAACCTCACTGCTCAAACGTTCCTCCCACAATGAAGAGGACGAACACCCTGGCACATATCATCACCTTACATCAACCTCACTGCTCAAACGTTCCTCCCACCATGAAGAGGACGAAAAGGTTTAAATAAGTTTTAAATAAATGTTAATGCATTAACTAAAACAGAACGCATGTATAGAAAACAATTATACACATGGGGAATATGTAAACATATAACATTAATTAGATAAATAAACAATAATAAGTTAGCATAAACATGACGTATATAAAAAGTTAAATATTTATAAATAAAAATGCATATAATATATACAAATTGAAGTAGCCACTGATACCAAACGATGTCCACTCAGTTACCATTACTGATACTATTATCAATGATGTAATAGCTGGTTGGCGCTTTCTGTCACTACTGAAACAACGTCTGCATACCTGCCAACGATCATCAACTCCGCCTCTGAGCAGTTGCGACGAATGCGCCTCCAGATGTCCATGGTGAAGAGTGTACTACTGCTGTTGAAGATAGACGTCAATGACGACATGAGCGCAGACATCATGACGGCGATCATGAGGCCACGGGCACCGCTTGGCATCAGTAAGAGAACTAGTTTCGGGTAGGCGTAATTACTGCAGCCGGACGTTGAGCCGCACTCTTCAAGACATATGTCAGGATCAGCACACCCAACCGAGTCTAGAGCAGCAGCAACAGAGAACAACAGTCACACCCTAGACGAATGACTAATCTACGTTACAGTCTAATTCTGATACCCGTGCGTCGTAAGAAGTCTGTATTGGCTATGGTGAACGAAGGGATTTTGTAGTGCCAAACGGGAAGGTGTTTTTTCTAGATTGAGACAATCCACTCTGTAAGTCTACAATAGTTTTTAATCCATTTCCCCGTGTGGGGTATTTTAGATACACTGGCATAGAGACCATGTAATAGTAGGGACCAACTCAGTCAACTGGAGAAATGATCGGAATTTCCCACTTTTAGAACACATTCTGAGCAAACCATACACTGGCGTGGTTTTTTGATTTTTTTGCATATTTTTAGTTTTATTATCTCTTTTAGGTACATAGCCCCAAAACCATGACTTTTGTGTATTACAGTTTTATAAATGCTGGATGGTCCAATATGTGTATCAGGGCATAGGAAATATGGACATTTATTTTACCATTAAGAAGTGAATAAATAAGATACAACGAGCTTAAGATTTGAGAAATTCGGCAAAAGTAGCAAAACAAATCCGGTTGTACGCAAAGAAAAATAAGGCTACTCACACTTTCACAAGTTACCCGATCTAACGATAACAATCAATTCTTTTGACGATTTCATCAAAAATACACTGTTAAAGTGACTGCGCATGTTAAGTATACATTTGAACATCAAACACATTTATTCGCGATGGACTAAATGAATTGACGTGGCAGTGTTGACTGGCAGTGTGCGGGCTACTTACCTTTGAAGATTATTCTTGAGATCATTCCGGGGACTACCATTAGCCACATGGGGAGGAACTTAAGGTAGCCAGCCAGAATGCAGCCAGCCTTAGCGTGGGACAGGTTCTTCGCTGCCAGCGCCCGCTGTACGATCACCTGAGAGGAACAACACTGACGTCATCAAAGGTACAGGAATCGTGGTGTATAGAGTGCACGCACGCACGCACGCACGCACGCACGCACGCACGCACGCACGCACGCACGCACGCACGCACGCACGCACGCACGCACGCACGCACGCACGCACGCACGCACGCACGCACACACGCACCCACACTGGGCATCACAAAGATGAAGAGGTGAGAAACACCAGTCGCGTCGAGAAATCGTTGAAAAGACGAGGAACTGACAGCTCTGTTATATTTTAGCACAAAAACATACCGAATGAGAGCATCGCGTGCAAATTGCTGAATAGTGGTAGCCATGTGGCTGAGTAATTGAAGAGTTGGTGAAAAAGGTTGAACCAATAATGGAATCATGGAATCATGTAAAACTGCTGATCGGACAGTCCAGAATCCCGTCAAATGGCGCTGTTGCTTATGGACTAAGAACTACTACGATGGCAGAATGCACAACCACCCACAGACCACTCCTCACGGTTTTTAAAGGGGGTTTCGGGCGTTCACAATCAGCCAAGTAATTCTTGTTAGATTTCTGAAAAAAATGTACAGTTAGAAAAATTCTCTTAAAAGGTTTTTTTTCGTTCGAACCGACCGGAACACCCATGAGGACGGGCATGATTCATATTAGGCACTACGAGTCTTACCTGGTCGGAGCACCAGTACCACACTGCCGAAATGGTAAGTCCGAAGAAGACACCGGGCCACGGCAAGTCCGGGTCCTCGGGAGAGCGTATCAGGTGGAAGGCGTTGTCCGGAGGTTTGCCGCACGCCGTGTAGCTGTAGTTGAGCTCGGGGTGTGCCATGTAGTGGACCGTCGTGTTTGGGTAGGCGGTCGGGTACTTGTTCAAGACACCCTGGTAGCCGCCAACCTCCATGAAACCTGCGGTCACGCCGCACCGTTACACACAGGTTACCAGTGAACACCGTTGATAATGAACAATCTTAACATCGACCATGACAACATCGAGCAACACTACTAACACAAAGACACTATAAGGTTCACACTAAGTGTGTGCCATTAACGAATTAATTAATTTCTTGACAACGTTAACATTTTCATGCCCGTCCCGGGGGGGGTCGTGGGGGTGGGGGTGGGGGGGGGGTCGTGGGGGTCCGAACGAACGATAGAGGTTTTCGTATTATTGAAACAATAAAGACATAAACATTGCGACACCGATGGATAACATGAACATCGTTTGTTTTATTAGGAATGCATCATGGAGAGGAGAACCAAGTGGTTAATTATAAAGTTATATTATAAGTAATTAAAAGTTTGTTCATTAAATACAAAGCACCATTCAAAGCGATGACGTACTGAACGAAGTACACTCTACTTACGTGTGATCATTAGTTGTGGACGGATCTGGTTATCTTAATTACATAACTAATTGTATTATTGCCAACGTTGGATTAATTGTGATTGAGTGTTGACGTTGGTCGCTTGGCGGCGCCACCGCTGTGGCCTTTGGCTGTGTGACGTGTTGGCACAGCGGGTGTAAGTGTAACCATGGCAACGACACGACGACTAAGATGAATAGATGTTTCCACGTTGTCCTCGTGTTTGTTGTAGCATGGAATGGCTCGTGTACGTCTCACAAGTGTATTGTACCAGGCCCAGCTCCCACAGCATTGCATAAAAACAGAACACCCAAAACGTCCCGAAGAAGAACTTACAATTAGTCACTTGGCAGAAGGCAATGATTGAAAATAATGGCGATCTGAACGGAATACTTACTTTTGATCATTAGGTAGAATGCACCAATCAACATGATGACTGTTTGGATGAAGTCGGTCCATATGACAGCAGTCAAGCCTCCTACAAGCGTGGGTTTACAGTTTTAAAATTAAAGTTGATTAATTGGGATTCGTATTTATATAATTTTGAACAAAACATTTACACACATGTCAACCTGTGATAATAAAATGACTGAGTTTATTAGCCATTCGACGTCGCCTCGCGCAAGCCTGGCTGCCCCAAACGCACGTGATCGACCGATTGCTTCAACCCTTCCCATAAAGATCATATCACCCATCAAAGCAAACGAAAACATTGATACACATTTTCTTCGTAATATGGTGTTCGTTCAACATCACACGACGGAGATTTTAAGATGGAAATGCATTGGCTGCGTCAAAATGATGGAGACTCCGTTCGAATGAAGGAGAGTTGACATGTAAATATTTTTTTAAATACAAAAATGGATTGAACAGTCGTCTTGCAAAATACAAGGAACTGTGTGCAACTTCCGGCGCATCAGTGTGGTTATATCCATTAGATGGCTCCACTGTTCAGAGCATACGGCTTTCCGTAATGAACAGGCAACCATGTTGCCTAGATATTTTGTCGTTTAATTTCAATATTTTGCGAGCCTTTCACAATATTAACAAACGTGAATTTATCTGGATAAACCATAGAGTTTCATCATTAATCACCCCCCTATAAACAAGAGCGATAAGCCAGCTCACTGCAGTGAAGCGGGTGTGGACCACTGGCCGGCATTTCATTGCACGGCAGAAACAGTTGCATCCACTGCATGACACATAGGGTAGTACTGTTTATAGTGTGAACATAGCATGTTACAAATGGTTGTCTAACATATGTAAGTAAGTAAGTAAGTGAGTAAGTAAGTTAATGTATTTCCTCCTCACCATCATCATGTACAATATAAGGCAAACAAAAGCAATGAAGATGAGGTGGCTACCAGAGAATTATAAACTAGTAGCCAGTGACGATGACACCAGGAACCAATTAACTTAAAGATTTGTCATTGTCATTTGTTCTTAATGGGGCATGGCCACCAGACTGATAAATAATTTGGGTGAGGGTGGTCCCAACAGTTGTGTTATAAGTGTGGGTAGTTGGGTTGTTCTTACGTGCATTAGTGTTAAACTATTCAAGACAAACATCTTGGAGGCTTGCTGGAGAAAGTTGTGGGACAACGAATATGGTTATTTCCAGTGTGGCTTACAACTGTACGAATGGACAGAAGACAGGATCTAACATCTCGTTATTTTCAGGTAATTTATGTCGCAAATGTTTGTGCTGTGTTAGTGTATATGTGAATGAATGTAACAGTTTCGAAAATGTTCTGAAATATCAATATATTACAGATACGTTTGTTTTTCTTGGGGGAGCGTACATTAAGTGTTTCCCAGTAGTCACATTGATTGGGTGCAACATAAAATGTTATAGGGGTAGGATTCAGTTTTATAAATAATGTGTGCGTGCGTGTATGCATATTTGTAACTCTTTTATAAAACTCTACTAGATGTCAGCTCATTAATAAGATTTTTTTCTTTATTAAGTCATATGCATTTAATGAGGCTCTCCCCTTTTTGGTCGTCGTTTGCCTTTTCTTCGTTGTATGAACCACTATCATGTAACTCATTCTGTACACATTGCAACATTCATTGCATTCTAGGCATTTGTTTGACAAACAATGTGAAATGTTGCCTACTAAAACAATTGACAGCTTAAATGAGAGAGCACATTTCTTTACATGAGGCGTGTCCTTGGGCAAGTTGGCCAGATAACATTCGAGATATCTTGATCTGCTGGTGGAAATAGCTGTGATGGTGCAGCTGGGGAATGTGTTGGAAGATGGGAAAAGAATATTTTTGGGACCTTAGAGAAGAATGTCCAACAGGGCTTAATGAGATTTTGACCACTTGCAGTCATTAGCTAATACATGTACACACGCACACGCACGCACACGCACGCACGCACGCACGCACGCACGCACGCACGCACGCACGCACGCACGCACGCACGCACGCACGCACGCACGCACGCACGCACGCACGCACACACACACACACACACACACACACACACACACACACATGCACGCATGCACGCATACACGCACCCACAATAGCGATCGCAACAATGACGCTGACCTTCGGAAACAATTATAATACCATCTTAGATTAAGTATGATAAGTGTAGTGTGCCAAAGTTGTGAAATTTTTTTTTCTTAAATTTATTCGGTTTTCCTGTGTGTGTGTGTGGGTTGAGACGGCTCCCATAGCGGCAATTGTGGTCGATAGAATAAATATAGTATTACATAACAACAATGACCGTGTCGGTCGAGCTTTATCAGTATCGTCAACGCACATATCTAAAGGTCCGGTTGCTGTATTTGCCAAATCCCGGATATCAGCTACGGCAAGTCATTCGCAGTGCAGATCTGGCACCACACTCATTCAGTCGGTAGAGCGACCACCACGTTTATTGACTCCATATTTATTAGTATTCACATTTTAGCACAATTGGCAGTTCTACAAACAAATCTTTAAAAAAAATTGTGTTAAAGAGGTCGTGCTAATGCAAATTCCTACCGTATAAAGACGAACTTATGAAGGTTATTCACGTTATAATTATGATAAGAAAAGTTGTGATGAAAGTGGAAATTTTTCCAATTAATTTCTGTTTAAATATTAGTATTGCTGTTGATACATCGAAATATCAAAATAAATAACACACACATTTCGCTGGGATGGTGATCATAGAGCAGACAAGAGTAGTCCTGCTGGAGGTCATAGTGGCGATCATAGAGGAGGCAAAATTAGTCCAACTGGAGATGGCAACAGATGTTGAACCGTGCCACGTGACCGACGTCAGGTGACTTACCGAGGATGGCGAAGAGAGCAGCGATGGCGAGTAGGAGGATGATAGCGGCGTAGAGACTCCAACCAAGGGCAAGCTTCAGGAAGATGGCTCCAGCAAATAGGTCGGCCTGCAAGCAATGCGAACAACGTACAGTATCCGTCAAACTTAAAGAAGATAGCTCCTGCGAATAGGTCGGCCTGCAAGCAATATGAACAATGTAGGTACCCGACCAACTTAAAGAAGATGGTTCCTGCGAATAGGTCGGCCTGCAAGCAATATGAACAATGTAAGTACCAGACCAACTTAAATAAGATGGCTCCAGTGAATAGGTCGGCCTGCAAGCAATATGAACAATGTAGGTACCCGACCAACTTAAAGAAGATGGTTCCTGCGAATAGGTCGGCCTGCAAGCAATATGAACAATGTAAGTATCCGACCAACTTAAATAAGATGGCTCCAGCGAATAGGTCGGCCTGGAAGCAATATGAACAATGTAAGTACCCGACCAACTTAAAGAAGATGGCTCCAGCGAATAGGTCGGCCTGCAAGCAATATGAACAATGTAAGTACCCGACCAACTTAAAGAAGATGGCTCCAGCGAATAGGTCGGCCTGCAAGCAATATGAACAATGTAAGTACCCGTCCAACTTAAATAAGATGGCTCCAGCGAATAGGTCGGCCTGCAAGCAATATGAACACTGTAAGTACCCGACCAACTTAAAGAAGATGGCTCCAACAAGTAGGTCGGCCTGCAAACAGTGTGAACGATATGCAGACATCCGACCAACTTAAAAAGATGGTTCCAGCGAATAGGTCGTCTTGTAAGCAATACGCAGACATCCGGCCAACTTCAGTTCCCACATATAGGTCGGCCTGCAGGCAATGTAAACAATAAACAAAACATCCGGCTAACTTCAGTTCCCACATATAGGTCGGCCTGCAGGCAATGTAAACAATAAACAAAACATCCGGCCAACTTCAGTTCCCACATATAGGTCGGCCTGCAGGCAATGTAAACAATAAACAAAACATCCGGCTAACTTCAGTTCCCACATATAGGTCGGCCTGCAGGCAATGTAAACAATAAACAAAACATCCGGCCAACTTCAGTTCCCACATATAGGTCGGCCTGCAGGCAATGTAAACAATAAACAAAACATCCGGCCAACTTCAGTTCCCACATATAGGTCGGCCTGCAGGCAATGTAAACAATAAACAAAACATCCGGCCAACTTCATGAAGATGGCTCCAGCAAATGGGTCGGTATACAAGCAATGTAAACAATATATAGACATCCGGCCAACTTATAGAAGATGGCTTCAGCAAATTGGTCGGCCTACAAGCAACATAAACAATATATAGACATCCGGCTACCTTCAGGAAGATGACTACAGGCAGTGTAGACAATACATAGACACCCGACCAACTTATAGAAGATGGCTCCAACAAATTGGTCGTCCTATAAGCAATGTGAACAATATATAGACATTCGGCCAAATTATAGAATATGGTTCCAACAAATTGATCGGCCTACAAGCAATGCGAACAACGTACACTCTCCGGTTGATGGTAAAGCCGAACGTAGTTCCCGCTAACATGCCCACAACGCATGAAATACATTGTGAAATCTGTATTGAAACTTGTCGTCATTTCTTCCCAAAGTAGATAATTACTAGATATATGTATCGGTCGCACAGCATATTCATAAATGTTGATAGACTATTCCCGGCGTGACGGGAAGGCCCGCGCTTTCACTTTTGCCAAGCTCCGTATTACTCGTAATTCCGGGAGATTGTTTGACGTTTTGTTACTGTTGACACATCTGCAGTGTCCGGGTTATTCCTATGTCATACAAACGTCACTCTTCAACCACCTCATCTTCCAGTTATGAACACACTCATGGGACATATTACCCGAACGTCATTGACAAGTCATTCTATCACATCATTATGTTCCGCTATTCCACATGCCCTCCATTTCAACGATATATGGTTTAACAACCCCAGAGACAAGGATCTCCAGAGGAGATCAAATTGAAGCGTTTAATATATTGAATGGGTATGAAAATATTGAAAAAAAAATATTTTTTGTCACTTAAGAAAGATAGAAGAACCAGAGGACACGATGTAACGTTAGATAATGAAAAAAATATATTAGACATAAGAAAGTACTCATTCTCACATAAGACGATAAATGAATGGAAGAAAGTATATACATATTGTGTAAATGCTAGCAGCGTGAATATGTCTAAAAACCAAATGGACAAATATCTCAAAAGGGCGTATAATATGTGAAGAATTGGTGGACTTTCAATAAGCCAACGGCTTCCTTGTCCACTTGCTATGTAGGCTTTTACCTTGGATGGTAACCTTGTTAAATTTGGTCAGATATCACCAACACATCATCAGCACCTACCGAGACCTTGGTGAAGATCGACAGTAGCAGAGCGAGCACAGCCAGGTAGACTCTGATTCGTTGACCTCCGAATCTCTTCGACAGATACTCTGGCATGGTGAACACCTACAGACACGTATTAAAGACACTCTGGCATCGTGAACACCTAGAGACACGTGTTAAGGATACTCCGGCATGGTGAACACCCACAGACACGTATTAAAGGTACTCTGGCATTGTGAACACCTACATACACACGTATTAACACTGTAAAATATACCCGTGAAATGTTCATCACGTTGGTAGAGAATAATGAAGTAACGATTTTCTTCTAATCACAGCTATTGAGATTTACATACTCAACGTTTCGACTACCGTCGGTAACCTTCATCAGGAGACGAGGGACACACACTCAGCCACCTATGGGACGACCTGCTTGCCGTGCCAACTGGCGATCAGAAGAAGAACTAGTCTTCCTAGAATTCAGTTCCTGATGAATGCTGCCTACGGCAGCCGTAACGTTGAATAAGTAAATCTCAATAATTGTGATTAGAAAATCGTTACTTCGTGTAATATATTCAAGCTTCCATTGTACCCCGTCAACAGGCTACAGTTGTCATCACAGCGATAACTGGTTGTTCCTGCCCACCTTTGCACCAGGCTCTGCGAATCAAGATATGGATTGCGAACAGAATGGGTTTATATCTTGCTCACCCCACAAATCAGTAATAAATTTTTTATTATTTTGCAACTTAACGCTAAATGGCAGATTTTTCCTAGCAAAATGCGTTACCTTTTCCGTTTCTTTTTTCCTGTTACTTTTCCTTAGTCAAATGCGTGACCATTATTATAATCATCATCGAAATCGATGGATTACCAAGACACATACTTAACGATGTACAACCACCAGAAACACAACAGAGGATGCTCGTTGATTGGTACGACGTCATACGACAGAATGCACTAATATGTTGTAATTCAATATGGAAACAAATATTGCAGATAATGTATCTTTATGGTGCTGTAAGCGGGTGTTTGCTACCACACAATGTTAAGATGTTTTATGGTTTGTGAAAAAAATCCAGACTCACCCCAGACGCTGTATAGACGGGAACGAAGACCCAGCCAAGAATCATCAAAATGAATATCGCCTATAAAGTAAATCAAACGTTAACCAATAAACAAAATTACGGGACAGAGAGCAGAGTTAGACAAGGACATCAACGTTACAGGGACAGAAAGCGGTGTTTGTCAAGGACAAGACAGTTACGGGGACAGAGGCAGAAGTTAGACATGGACATAACAGTTACTAGGACAGAGGGTGATGTTAGTCACGGGCATTAACGTTACGGGGTAAGAGGGAAAGTTATCCACGGTCATGAAATTTACATGGACTGAGGGCGAACTTTGTTAGATACATCGATGTTACTGGGAAAGAGGGCTAAGTTAGACAACACAGTTACGAGGACAGGGGGTGATGTTTGTCACGGACAGCAACGAAGCAACGAAGTTAGACACGGAACACGTTACTAGGAAATACACTACGCAACTTTGACGCGATTACTACAAAGCCAGTTCGTATTACCGAGTGACGCTCGTAATACTATCCTACACAAATACGTCACAACATGATCCATCTTTAAGTGAGTCGTAATATAATAAAGGTGGACACCACTGCAGTATTGAGGTGCTAGTGTATTCGGATATGAGGCAAACCACAGCTACGAAATGCATGTTTCAGTATATATTAATACGGTAAATGGGACAACGTTTTGTAATTTTTATCGTCAAATCATGTCATATACTATAAGCTATATCTAGTGTAGCATCTTGACCACCCAAATGACCACCCAAAAGACCACCCAAGTGACCACCAAAATGATCACCCAATGTGTTTTAATGAAACACAATTTAAAAATTCCATTTGACCGTTGTCTGGTTGAACATTAGCCTTGCTGTTCTGCATGCAGTTTAAACATGACATTGGGGGCGGAAAAAATTAAATTAAACATATACATTATATTTTAAAATGTGGTTCATTGACGTCATTTGGACGGTCAAGATGGTAGAATAGATACAGTTCACACTGAATAACAGGAGTTCATGTTGAATAACAGGAGTTCATGTTGAATAACAGGAGTTCATGTTGAATAACAGGAGTTCATGTTGCAAGCATCCGGACGTTGTACCTTTAAGAAAGCAAGAAATGAATCATTTGAAAATGTCATAAATATTAAAACTGCTTCCAACTGATTTAGTATATCACAAATCCGGTTCATTTGTGTCCAAATATGTAGTGTGTGAATAGTTTATGTAACATCCGCGGTCGATTTAATAAAAAAATGCTTATTTTTGTTCAAATCTTCGTAAGTATCAAAATAGTGGATATCTAAAATGGTAAACACTGTGTGGGTCAATGCTGATCATGGGCGTGACCTCCAACCTCTCGCCCGATCACATGACAAAGTTACGAAATTTCACCAAGGAACAAAATCGTGATTTTTCAGCATTTCGATTTTCACTTCAGTAAATGCTTGAACAAGCATTAACTAATTTAATAGTTTGTCTGATGATTTCACAAAAAAACTGCATAAAAAATGCACAAACGAGCTAGCATGTTATAGTAGATACTAAGTAGATTTGGTTTTTCGCAAACTTAATTTGAAATGAGACTAGCAAATCAATCGAATTGATTAAGCACCTTTAAACACCATATGTTCGTCAACGGCACATAAGTCAGTAAAAAGAGAAATTCGTATTTCCAGTCAGTGGCGTATTTAGGATATCGGACGTGGGGGGGGGGGCAGGCTTAGTCACCCATTAGTTCGCCATACTACCATATAGTGGCGCCACAGGTTAGTCACGGAAAATTCATATCCAAAAGCCAAAGTGGGCACCGCCAAATGCCCTCCCCCTGAATACGCCACCGGTTCTACTCGTGTCTATACCGAGAGAAACGTGGTTCCGGTTGGAGAAGGACTGGAAGAAGCCATACTTACATTTAGTTCGAAGACACTCATTCCGATACCGTTGGCAGCGCCAGCCCCAGCCAGTCCGATGAAGTGTCCGCTGCCGATGTTACTGGCGAACAGCGATGCTCCGATCTGAAACAGAAGCCACCGGCGATATTTATATCAAATGGTACATTTGTGAACTGCATCCCCCTGTAATCGTCCGAGACGGTGGCGGAGTACCACAAAAAAGGCACCAGGCAGATTATTTGTACTAAATAATCCTCACCCGTCGAGTTGGGATTATGTTCTTTAGCGTCGCAGTCGGTTGTCGCTCGGCTTCAAAGCTATCAACCGTGTCAAAAGATATTCAATAGTTCTGTTGTCATCGCACGCGCCATTTGTATGCGATGATCGCACCATGACGTAAACAAAATTGTTTCGCCCGTTCGATTATGAACTAATAACTGCACCCCTGTATTGGATAGAGCATATTGAATGCGTGTGTAATAAACGTTACATACTCCATTGACAAACAAAATGCAATTTTTAAACGTGTTATATAACAACATTAACATTCGCATCAGGACAAATAAAAATGGGAAATCATATGACGTGCGGATCGGTCACGTTTATGTCATTTTGGATGTTGACATATGTTTTATTTATATGCGCAATATATCTATCATGTCAGATTGGTGATGAATAAAACACTTTATTTACTGGTTTGCCCCCATCGCCGTGAGGTCGGTTTTGTAACTCGATGATAAAATTTTCTTAATCTTGAAAATACCTGTTATGATAGGGAAGCTATATTGCTCTTTATTCGACAGGTTGAACATGATTGCGGCTACGAGCAAATTACTCACATATGGTAGTTTCATTAGCAATTACAAACTTTTCTTTGTTTAAACTATTTAAGACACTGCGCATCTTGGAATGAACTTGCGGCATGTCCCCTCACACTCAACTTGCGGCATGTCCCCTCACACTCAACTTGAGGCATGTCCCCTCACACTCAACTTGCGGCATGTCCCCTCACACTCAACTTGAGGCATGTCCCCTCACACTCAACTTGCGGCATGTCCCCTCACACTCAACTTGCGGCATGTCCCCTCACACTCAACTTGCGGCATGTCCCCTCACACTCAACTTGCGGCATGTCCCCTCACACTCAACTTGCGGCATGTCCCCTCACACTCAACTTGAGGCATGTCCCCTCACACTCAACTTGCGGCATGTCCCCTCACACTCAACCAATCGTCCTCACTAAATCAAGCTCTGCCTCACATTTGCACAACATACGCATGGAATTGCATTTAGACATACGCATGCATGCACGCCCAAAGTGTCGTGTTGCCTCCTACGTATCTCCCCCTCAGCGTTTCACGTTCCCACGCCAGGTCGACATGATAATCCGTCTAAATCCGCCTGTAATATGTGCATGTTAGCAGCCTGATTATTCACAGTCGCCGCTGCACAAGAACGCCAGATCAAGTGACCCGGGTCGTATATCATTGGATACGTCAGACAGAGACAATGGTGGGAATTATGCATTTAAAGGACACAAATCATCCTGAGCGCGTCGCGTACGATATTTGCAGCAAAGTTTCCCATTTAGCGGGAATGAACGGTAGATATATAGTTACTTTTATTCACCCCCCTTCCAACACATCAATGTTTAATCATACCTAAATTTCATATATTATAAATTGTGTTTTAGTATTATTATTATTATTATTATTATTATGGAATGAAACAAATTTGTTCTGTACGTCGAAAATAAATTAATGATTGAATTAGTTATTTTGTCAACAGGCGGCGCCTGCTGCAGCATAGCGGCGTTGACCAATCACCGGAGCACGCCTTTGTGACGTCAATCTCCGCTGGTCGAGTAAGAGTTCCATCTAGAAGCGTGTGTTAGTGTGGTACGTTCGACATTCAGGTTGAAATGGAATTGCATTTAAACAATATTGTCAGAACCGAAAGGGCGTGGGTGCATTGCGAATATTTCTGTTGGGAGGTCCGAACCTACATACTTGTTCATTCGGTTCACAGTGGCTGACTCGAGTCTGTCCGAACATACATACTTGTTCATTCGGTTCACAGTGGCTGACTCGAGTCGGTCCGAACATACATACTTGTTGATTCTTTTCACAGTGGCTGACCCGAGTCGGTCCGAACATACATACTTGTTGATTCGGTTCACAGTGGCTGACTCGTGTCGCACATTTTCAAGAAACGCGGCTTGACTTGGAATTCAGATAGATGACTCGAGGCTTGACTTGGACTTGGAGATCACTGACTTGTGTCTCGTGACTTGCCAACAAGTCTGCAAAACTAATGAACTCCTGCGTCTCGATATACTTTATTCTAAATGTATATTCAAGACTTTCCGCCGTTTGTACTACGTTTTCCGTAGCACGCCCTCGATTCTAATCAATTCGGAAAGCGTATAAATAATTTTTTTTATTCTAAGAGTTATATTCCAATATAACACATTTGCGTACAGGAACCAACCATTAAAACAGCGTATTCGTCGCATTTACAGATCATACATTCACCGTAATCTTTGTTTTATCGTCAGTTTTATTGTAGTGTCGTCAGACAGGTCAATGCGTTCAAGTACAACATTAAGTAATGCGTTCGTCAATAGGGTTGAGTTTTCCGATCACGTAGCCAGTGCATAGACTCGCCTTTTTAAATTAACAATTCCATATTTCATTATTATTATATTACATCAAGCTCACCTGATAATAACATATGTGGAAATGTTAATGGCAAAAATGTCAGTGATTCAAATTGACTCGCACGGCATATGGAGACAGACAAAGACGCTCATGAAACTATTATGACAAACAATTGAAGGCAATTGCAATGTTACGAGAAAGCGTTAACGTTGGTAGATATAGCGGACGTTTGTGATAATACCGGTTTTTTTTTTAATGGTGCAGTTCTGTGGCTTGTCAATGAATCCATGTGATATCACATGTGATAGACGTAGAACTATTGATGATCGTGCTACCAACTCTCAAATTAACTTCCATGAGTAATTTTGTGCAGGATGTACGTTAAGCTAGCCGCTGTCTCCCAAACTACAACGATGGAAAGAGACGAAACGGGAAGTCAACTTCGCCAAGATTGTACAAATGTCTTGTTTTTGTACGACTCCTGATGTTTCCCTTGCCTGTTATTCTTGGTTTTCCTTGCAGTGTGCTGCTGGTTAAGGTGCCCCCCTCGAAGTTATTTAGAGTCCAAACCAGCCACGTCCTTCTGACAATTGTAAATTCTTCGTGTTTGCTAGTGCTGTAATATGGAGTGATGTTGTGGCGAACATGTGTTTGCGAAAGCTACCGACCAGCGTTGAAAACTCGGGTACATCTTAAAAGTAGTCTCACTAAAACATAATATATGAACACACACACACACACGCACGCACGCACGCGCGCGCGCGCACACGCACGCACACACACAGTGGTGTACAAAATATATGCCAAATATGGTGATTTTATCACAAAATGCACCACTGTGCGGCTACCGGTAATATTTACATTGTTTGCTAAATCTTACCATGTTATTGGTAAAAAACTTTATTAACACTTCTTACAAATGCATGATGTTATCAGGGTGAACCTTTATTTTTGGCCCAGAAATTAAACGCACACCGAAACACTGGTGTTCACGTCCAGATGTGAACAACATGACACGCGATATCGTAATCAACATATGTTCCGTGAGGGTAACTTTAGAAAGATTATTACACTCCAACTCAAGACAATATCATAAACAAAGAGCTATCGAGGAGGTCAGACCAACACAACATCAAACAAGGGATCGAAAAAAGGTAATGGACTTGAATAGGAGGCACCCTCTGGAAGGAAAGCACAAGGAATGCCCTAGAATGGAATCCTCGAGGGAATAGACAACCGGAAAGGCCAAGAGGTAGTAGGAAGAGGTGAACAGCTGACGAAATGACGAAGTTTGGAAACACCTGGAAAGAGACGAAGAAATAAATCAACGAAAAATAGTGTGAATTAGAGACGTGTAGTTTCGGTGTCCGATGGGACAGTTTCAGTGAAGATGACCAAATAAGTAAATGTGTGCGTGTGTGCATGCGAATGAGTGACTGAGTGAGTATACGCGTGCGAGTGTGCTTAGCTGTGTACACGTGAACGACTGAGTAAATGCGTGAGTGCCTGCTGCGGTATCTGGCATGAATATCTAGCACAAATAAGCACTAGTGCGCGTTGTCATCTAACCGTGACATCAGACATTCAAAGACCCGAGGTCCAAATACACTTAATGGACTCAAGAGCGATGTAATTGAAAACATATTTATGCACGTTGCATAATAGGTTTTTAAACGTCGTTCTTATATCTGATGGCTAAGGCCTGAAAGGTCACTATGTTGCGCAATGTTTTTTGCCATGTACACCACATGTTTACTATACAGTGGCATATAATGAGTAATATGATATTTACATAATAATAGTGTTTTGTATTTTATCTCCACACCATCAGGTTCAAGTTAGTGGATAGAGGGAGGGTTATCACAGTGCATCTGACACAAATGACCGACACAAATGTACCACAGGGCCTGCTGTCCGTTTACCCTGACACTAGCTATAGCGGACTGGGTTGAACTAACGTTATCATTGAAAATCTAATATTATATAAATTTAAAACTTTGTATAATACGATGTGGTATGATAACATTACGGAACGTGAATGGTTTTGCACTCATTTCTAATCATTAAGGCTTGAAAGGTCACTGTTGCGTACTGGTTTTGAAGTTTATCACATTTTAACTTTTCAATGCTATGTAAATAGACGTTTAAATATAGCCCAGTATCCAGTCCTTGGGGCTGCTCAATGCGCTTTACACTTCACCCCCTGGCAGACCTGTTTACACTTCACCCCCTGGCAGACCTGTTTTCACTTCACCCCCTGGCAGACCTATTTACACTTCACACCCTGGCATACCTGTTTACACTTCACCCCCTGGTAGACCCATTTACACTTCACCCCCTGTCAGACCTGTTTACACTTCACCCCCTGTCAGACCTGTTTACACTTCACCCCTTGGCAGACCTATTTACACTTCACCCCCTGGCAGACTTGTTTACACTTCACCCCCTGGCAGACCTGTTCATTCCAACGTCATCTCAACTTCTCTGGGAAGCATTAAGCAGCGCTGCAATTACTGCGCGGAGACTATTTGTTCACATATACACCTCTGTCTGTAGCCAGGTACTCATTTATACAGCTGAGTGAACTGTGACAATGTGGGGTGAACGAAATTGCCAAAGTTTCGAAACGGCAGCATGAGGATTCGAACCCGAGTTCTCTCGACTGAGAGCAGACCTGGGGCAGATACATTGTGTATCTGTATCTTTTGTATCTAGATACATTTTTCGAAGTATCTGTATCTGTATCTAGATACTTACGTTTAAAATGAAAAGTATATGTATATGTATGTAGATACAGTGGCGATGTATCTGAATTTTCAGATACTTTTCAGATACATTTCAGATACAATATATATCACAGATTTTGCTGGACATATTCCATTGGTGAATTGCAATTAGATATAGAAGTCAGTAATTACTCACAGTCTGGAGTAGTTCAAGAATGTTGATGGTGGACTGTTGCTTAATTGATGATTATATAATTAGTAATTATATTTGTTTCATGTTTTTAAAAGCAATTAGCGAAGCCATTTGGATCACTCAAAGTCATTCATATGGAAATCTTGAGCAGATCATGAAGTGACACATGTCAATTATTAAATAACATCATAGCAATTGAGTTTACTTTACATGGTTGCGTTACCTAGCAACTAGCAACTTGGTGATCAAACAAGGGTAATTTATTGGTTCACCGGTCAGGGCTTTCTAAGCCTACATTCATAATACCACGTAGATGCATTACAAAGTTGAACTGAGTGATTGATGATTATACTATGTATGATATTACCTGAATAAAATATTAAATACATATTCAGTGTGTTTTCCCTGACAGTTTTCAAATCGGTGTCGAAAATGTGTCTGTATCTGCATCTAGATACATTTGTGTGTATCTGCATCTATATCTAGATATATTTAACATTCATGTATCTGTATCTGTGACATTTCCAATGTATCTAAATCTTATCTAGATATATTGGCAATGTATCTGCCCCAGGTCTGCTTGAGAGATGGCGTTCTAACTATTACACAAAAGCATGAGTGACACGGTAATGGCATAATATCGCTAGCAGTTGTGATAATTGTGTTTGTGTTTAATATCTACAACATCAATGCTATGCAAGTTGTGTTTATATATGTTGTGCTTTTTCGCTATTCACAAAGCGGCGTTCCTTTTATCGCTGGGTACGAGGGAATGTGACAAACAGTGCAGCGCAGAACAGGGGTCCCAAAGGTTAACTTGTTATCTATGCTTAAATATCAACCTAATCTTTGATTTTTACCCCTGTCTCTAACGCAGGAGAGTTATGTTTCCGTTCCCGGTGGATGTCGGCATGTGGAAGGCAATGGCCTGTTTTGCATAGCACAGTTGTGCAAATGACTCATTATGCGTTAATAAATCTTTAATTGTGTTCGTAACACACATTCAGTCATATCTAACATTGGTAGCAGAACGTACAGATGAAAAATGACAAGTAGCTATAAGAACCCACCCACATTTGACGATAAAACAATCTTGAACGAAACGTGGAAGAACGAGCTTGAAATATGGCGACTCGTTACCGACCGAGCAGCAGACAAGCAACGTCCGTAACTGCAAGAGAAACGGTACTAGAGTTACCGGCTGCAGACTTGAACGAGACCCATGGTATGGCCACATTAGTTGGTAAATTTGACAAACGTTTCTTAAAAGAAGCAAAAGATTGTGCATATGAAGCATATAAAAACTTTGACAGTTTTCGCAAATCAGACGAAATGATTATGACAGACTACATTATTGAGT
Source organism: Lamellibrachia columna (assembly GCA_963662155.1). NCBI lineage: Eukaryota > Metazoa > Annelida > Polychaeta > Sabellida > Siboglinidae > Lamellibrachia > Lamellibrachia columna. The sequence goes on along the minus strand of OY759269.1, from coordinate 47,909,030 downwards.
TCGAGCAGAGGCGTAAGAGATACGAAATGACTCTACCTGATGCAGTGTTGGCATTCAAATTATTGGATAATGCCAGTTTAACTGTCAAAGAGCGAAAGTTGGTTTTAATAGCTTCGGCAGATCTGATTTTTGCGTCCACGAAATCGGCTCTCAGTCGGATTTTTGGAGACAGAAGTACATGCACACAAGGAGCTGAAGCTATTCAAGTGAAACAGGAGACTGTGTATGCAACACAACAGAAGGCACTCAGTTACAAGTCGCCGAATAGAATACTTAAAGGCACCAATCCTATCAACAAATTTGAAAAACGAACCAAGTGTTTTATCTGCCATAATGTATTTCATTGTGCAAAGGATTGACCTGAAAGAACAGCTGGTGTCAAGATAAATGAAGATGTGGTGGAGAATTGTAACATTACGCAATTTGCAAGAGAGCATTTGTCGGATAATGAAATCTTTGTTGTGGAATCGTTAGGATTAGCTGTCATTGACACTGCTTGCTCACGAACGGTTTGTGGAGAAAAATGGTTAAACCATTACGTGAAGGGTTTAAACATTAGCAAATGTGTTTCCACCTTGGCCAGCAAGAAAGGTTTCAAATTTGGTGATGGTAGTGTTGTTCATTCATTCAAACGAGTTGTCATTCCGGCGAAGATCGACAGCAATGACTGTAACATTGACACTGAAGTTGTGAAATCTGACATTCCATTGTTACTCAGCAAAACATCCTTATAGAGAGCAGGCACTGTGTCAGATCTGAAGAAAGACAAGGCAGTGATGTTTGAGGAACCAGATGAACTTGAATTCACATCAAGCGGACAGTATTATGTCAAATTATTGAATCAAGACATTCATTCTAAAGTTCCCGAAGAAGAAGTCTTAACAGTGACAACGAACATGAGTAGTGCTGACAAACAGAAGATGGTGGGCAAATTACACAAACAGTTTGGTCATGCATCAGTTGATCGTTTAACGCGGCTGCTTAAAAGGGCAGGGACAACAGACACTGAAACGTTAGGGTTGCTACAAGTAGTTGTAGAAAATTGTGAAATTTGTGCTAAACATAGAAAACCCATTTTCAAGCCTGTTGTCTTCCTCTAGCTACAGAATCCAATGAAACTGTTGCTGTATATCTGCATGAACTGGAACATAGTGTGTGGTATTTACATATAATTGGTGAATTTACCAGATTCAGTGCAGGAAGCCTAATGCGGACGAAAAAATCTTCAGAATTTGTGAAGAAGTTCCTTCAATTCTGGATCTGTATACATTGTGCGCCAAAACGTCTGTACAGTGATAACGCTGGCGAATTCAACAATGACGAAGCCCGTGACATGACAGAAAACTTCAACATTGAAGTTCAGACGACACCAGCATACAGTCCATGGAGAAATGGTCTGCTCAACCAGACACTAACATCAATCCTTTTGAAGGTGAAAACAGAGAAAGGGTTTGACTGGGAAACCGCTCGTTGTTGGGCACTCGTGGCAAAGAATGTGCTTCACAATGTCAATGGTCCGTGTCAGCTAGTTTGTGGATGTACTCCTAATCTTTCAAGTGTGCTGATCGATAAACCTCCAGCTTTAGAGGGATCAACCATGAGCAACACTGTTGGAAATTACATTTCGGCACTTCATTTGGCTAGGACAGCATTCACTCAGTCGGAATGTTCTGAACAGATTCGTCGAGCATTACTTAAACATATTCATCCAACTGGTGTACAGTACCTTACAGGAAACAAGGTATGCTACAAACGGCCAGATTGCATTGAGTAGAAAGGACTAGGAACAGTTTTCGGCCAGGATGGAGCTGTTGTCTTCGTCAGGCATGGGGGAACTTATGTTCGTGTCCATCAATGTCGATTGTCTAAGACGACTCTTTCTAGTAATTAGACACCTAATAGTGACCCTACAGAATGGAAGCTACCAAGGGTAGAGCAACAAAAGATTACCATTTCTGATGACGAGAGACACAATGAAAACAAACATTCGGTGAATGGAGAAAATCAACCTGGGGCTGTGAACATTCAAGTAAAACCAGGACAAACAGTGGCATATGTTGACATGCAAACATGGGGCATGTGTGTTGCAGAAGTACTTGGCCCAGCAGGCAAAGCCACAGGACAGAAAATAAATTGGCGTAATCTAAGATATTCTGCTCCTAATGTGATGAAGGGAGCTGAGGCTTCTGTGGATTTTAGCAAAGTTAATGAATTCAAGTTTGTGAATGATGCATCCTGTGTTGACTTTAACAGTCGTGAGGAAAATATGATAGCATTTGAAGATGTCTCATTTGGGACAGCTAAATCAGCTTAATTAGACAGTTGGAAAAACAACCAGGTGTGTGTTGAAAAGAAAGACATTGGTCAAAAGTGTATCTCCACGAGGTGGATATGCAACCTCAAAGAAACCCCTGAAGGTATAATTCCCAACGATCGGTTGGTTGCTCGGGGCTTTGAGGAATTGGAAACAAGGCCCTTGCCAAAATTTCTCTCCAACTTGTGCAGCATAATCTCTTAGACTTGTTCTAGCGGTTCTCACTGCAAAACGCTAGAAGCCTCATTCGATGGACATAAAGACGGCCTTTCTACAAAGGTCTGAATTAGAGAGGGACATTTTTATAAGGCCTCCTGCAGAAGCCAAGGTCGAGGGAATTGTTTGGCCACTGCGAAAGTGTGTCTATAGACTAGCAGATGCTTCTCTGTAATTGTATAATAAAGTGCGTGAAGTCATGCTGCAAAGTGGTGCCAAAATCTCTTTGGTTGATCCGGCTGGGTCATTCTACTGGAAAAAACGACCAGTTCGAGGCATATTGGCATGATTTTATCTGGGGAGGAATAATGGCCTTTCAACAGGAAGTCATCAGCAAGATCAGATCGACCTTCTGTCTGGGTTGCGAACATGGGAAAGAAAACGAGACTTTCTCTTACGTTGGTATCGAGTTGTCCTGTTCTGAAGAAGGAAACAACTTCAACAACAAGATTACCTCAACAACCTAATGTTATGATTGATGCATCAAACTTAACAGCTCCTATGAAAGGAGCTACTGTGCAGAACATTGAGGTTAACAAAGTCATTCACAAGTTGAAATCTGAAGAGGTTCCAATGAAGTTTCAATTCCTAGGAGATTATAGCATTGGTGATATTCAGTGATGCCTCACTGGGTAACTTACCTGATGGTGGGGCACAAGGTGGACATTTCATCATGATTTTTTTGGGGAAATGTAAGATTTTCGCCATTTTCTTGGCAGTCTAAGAGGATTCGACGTGTGGTGAGGATCACATTGGCAGGAGAAGCTCTAGCACTAGCAGATGGCGTTAACAGTGGTATGTTTCTGGCAACTTTGTTCGCAGAATTGATTACTAGAAAGGCAAAACCGTTGTTGCTCATCAGTTGTGTAACGGGTAATCATTCCCTCTATGGTGCAGTCAAGTCGACTAAGTTTGTAGCAGACAAAGGGCTACGTATTGAGATTAGCAACATTAAAGTGCTAATTCAACACCGACAGATTAAACGGCTACAGTGGCTTGCAACAAGGGGCCAAATAGCAGATTCCTTAACAAAGAAAGGCACGTCCTCATTTGGCCTTCTGAAAGCCATCAGTGACGGAATGTGATGTAGCGACAATTCTACACAAGAACCTGATTGATGCGATGGACTGACTATCGAGTGTATCATATTTATAAAACTGTAATGATCAATCAATGAGTTTGAGAAATAGTTTGATGACATTTACTGGACATACAACTTCACCACAGACTTTCTTGTTTGCATAAAGTCTAATAGGACACTATATCTTTCTTTTATTACAGAGGAGTTTGTTAACGTGTTATCTTTGTTTAAATATCAACGTGATCTATGTTTACATTTTACCCCTGTTTCTAACGCAGGAGAGTTCTGTTTCCGTTCCCGGTGGATGACGGCATGTGGAAGGCAATGGCCTCTTTTGCAGTTGTGCAAATGACTCATTATGCTTTATTAGATGTTTAATTGTGTTCGTAACACATCTTGAGTCATATATAACACCATAATTATTACTTTTAAGAGGTTGTTCTTTACATCGGAAGTTTATGTAGCGAGAGGCCACCGTGTTCTATTTTTGTTGTGATTATCATGAACAGGCCGTTGCTTTTTCAATGATAAAAAGGTAGAGGTAAAAAGCGAATGTAAAATTATGTATTGTGTATCCATTAGCAGCGGCCGTGGAAAACTAAAGATGAATGAAAGCATAAAAGGAAAAGTAAACGAAATGTTGGACGTTTCCCATGTAACGGTTTAGTGTTACACGCGCAACGAGAGGGAGACAGACAGTTCAAACCTACAGTGAACTAATATTTATACCCAGCCGCTGTCGTAACTGTAGTGGCCTATTCAAACATGGCCGATCCACTCGAGAAAATCTAGTGTTTACTATGCAGACTCGTAAACGATAGCAATGACTAGAGGTATGTGTAATCTTTGAATAAACATCTCGTGTCAAAGCACCTTCTATAAATCACTGTTGCTTCTGTGACTCCATTTGAAACGATATATTGTTATCATTATATTAGCTTCAGTTAATAATTTACAGTAATTGAGCTCACAGGACGATGGCGTGATACATCGACCCTGCTAAATACAGGACAATTGTTTCACGGTCTTGGCCCTGACACTTACAGGGCAATGGTTTCGTTGTACTGGCCCTGCCACTTACTGAATGACGTTTTCATCGCATTGGCCCTTTAACTTACAGGATGATGGTTTCATCATATCGGCCCCGTCATTTAGGGGTGATCTCAATGTACCAATGCACGACACTACGCGCAATCGACGTTATTTAACCCCAGACCCCCGCTACACGAAACTTATTTGAATTACTCCGAATAGCCATGAAAATGTCCTTGTCTTTCAATGTATAATCACCACAGACACACATACACTAATATGAATTTGATTGTGGCAAAATGCGATCTATTCGTTCCTCTTTCATCACAATATGAACTGAAATGTAACAAACGATTTTTTTTTGGGGGAATGCATTGATATATGACGTTAAGCAAAACAGCTGCTACCCCCATTACACGTGACACCAACTTCATGCCATGTCATGCATCCATGTTTTGAGCTCATCCCTTTATGACGATGGTTTCATTGCATTGACACTGTCACTTGAAAGACGGTTGCTTCGAAGTTGCCCTTTGACGTGAGCCATGTACAATGGTGACGTAGTAAAACGCTGCTCTGTCATCCGCAAGAAAGAAGAGTGGGTGTTATATAGAGTGTGCTGTTGGGGCAACGTCAATGACACCGTGAACCCGGGGCATAACTAGGTGGGTTCACGATCTCGTAACCTCCTCTCTGGTTGCCTATGTGTCTGTCTGTCTGCGTATGTCAGTTATATGCAATAACTGAGTTAATTACAGCATCTGCTCTTTGCTCATCGACAATTGCTCATGTCGACTACCAGGCTTGATTTGAGCATTTCAATTGTAGTAACAATGTGAATGTAACGAACGTTCTACATAAATGTTTACTTCACCTGAATGCATACTTGTAGTACAACGATATAATCATAGTTTAAAATTTTATATATACTGATAACAAACAGAAGTCACACGATTTGTATACGAACATTTGACATAATATTAAATATATCTACTATGTTTTACAACCTGCTTCAAAAACTTTATGGGACTAAATAACCCATAGCAAAACTATCAGGCGCAAGTCAGAAGCCAATGCACCCGACACTTGCGACAAAATAAACCTATTTTGAGAGGTACCCTTTCGGAAAACATCATTGTGAGAACATGCTCCAAACAGCCATAGTCGGTTCGCTGTGAGAATAACAAAATCAGAAAAAAAACCAACGAGTCGTTAAAGTGTACGGATACTCAGTCATTCATTGTCTGTCCGTGAAAGCCTCAAGCAGGTCCGTCTATATTTATGTCCTTGTTCACCTACCCCTATGGGTGTAGGTGAACAAGTTGCTGCGAGCGATATAATTATTATTATAAAAGAAAAACTTGCTACATATCTCTGCATAAGATCATGTAAAGAGGGTCATGGCTGCGTGAAAGGCCTGTGACATGTATTTATTGTGTGTGTGTGTGTGTGTGTGTGTGTGTGTGTGTGTGTGTGTGTGTGTGTGTGTGTGTGTGTGTTTGCGTGCGTGCGTGTGTGCGTGTATGCACGTGAATGCACACTCGTTCGTGGTTTAATAAAAAGTCGAGACTGTTTGAATGACCTGGTTTGCCAGGAGTAAAGTGTGCAGCGCCTTCGAACAGAGTAAATTTGCGCACTGAGCGTTAGTTGTACTCGAGTGTTTCCCAACAACACTCGTTCCGGACATTAAACTACACAAAATGTTCTATCGGCAGTCAAAGTTAATGTCTACGAAAACCGGCATGAAGAATGTCACCATTCACCACGCATATGTGTCTGCCCGCAAGAGAGCTTTGAAGCGACAACGTCTTCACATCACATCAGCATTCAGTTTCCGCCAAAACGAGCCAAAAGTATTTTACGTGTCAATACAATGCAGAGCTGTGACCTGTGTTCGGGCGGGTGCTTGGCGACGCATATCGAATGTATGGGTGACATTCCTTTCGCGTTGTGATGACACAATCAAAGATGAATATGGGGCAATTGCCAAAAAGTGAGCATAGTTTGGCTTAGGAACCAGTTAACATCGATTAAACTTTTAATATAATATTATTATGACAGTTATAATTTTGTCATTTCAGCATTTAATATAATATTTATTATGAGTGCAAGGTTTAATAACTCTCATATCATATGGACTTTACCAATGGCAGTAACAACGAACTATTTCTTTAATTGTCTACGTTTTATTTGTAATAAACAAAGGGCCTCATGTTATATTTTAATTAATTTAATGCTCTATTAATGTATCATAGTTAATGTTTCATACACGTTTTTGATATGCACTTGCGTGTATTATTCAGCTTCCCTGGCTGCAAAGCAAAATAGCCTTATTATTAGTATTATAAGTAAGTATTGTAGTTGCACCATGTGATGTGTTCGACACGTGAAGTAGGGCGCCTCAGCTGGGCGGAGTCGCGGTGATCGTGTTACGCCTGGCAGCACACAGGACCAGCCACGCGTGACCTGTGTCTGACCCGTCATTGTGGTTGTGTCATGAATCACGTGCGTGTCACAATGCGGTGGCCAGCAACTAGTCAACAGCAGGTTCTTGAAAAACTATGTGCTCATCCTCATTGTTGGCTATGCCTAAGGAGTATTATTATCTTGTTAAAAATCCTGTTAAAATGTTTACTCATATTTTCCTGACAACTTTTGATCTGTGTTGAATATTACGGCCCATTTTGTAACAACTGACCATTTTATAATATGTACCGATATTGGTAATAACCACGATTTTGTAATAATGTAAAGGATACAGATGTTGTACTGATATGGCGACTTAAATATAACGACATTAATGAGCCATGAGAACATGTTGAGAAAAAAGAAACGCAAACAATGGTGGATATAGGCGAAGATGAGTCTCCATTCTTCCTAGCTCGACATCACTTTTTTCAAAGCGCTGTCATAGTCCAGTGCGGAAATTGTATATCGCACGCACGCACACACACAGAACCGTTGAAGTCACAGATGATGCGAACTGAATGACCTCGGGTGATTACTGCAAAGCACGACCGCCATATTCATCGCATTCTCCGGTGGATAGACTCCATAGTGCCAACGACACCGCCCGGAACATCGTCGCGAACCAACATAGGCATATGAGCGATCAGGCAGTGCGCTGTCGAATTTCCGATAAAAATCATCAAATAGCAAAACCATATTAAACTATTCGTGTTTATCTTGTTGTTCGGTAGGATATGACGTGCTTACTCACCAGGATCCAGTTCATGCTGCGGCCGGCGAGAAAATAACCGCCCACGGAACCCCGGTTCTTCAGCGACGACTGCAACGCAAGGGGGATCAGAGTGAATGTTATTCAGTCACATATTATTAACCTATATATTATTAACCTACAATAACATACATTGATATGTACAGCTCACTCTTATATTACAGGGTGAGTGTGATTGAACACATTAAAACGTTTAGTAAGAATTATATAACATATCAGGTAACGTTATCTTGCAAAGAGATATTGAAAATGCATTAAAAGTTGCAATATAATTTGACAATTATGATATAATATATATATATATATATATATATATATATATATATATATATATATATATATATATATATATATATATATATATATATATATATATATATATATATATATGTATATATATTATATAATAGTGTGTTATTATATATCATTTATATATAACTTGACAATTATGATATAATATATATATATATATATATATATATATATATATATATATATATATATATATATATATATATATATATATATATATATATATATATATATATATATATTTGCATATATAGGGTTCTGCATATCGTTTTTATCAATGGCTTATGGAAAAAAATTGTTGTGTTTATGCAATAACAACACATCTGGGAAATGAATGAGTCAAACAGTGTTTTTTTTCCATTGTGACTCGTCGTGGTGTGACTAATCGCATAATAAATAAAACATTGTATCCGGCATTCCAGAAATAATCAACAAATATGGTTAAGTGTGCCAAATATAGTCGACGACAAAAAAACTTTAAAATAAGTTACGTTCAACAGAAAGGGTCGTGGAAAGAAACGCTTTGAACATTAAGCTAAAACATATAATGTCGTCACCAGAAGGAGAACAAAAAGAGAACAAGAGATCTAATAAAATATATCATGAAAACAAGGTGGAGATGGACAGGTCACACGGCGATAATGCAAGACAACAGGTGGGCCACCAGAACGACTGAATGACAACTCAGAGAAGGGAAAAGAGCAAGAGGCAGAGCGACGAGACGGTGGTGCGATGTCATAATGAATTATACAGGAGCATTTTGGACAGGAGAAAACAAAGACCGAGGAATGTGGAAATGTCAATCGGAGGGCTGCATCCTGCAGTGGATGGACAAGGCCTAGGTGAAAGGTCTAGTGGAGGGCTACATCCTGCAGTGGACGGACAATACCTAGATGAAAGGTCTAGTGGAGGGTTACACCCTGCAGTGGACGGACAAGGCCTAGGTGAAAGGTCTAGTGGAGGGCTACATCCTGCAGTGGACGGACACGGTCTAGGTGAAAGGTCTAGTGGAGGGCTACATCCTGCAGTGGACGGACACGGTCTAGGTGAAAAGTCTAGGCGAGGGCTACATCCTGTAGTGGACGGACAATACCTAGATGAAAGGTCTAGTGGAGGGTTAATCCCTGCAGTGGACGGACATGGTCTAGGTGAAAGGTCTAGTGGAGGGTAACACCCTGCCGTGGATGGACACGGTCTAGGTGAAAGGTCTACTGGAGGGCTACATCCTGCAGTGGATGGACACGTTCTATGTGAAAAGTCTAGTGGAGGGTAACACCCTGCAGTGGACGGACACAGTCTAGGTGAAAGGTCTAGTGGAGGGCTACATCCTGCAGTGAACGGACATGGTCTAGGTGAACGGTCTAACGGAGGGTTACGCCCTGTAGTGGACGGACACGGTGTAAGTGTGTAACAATTATACCGTCATATTAGTTTAAACAACATAACACATTTCTGTCAACTGTGTTATCTTGATTGCAAACCTTGCTGTGTGTATTTAACACATGCACACGCACGCACACACACACGCACGCACGCACGCACGCAAAGACACTTAGCATTGTATCACGATGCTGGGTGTGGATTCTACGCATGTTTGGCTCCATCTGCATCTGGTGGTTAATACACGCGTCTCACAGGGACACGACAAAAGTCCACATAAGCGTCTGGTAGTTGCTACGACTTCCCCGACACTCCATTACGAAGCGCCATAAGTATATGACGACTAACGCGCAGTCGAAGATGCTTTGAGCAACTATTGAACGATCTCCCCCCGAGCGCAGTGAAACTGTTTACGCCACGCCGCGCGGCAAACGTCGCACGACCGGGCAGAGTCTAGTGTTGCATGTGACAAGAAGAAGGCGGTACTTACGACGAGACCAAAGGCGAGTACAACGACGAAGTAGCCGATGAGAACGCCAATGTCTGCCCACTCCATCTTCGTCGCACCGACGAACTTATCCTGATCCGCCGCCATGGTGTCTCCTGTACCTGTGCAGTGATGTCCGATGTGCGAGGACAGCGCCGAGTATGCACTCACCAGGACACTTTACACCTGTTTAGGTGAGTCTGTGCTCAGTCGGCCGACACCGTAATACCGTGTCAACACCATTAGACGCCCGCGGTGTGCCGCACAGCACCGTTCTCGGGTTTAATTGTGTGCACTCGAGTACGGTACTGTGGACATCGGTCACGCTGATGGACAAAGAATCATTGACTTATGGAGAGCAATTTTATGTCTATGTATAGCCTGCCCTTCATCAGATATCTTTCAATTTTATTTTTAGGTCCGATCTTATCTTTTTGTTCACTCCTTGCACAGGCATAACAACTTTTGTAGTGATTTTTCTGTTACCTGTCAATATTTGCTCAACATTTCAGTTGGATTTTCTAATTTCAGTTGTAGCTATGTTAAGGGCCTCATGTAGTGTGTGTAGCCTTCCACATTCCAACATGTTTATATACATTCCACAGCATCTGATTCTGTGCAGTCTTTCTTACGGGTGTTTTCCTGGACGTTTCCCCATTTTAGGGTAGATAAGTAAGTCGATTTTCTTGCTGCCTTTCGTAGCCTCGATTATTTATGTTTATTATCCAGCGGTATAAATAAGCAACCGTGTCTTTATTTGGTCAGCTTAGTGTACAATAGTTTCTTGGCAAGTGCCGTGTGCTGATGTAGTGACATATAAAAATCCGACACTTAACATAACATGTCTAAACAACATGTATTAAAAGAATGCTGGATGGTTACAATGCATTATACACACGTCATATGGGACGTGAGTAGTTTATTGTGTCTGTGCCGCAGACGAACTATCGCGATCCACCAAGTCATAAGTGAAGCTGCAGTGGCGTCGCCTGGCGATCAATGCACAACGTATGATTGGGTTCCGCACGTCGTATATATCTTATTTTTCATTGATTGCAATACGCTTGTTTCTTTAGACACTATTACAGAAAAAGACCACAATGTCTTTAATTCGCGTTCGATTGCTATCGCCAAATATAGCTAGGCTACACGAAATAGCGCATTTTAATTGTTAGATGGCAATTACGTGTCATTGCAAGGCATCCTGGGATCACGGTCGACTTGGTACAGGGAACGGAAGTCTGGTGATCTAGTTTTAGCTCTGGAGTCCACTGGCGACCGACAATTTATTGTGCACTAGCAATTGGGAATGATATTATTACCTTTTGCAGAACATGTTACATAATTTACAATAAACTGCATTTAAATCGTATATTTTATTACTTTCTATTCACTATCTTTGATGGTGTAATATACTGTGGACTCTAATCATGGTGGTCTCCATCTGTAACTATAACCCACTAGATTCAGTCACAGCAGAAACTTCGTAATTCATGTAATACAAATGTTTCAGCATCAATTTAAATATTATTATAAAAAATGAGACAGTAAAATACTTAAAGTTTCAACAATCATAAGAATAATACTTATTCTAATCAAAATGTTAGATGATCAGAAGGAACAACTGTGGTAGACAACCTTGAAGAATAAGAAATGTAATTTCCCATTTAATTGTCCTGAAATACGTATTTAAATATTGGATCTATCTTCAGGTATTAAAAACATACAACGGATTATCGCTAACACTGCTCATTTAGACGTGTAGAATAAAAAATCTTAAAATATTTATACTCAACAAGGTGTCTAAATGCACACAAGCCCACAAAGCTCATGCGCTCAAATGGACTGTTTTGAATAAAGTAAACAGAGATGTTACGCATATAGATTTTGCTCTGCCGGCAGTGCGCGAACAATAATGCAGTTGTAATTAACGATTACCGTGAACATTATTATATATAAAGCTTTTCACCTTTAGTATTATTTTCATCGGCCTGAAATCAAAAACTTTACACCGTTTTGTGTCAGTTCTGTGAGTAAACCAACAGACTAAATATAATCCTGTTCTTTACACAGGCATTAAAACAGCCGAGGTCGCCAGTGGACTCCAAGTAGGTCACGAGACTTACGTTCCCCATTAGTCTCGCTTATCTGGCTCTCGCTCGGCTTCGTGAGTTCGCCGAGAGGAGAGTCTAGATAAAGGCGTCTCGTTGTTACCCACTGTCACCACTCCATTTTGTGTAGGCGTTCCCGTGAAGCGCCAGCAGCCAATCGGCGTCGTTATCGAGATGCTCCACTAAACATTCGAATTGCATCGTATAGACTTAAAAGTTTACGCTAGTTTTATGAATTAGCCAAATGCCTGGATGAGATCTTAGTTAGCTACTTACGTATGCGCCCAGAATCTGGGTGCATACATAATTTCCGTCACAATGAGAACCAGGCGAAAGGGCGTACGACAAACGGTGGCGCCACAACGCGTAGCCTGGATCATCGAGGCTAACTTGGTACGCGCTCAGCCGTCAGCGGATCGGTTGAAGTGTGCCGCGTGTGTGTCGCGAACATGTCGCATCAGTGGGCCGCCGACGATCACGTTCGAAAGGAGCATCCTCTGAATCCTCTCCCTAACCCTAACCCTCAACGATGATGTCATAGTATGTCTACCGTGAAAGATGTGGTCCTCGAGTAAAGCTAGCCATTCATTGTTTTTAATATTGAGGGGATGCCACAGGGGACCATTTGGGCGTGCGTGCACATGACCCCTCTAGCATTTAAAAAAAAAAATTTTTTTTTAACATGTTGCGCCACTACTTGTAAACTATTGGGTGGCGAAGCTTGACCCCCTTTGACCTTCAACTTTGTGAGTTCCTAGATACGTCACTGATGTCACGATAGCATTGCAAATTGTAATATATTTATTGGTATTCAGAGCGGGATGACTACTTTACAATTGTTGCCGCCGGCGAAGGTGACTCGGCGTTGTTCGTCTGTAACCACTAGATTATTTTTATTTTCCCATATTTGTAAAACCATCCCTTTAGCACTGATGATGATGATAATGATAATTATGATGATGATGATGGTGCCAGTTTTCTTCTCTTGATGGACATAACAGACCTTCTTTATCCATTACACCTATTTCGCTGACACAGACGGTAGTATTTCTCTGCATTCAGCATTCTGCGCCATGTATGTTTCTCGTCCTCCGTCTTGAGAGCCCGTGACACGTTTCTTTACTGATCAACATATAATAATGGTACATCTTGGTGAACTGCAACGGGTGGTTCCACGCACTTCTCACCAGGTGCCCGTATCGTTTGCAAGCCCGAAACTCGCACCCGACAAACCTGTGTCTACGTCAGCAATGTGTACGTTACACGTAACACACGGTGATTGATGACGTCACGCTGACGTGTTTCGTTGTTCTTCCGCGCTCATATTCGTTGGTGCTAATGACATACGTTGTGCGTGCGGTGACCTTCACTGACGAGCTGGCAGCACTGTCGAGGCGAGACGGAGAGACGGAGCCGTGGGCCAACCGATGACGGAGCAACACCAGGATGCTGGCAAGGAGGGACAGCCACGGAACGTCGTGGCGGCCGCCGTGAACATCGCGTGGGCCGCCCAGCGAGCACAGACGCAGGCATCGGCGGCCGACCGGAAAGTGGACTTCATCGAGGAGCTGGCGAGACGGGCGAGGGACGAGGTATACTTACTTGGCATACTTGGTTATATAGTCTCTGTCAGCCGGTGACTAGAGAATACAGATGTAACAATGCATCGAACTATCGATGCATCGCAATATAGTCGATGTGACGATGCAATACTACCGATAGTAAATTGGCCATGTCCGATTATTTGAACTATTCCGCCACCATCTCGCACAATTCACGGGCGATTCACATCTCAAAGGTGCCATTTAAAATGTATTTGACCCGCCTTAGATTCAAATACAAGTTGGGGAACTATGTTCTATGTTCTATGTTCTATGTTCTATGTCGTTGCAGGCGGTTGTCATTCGGTTTTAAACAACCAAATTTCCGTTTGTTGGTTCATACGCGATAACGTAAACAATACTTTCGTCGTGATAAAGTAAGTTTGCAGGAAATATAACAACATTTTGTCGTAAACTAAAAACCCACCGGTTTAGACTTATTATCCATAGCTCTTCAGCGTACCAATCCAACTATTTACAACTGGAATTGCTTATCGAATAGGAACTGCTTAACCCGTTTTTTCTTTTTTGGTGCGCTGTCGAGCTTGGGTCTCTCTCTCTCTCTCTCTCTCTCTCTCTCTCTCTCTCTCTCTCTCGAGGATTTTAGCGGAATAGAAGTGTTTTCTATTGTATAATACTGTATTGTATTGTATTGTATTGTATTGTATTGTATTGTATTGTATATAACATGCGCAGCGGAGAATGGTAATGGGGCACCATAAGGTAGTTCGGGATCACTAAACTGGTTCGGAATAAAGCGTAGAAAATCGACCGACAATACGTTTCAAACATCTATAGTTTATTTTTACGGCACAGAAAGCCTGGAAACACGCGAATCCAGCGTACGGTGCCCACCGACAGTAGCGTAGGGCGGCTTCACTTCGTCATCGCACGCGCCATTTCGTACGCGATGGCCGCGTCGTGACGTAAATAACTAGTTCGGTCCATGTCACGAGCGTTCAATGCCGCTTTTGGTGTTGCACCCCACTATCGCACGGCAAGTATTGGACGTGTGTGTAGTATATTTAACTACCAGTTGCTATCGTCGATAGTACACTGAACTCTCGATAGTAAAGATGGTTGACAAAACGATTCAATAGAGCTACTTGTGTGACTGTAATGATATAAATAAGCATGCGCTTCAACTATATTGAATTTGTTTATTTATTTATTTATCGACCTAACATCAATAATCGTCGATTAGAGCAGCGTCTTTCACGGTTTCAGAAATGTTAAGCAACTACCTTCAGTGCTGCGTGACAAAGCCACCGATCAATGACGGTTTGGAGCTGTTTTCCAGGCTATTCGCTATTCCGTGATACTGTCGCAATACTATCGCGATACGATAGTTATGAAACTATCAAAATATCGTTATAATAGGTATATAGCTATCGCAATAGTAAAGTATCCCCGATAGTCGCCCGTACTAGAGACAGACCTTTCATGGTGTCAAAAGCAAATATTGATCTCCCCCGGCCACGTGGGATCTCAAGGCGGGCTGGATATTTTTTCTAGGAGGTATAGCGAATATTTTTCTGTAGTTGGCGCCACCTACCGAATGTATTTTACCAAAATTACGCACGAGCTCTGTTACAACTTCCGATAAAATGAAGCGATTTTCACGTTTTGGTTTTTTCATTATTTTGTTTATTTACATCCATGATTAATTAAATTATATCGCACATGCGTATATAGGCGTAAATGAACTTAGTAAAACCAAAACCATGGAAATCAACAAAAGAAATCGTAAAATAAAATAGGACAAATGCGGATGTTTTTGATTGAAAGCGAGAAATCGGGAGGTTGTCTAAAAATTAAAAACGACTTGGAAAGTATGTAGGGACCTCGATTTCTTCTTGAAAATGTTCAGGAAGTTTGTTCCAACAATGACACGAATTGTGAAGAAATGTTAAAAAAAATTACGGTAGTACGTCTTCCTTTGTTTTAAGGTGTTGCTTCCAAATCATTGCTACATTTATAAAAAAAAAACAGGCCACTGAAAATATCTATATACCTCTGCCTCAAGTCATCTCTGGAACTGATTTGATAAGTGTTCTGCTGAGTTTCAGCTTTTTCTTCTTAACTGTATGTGTTGTGTTTGTTCATACAGTTCCATAGACGCCATACAATACCAATAATGAATTATATATTTCCAAGAGTGAAAAACAATTATGCTGCAGCAATAACAGCGGTAGTATGACCAACATTATGGAATTATAGAATAAAATTATTACATATTCTAGTGACCCACTCTCTATTACATTCTTCCACTTCTACTTCGGAATTGTCAAAGTTCATATGTCAGGACATTGACGCCAACGGGAGTTTAGAGATCGAACTACCCCCTCTGTGAGTCCAAAACAGGCTGAACATTTACCCCCTTTCAAGGTGGACTCGAATCCTTGTCCCACCGATCGACAGTCCGGTGCTCTAACCCCTAGACCACCGAGCCCTACTTATTCTGCATTGATTCTTGCATTTGTATATCAGTGAATAAATTATTATATTATATTATTATTAGTATATTACAATCCATTTATATCATTTTGAGGCCGACAGTCTACACGACGTCGCTGCGCAACTGACGGTAACGGCGACGTCCGTAGCGATCATCGCCCTGGAGACGTGTCGCACGGACGACGAACGAGAGCGACTGCGACAGGAGGTAGCATCGACCACCGACGCTCCCCCGACCAGCAACGTCCCCAACGTCAACGTCGACAACTTCGACACGCTCTTCAGTAGTTTGCAGGTTGGTCGCCAGTTGGTGTCGACTGCCGAGTCTGCCACAGGAAGTCGCCAGCAGCAGCAGCAGCAGCAGCAGCAGCAGCAGCAGCAGCAGCAGCAGCAGCAGCAGCAGCAGCAGCAGCAGCAGCAGCAGCAGCAGCAGCAGCAGCAGCAGCAGCAGCAGCAGCAGCAGCAGCAGCAGCAGCAGCAGCAGCAGCAGCAGCAGCAGCAGCAGCAGCAGCAGCAGCAGCAGCAGCAGCAGCAGCAGCAGCAGCAGAAGCAGCAGCAGAAGCAGCAGCAGCAGCAGCAGCAGCACCCCGGTGGAAGGGACGACAAAACGAACTCTGAGAGCCTGTGTACGGAGGCAGACGATAGTAATTCCGATACTAAGAACCAACCCGGACATCCACAGCAAGATGGGAACGCCTTCGTCCTCGAGGTAGCGACCCCATCGCCGACGACAACGGCAATGGCGTTGGTAACAGAACGAGCGAAGGAAGACGCCGCCTTGGAAAGTCGCCGTGGTTGTCTAAAGAAGAGCAACGACATGCTAACGGAAGATGACGACGTAGGTACGAGTGTGACAGGCGACAAGTCGTCACGACACAGGAAGGTTGGCTTCGAATCTGAAAGCAGCGAGGATATCGCGCTCACAGTCGAACTGACCAAACGCGAACAACAGCGCCGGAAATTGAAGCCAATATCGCTGTGCAAGACAAGCGCCGAGCCCGGCACAGACATTGGCGCTGAAGCCCCACCAGGAACTTTCAGCCCGACAATGCGTAGCGGGGCCTTCACTTGGGTCGACAACGAGTATCGACAGGAGGTGAGGGCAACATGTCGTATCAGCCCAAATGAGTCTAGTTCGGATTCCTTCAATTTGCATATCCTTTTTAGGATGTCGATGCCCAAATTTCTTTGAGAAACAGATGTCTCTCTCGGAGTTTCTCCCACTATTCTACCAATCGCCATTACGAACACTCTGTGATGTCATTTTCCTATCTTTGTCGTGATTTGCCTCTGTTATTTCCTGCTAATACCTTCCAGTACTGATTCTTCCAACCAATTATATCTCTTCATGTCTCCACAATATCTTAGTTTGGCCAACGCACTTCAGTTCATTTCAGACAGTTAGACACAACTGTACTGTTTTACGTAAATAATCATTCCCTCACTCACTCACTCCCTCCCTCCCTCCCTCCCTCCCTCACTCACTCACTCACTCACTCACTCACTCACTCACTCACTCACTCACTCACTCACTCACTCACTCACTCACTCACTCACTCACTCACTCACTCACTCACTCACTCACTCACTCACTCACTCACTCACTCACTCACTCACTCACTCACTCACTCACTCACTCACTCTCTCTCTCTCTCTCTCACTCACTCACTCACTCACTCCCTCCCTCCCTCCCTCCCTCCCTCCCTCCCTCACTCACTCACTCACTCACTCACTCACTCACTCACTCACTCACTCACTCACTCACTCATCCTTTGCCCGAGACGATCGTTGAGGTGTTCATCAACAACCCTTCGCCATCGGTCTCTGCTTTAGGTTGCCTCGAGGTGATCCTTTAGCGCCGAATCTGTCCATCCTTTAATGTTATCGAGCCACGTCTTTCTTGATCTTTGGCCCCCTTTTCAAACCCCTTTCACAGCGCCCTCTATAATTTCTTTGGCGATGTTGTTTTAAAGAGTGATGTTGTAGGCACTGACAGCAACGCAGTCTAATATAGGCAACTAAGTATATTTACTGCATTATTCTAGACTTTTACCCAGCTTAGTTTTTCGTCAGTTAGTCATAGTCATGTCTTGTCAGAATTGTGCGTTCCGTGTTTCGCACAGAACAGAGCGTCGTCAGTTGACAGTGAAGTGGAAGACATCTTGAACAGACAAGTATGTCGACTCAAAACCCTCGATAGCGTCGATCCTAATTATGGAGTCTGGACACCGTCCACACACCACAGAATCCACATGGTGTCGCCACTGTTGAATCCAAGGGAACGGGAACTGTACACGGTTGGTAAACGATTTTCATCGCAATAAAACAAACAGTGTTTCTTGTTTGACCAGTCTGCAGGAATTGCTACTGCTCCTGCTAATGTTCTTGCTATTGCTACTGCTACTGCTGCTGCCATTTACTGCTACTGCTAGTGCTACTGTGCATGCTAGTGCGGGGGCTGCTGCTACTATGACATTTGACCCCAATTGTTTGTGATCTTGCATTGAACAGGTATGCTGTCTTTGAACAGTCTTTCGTTCCCAGTCTCTATATAACGTCCATTGAATTGTTCCTTCTACGGAACTGAGCGTGTTCTCCTGCTTCGAAGTACATGTCCCTATGTGAAGCAAGTATTGTTAGTTCTTCTTAACCATAGTCAGTGACGTGTCTGTAGGTATCGTGTGAAGACAGGAGTAGCGTCAGCCCGCTGCCGAAGCACATATTCACGCCGATAACGAGCGGCAGTGACCGGTCACTGTCCGACTTCGACGACGACGTCACCTCGCCACTGATGACGTCAGACAACCCGCTGGACAACGAGTGCGGTGACCACCCACTGGCCAACAACATGCGGCCGACGACAGCCGTATCCCCTCTCACCAAGAGTGTCCAGACGTCGCGTCATACCGCCGCCAATGACCACTGATTGTTGACAGATAACAACGCTGAATTTCATGTCATGTTGACGACTGACTTACGAAGGGGGTCACAATGACGTGACGGTCACGTGAACAACTAATTCCACGAAATCAGGTCGAACTAAGAATGATACGTATTTCGTTGATATTAGTAACACCACAGGCTGTCCTCGGGTTTGGAAAAGGAAGAACCTTTGTACACAATCACCCGAATTTCTGAGATGATTTTTTGGAAACATGTTTCAGTTAAGCAATTCTCTTAAAAAGTGGGGTTCTTTCGACCCCCCCCCCAACCTTCACTGAGGACGGACGTGACCACCAGAAGCAGCACCGACAGCAGTGGCTGTGGCGGCGGCGGAAATGACGATTACGGTGTTGCAAATTATCAAGTCTGTGTTCTCTTAGAAACATCCTTGTAGTAATGTTGAGAATGTCATAGCGTGTCGCTGGTATGTGTTCAATGTATGGAGACTGGAATCTGCAACATTCGACTTCATTACTCATGCTTCCGAAGTGGTAACACTGGTCGTGTAAGAACGCACTCTGACCTTTCTTATGAATGTGTTGCTTTGCTTCCAACATTGTTGTGACAATACCTGTTGTACTAATATACTTCCCATTCAGTTTATAAGTGTAATTAATTAACAATTATCATCACGTGATTCCACACGTGTCATTATAATCCGGACAAAGATATACAGCGCAGACGACACATTCGGTTAGCACGTCGGTTCGCATTTAATGTAAAAATAAAAAGGAAACATTTAATGTAAATATAAGATGTGTTTTTAGGCTCAGTTACTAGTTAGCATTACACTATGATCTTCACTCATCGTTAGATCGTGGCAGCTATCACAATGCGCTTCGTTTTGGTCTTGAGTGGTAAAATAAAACTAAATAATGGTCTACCAAATTAGATTCCCTAAACAGTATAACGTAATCTTCATTATAAATTTGTGCCAGCACGACAGTCACTTTTCATATATCGAATTCCAAACAAATTCCAATTAAATTATATTAGCATGCATTCGTCTTTGTGTTTCATGGAACCGAAATATAGTGAAAATAAAGAGATAACATTTTGAAGCTTCGTTGGTTAAAAGGCGACTATGACCACATTGTGGTTTCCACTCATTTCGATTAAAAGTCCATCCTCAATTGATTTAGGCCATCGCGAATCCGGTTCGTTGAAGCCCAAACATGTGGTGTGTGAATAGCTTAAGTAATACCCGCTGACGATTTTATAAAACATACTTGTGTACTTTTGTTAAAATCGTCGAAAGAATTGACTTTGGTCGTTAGATCTGATAACTTGCAAAGTCAGTACAGAGCTGACCGTTAGCTTTCGACCCAATGAACTTGTCGGTCACGTGTCTTTCGCTAGAGCAAGGAGAGTTGGCAACATTGTGACGAAGTTACGAGATTGCACCAAGCGCGAAATTTGTGAGTTTTTCATTTTCACTTCAATAGCTGTTGGCGAAACATCAAATAATTTAATAATTTGTCTGATGAATTCACCAAAACCACACAAACAAGTTCTTAGGTTTGAATTTTGAGATGAGACGAGCGAAAAAGTCGAATTTGAGAGGGACCTTTAAGTGCAACGACACATGTTTTGGGGAGAAACCTTTCAGTGCAACGATCCATTTTTGGGGAGAGACCTTTAAGTGCAACAATCCATTTTGCGCACCACGCTAACCTGGCCGACCGCGGTTGGTGACGTTTATGTAGATTTTAGTAAATACACACATATGTTATGCAGTGATAAATTTATCCGACGCACCGTACCTCAAATTAACGTATTAACTAGATGAATCATGTGCTGTGCACTTGAAACGGAACTAATGAATGCGTCACTCAATGCCGTAAATTATACATTGGAACGCGACTGTACACTCTAAAAACAGATTGGTTGAGAAAACGACCAATCTAATTGGTTGGCCCAATATTGGTTATATATTGGTTGTTTTAACCAATATATTGGTCAACTAGTGACCAATACGTTGGTTGTCCGGTAACCAATCACATTGGTTACGCCTACAACCAATTGTTTTATGCATTATTGTTGCCTTATGCCGTGCTTATTGTGCAGTACAGCAACTTCAGACGATGTATTAGTACATTAGATTAGTAATATAATTGTTTGGCCCAATATCGGTTGGCTTAACCAATATATTGGTCAACTAGTGACCATTATTTTGGTTGTCCGGTAACCAATCACATTGGTTAGGCCTACAACCAATCTTTGTTTATTATTGTTGCCTGATGTCTTCCTTATTGTGCAGTCACTTCTTCACTTTCCCATAACCCGTAAGGATCGTTGGGGCACCATTGATGACTTTCTAACCAGCTCTCTCCACGTTTCCCTGTTCTCGACAGCCCTCTGGGAGTCAGCGAACTCCATTCCTGTCCACTCTTTGATGTTGTCTTCCCACCTCTTCTTCTGTCTACCTCTTCGTCTCCCCCCTCTTACGGTACCTTGCAAGATAGTCTTTGCAAGGCCAGATGATCGTGATACATGACCGTACCACTTCAATTTACGCTTCTTAACTGTTGTAAGAAGGTCATCATATGGTCCGATGGCTTCTTTGATCTTGTTGCGGTACATTGTGCAGTACAGCAACTTAAACCGCTGTATTAGTACTTTGTGAATCCCATAATAAAACAACTAAACAATCCAAGAAGTTTCAGTTAAATACTAGGTGACTACATTTGCTGAGTGGCAGTGGTCACGTGAGATGCAGGCAACTTCCTTTTCACAGCATGACTTTGAACTGACGAGGCCACTACGTAGACACTTGGTAAGTGTCAAATAGTTTCTTAACCAAAAGTTTGTTTATATTATATAATGTTGGCATGATATGGTATATAAAGGAATATGCTATTATTTGATGTAACTTTAATGTAATGTATTAGTATATATTCATACATATGACTAGTTTTATTCTCAGGGGTGTGACCTTGTATGTGTTTAGTGATGGAGACGGGCCAAGCCCGCACGTATCAGTTTTCATATAGAGCTGGAAGCAGTACTAGGAGTTCTTGATGAAATATACCAGATCTTGGTTTATCATCATAAGGAGTTAGTAACTCTCTGTTAGCCAGTGTACATCTTGCTCTATGTTAACTGTAAAATGCGGAGTTGTAAGTAGTTAGTAAAGTTAGTTAGCAAAGCTTTAATGGAATGTTTGAAACTGATATATCCTGTGTTTGACTGTGGAATGCAGAAATGACAAATTACCCAGTGACCAGCTCAAGCCAGCGGGGTGGTTCATAGCAACAGCCATACTCCACTAGATGGCAGACAGCAGTCAGTGTTAATGACTTTCAAGGATAGTCTACATGTACCAGCCAGCAAGATTTAACAAACTCAAATTGCTTCTTGTAGCTGTTTATTAGCTGTTACATACTATGTCGTACATTCTTAGTAAAGTAAACGCGTGTAGTGAACTACATAAATACAATGGTATTGAGTCACTGTGGACTTGTGCAGCTGTGTTGATATTTTCTATATAACGGGTAGTTTGAGTATTTAGACCTACTTGATGTCTACCAATTAGTACATTATATTGATTAGTATATTTGGTAATATTTTTGTAGTTTCACCAGTCATCACTGATGGACAATTATGTGGAAGATAAGATGGCCGATTGGGGAATGCATCACATGATTGAGACATTCAGGGGTAAGTTTAAGTATTAACTTTTTTGTTCAAATCCACTGTTCTATAGTCACCAGTTTGGCTATTTGACACTTCTCACTGGAGTACACATGGCATGTCTATCTTCGCAGCATATGCCACATCCGTAATCAAAAACATTACTAACTTAGTAATTATAAATGAATATATAAATAAATGTACACATAATGTACTGGAATGTCGTCATGCTTCAGCGTATTATACTCCGTGTTCCTTGCTTATTCCAGAGTGGGACATACCTTGCTGCCTACCTAAGAAAGAGATGAGAGGAGAAGTGAGGTATGACTCGGCAACCTCAAATCCTCGCTCTTTGTGACACTATCTTGGCGGCCAAGGAGTTATTCCTCCTCTGTGAGGATGTGCTCTATGAGGTGGACTTTTTGGTGAAGGCAGTCGACATCTGCTTCAAGGTCTTCTTTATATTCAATGCAGAGTACCCCGCTGAGGCAGCAGACGTGTGGACATTCGTACAGAAGGGGCTTTTCAACATCACCACGCCATATGACGTGGTCACACCAAGAGAGATGGAACTTCTCGGCCACATTAAATGTTAGGACTAGAAATACGAAGCTGACATTGTTTTGTTTTTAGTTGTCATCAAGCTGCCCGTCTGCTCTATGTGCATTGTACTTGGTTAGTTAGTAATTGAAACAGACAACGAATAGAGTCATGCACTGCATGCCAAGTTATTTGCCCTTACAAATGTGTACTCGTAATGTGTACTTTTGTGTGTACTAGAAAACTGAAATCAAGATCACAGTGTGACGTCTCTTGAATTATTTCATGTAACACAATTAACAATTTACATTGTGCATATGTCACACGACACATTTTTATACTTTCATGACCTTGAGGGTTACTAGTACATTGACTAGACGTGCCAGTTTGAGCTATTCTATCATTTGCCTTTGTTTGCATTGATTTTTTATTGGCTTTAGTTCTATATCGTTCACCCGTAGTTTATAATGTATTGTATTTTATGTTAAAACCTTTAGAAACCGGTCGCGCGATATATCGCGCGACGGCATAGGGGTGGTCATATGTGGTCTGTTGCGGTAATTTCATTGCTCTGGTAGAGGGGTGTAGGGGATTGATCAATAGAGCAATATCCTAGGCATTCCCTGTAGTAATGGCGTCGCAAATTTTTTGATATTAGTGTTGTTATAGCGTTTTGAAGATTGTTGTTGATAATTTGTGTTCCGCCGTAAAAGTAAGTAATGGCGCTGCGATCGCGCTTGATCGCAGATCCACACGAGGTGCTTCGAATTATTGATGATATGGAAGATAGTGAATTATCGAATGAAGATGACAGCGAGACTGACGAAGAAGCCGAAATATCGCTCGCTGTGACGCCTGTTCATTCGGACAGTGAGACTGAAACGATTGATTCGATCGATCCAATCCCGAGTGGAAGTGGAGTGGTTTCGACAGTTGTAGCTGCTGCTACCAGTGGTAATCTTCATCCTGAAAGCAGCAGTGACACTGACAGCTACAGTGAACAACAGCAAGGTGTGGCTAGACTGACTAGGTCTAAGGCCAGGGCAACGGCAACGACAGGCAGGCCCAGGCGAGGTAGGGCTACCGCTTCAAAGTCA
The DNA here is from genome assembly GCA_963662155.1 of Lamellibrachia columna. Classification (NCBI taxonomy): domain Eukaryota; kingdom Metazoa; phylum Annelida; class Polychaeta; order Sabellida; family Siboglinidae; genus Lamellibrachia; species Lamellibrachia columna. Next base: position 47,884,588 of record OY759269.1, on the reverse strand, counting down.
AGACGTGGACGTGACCGGTCCCCTATTCACAGAGGGCGTGGTCGTGGACATGGCAGGCCTGTGGCTAGGCCTACAGTTCGTACTTTGTATAGAACAGGAAACAATGAAGATATTTTCTTAAAACTTTGCATCTTTGTGTAGTTTTTAGTGCAGTTTCTGAATATGTAAACAGTTTTCATATGTGAGTAGTACTTTTTTTGTTATTGTCTAATAAATGTGATGATGTGTCGCCAGCGATAATAATTGTCAGCCATTTTGAATAAAGTGTGATGTCTGACAACTTATAAACACAAATATTTCACTGTGACTGTATTCTTGAGGATATTACCTTTCCAAAAATGTATACATGTGTATTGAAATTCTTTATAGTAATGAAATGACATGTGTTTAAAGAATAGCATAGCAATTTCTTGAAAAAAATCCTGGTCTCTAAAGGTTAAATGATTTAATGTCTCAGTACAATGCCGTCATATTACATGTTTTGCACCGACTTGCACTGACAACTTTGTGGAAAAAACTGACATGATGTTCCTGAAATTAAATGCATGCAGTGATAGTAGAATGAACTCTAGCTTGTTGTCTATTGCATTGCCTAAATGGTATATTGTATTAATTCCACATAATTGGTCCTATTCTAGACAACCAATCAATTGGTCATATTCCAACCAATATAATTGGTCCTAGCCTAACCAATTTACATTGGTTGCTACATGACCTAGATATATTAACCAATAACTTGGTTAAATTGACCAACATATGTTGGTTACCATTCTAACCAATATGGATTGGTTAAAAAGTTAACCATAAAAAATTGGTTGTCTTAACCAAGAGATTGGTTGGACACATATCTACCAACCACATTGGTTGAATTTGACCAATATCCTGGTCATTTTAACCAATCTGTTTTTAGAGTGTAGCTTACGGTGGAACCGCTGTGTAAAAGTAGTGAGCATGACAACACCCTTTACTGGACATAAACACCACATATCATCATCAGCGTGCTTTCTTTGCAAACTATACCACGTCGGTGTCGGAGACTCGACCCAAAAGAGCTCATTATATCCCTGTATAAAGCAATAGTTAGACAGAACAATCCCTACAATTTTGGAGACCAGATCGTAAGAATGATATAGATACATTTGAATGAATACAGAGGAGAGCAACTAAAATGATTCCAGAAATGAGAGACCTTAGTCATGAAGAACGCCTTAGAGAATGTGGTTTAATAACTCTAGAGACTAGGAGGTTAAGAGGAGATCAAAATGATGTTTTTTTAAATATTGAATGCATATGAAAATATTGATAACAATATTTTTCTGACTCTAGAAATATGGTAGAAATTAAGGACATAAGGTAATATTAGTAAAAGATCAATGTAGATTGGGTATCAGGAAGTACTCGTTCTAACAGAAGACAATAAATGAATGGAAAAAATTAGCTAGCAGCGTGAGTATGTTTAAAAAATGACACATATCTCAGGAGGGCGGGTTACACATTGTTGAAAACATTGTTGAAAACATTTGGGACTCTCGGTAAGCCAATGGCTTCCTTGTCCACTTGCCAACTGGGCCTTTGCATTGGATGACAATCTTGTGAAATCTTGTTGTTAAAGAGTACACATTTGAAATATTTTGATATGAGAGCAACTTTTTGAACCCGTCGCGGTGTAAGTCTGCCGAGTGGTGCGGCTCGGGATTCGATAGCTTTGGTTGGAGCCAAAAACGACGGATCGCATGGAATACGCCGAACGTTCTACGACGTAATTCTACGTGCGTAAATGTTACGCAGAAACGCTGGTAGCATTTTTTAAACAAACAAGCATTGCCAAACAATCCATCAGACCACTCAGGAAAGAACGGCGCGTCAATAATATTTGTCACAAAAATCTATTTATTCATCTACAAATTATAAACTATTGATATATGGCATGCAAACACGCAAACCTTCAAAGTAGCGCAACAACCATGCATATTGAGCAACCAGTGCGATCTATAAACGAATCGCTGTATAATTGAATTCTGCTGAAAGCGGAAATGCTAGGAACGATAGGTTCTCATGTTCTTGACTGGCTACGCAGTTGTACGTAGTAATGGCACCGGAACATCGCGGAAATAACATCGTAGAAATAATTTACAGTGAACTCTACACAACAGAATCACTTCGGGCTAGAATAATTTGAGTATGTTAAGCGGTTGATGCACGTCAAACAATTCAGTTTTATTTTGTCCACACTGAATGACTGCAAAGTAGCTACGAAATTCGTAAATGGGTATTTGCGAATGACATATTTTCTTATTTACGTAAATTTCGCGATGGCGTGTAATATTTCAAATTATGTAATGTTTTACCGCGTTACCCGTACAATATATCTTTGTACCTGTTATTTCGGGCTAACATTGATCGTCTTTCGTGTTTTCAATTCTACTAAGTGGCGGACGTGATTGTCCAAGAGAAGGGAATAATTCCGTCCGAGCCATTTTGGGTCTACTAAACGGCTGATTGTGTTATCTGTGATTCGGATAAGCGGAGTTTAGCAGGAAAACTTCAAAGAGCTGCTATCCCGGAGAAATGTGGAGGATACTGCGGAAATGACGTCACAACATATACAATTGTCAGTGACAGACCATCGTAACACGAAGACAAATGAAGACGATAAGTCGTTTATAACATAGAAGAGATTATTTAGACTGACTTTACGTCCATTTCAATTGTATTTCTCCAGTTATGTTATTTCCGTATTCATAGCATAGCTTTCTCTCGTCGAAATTTGACTAGATATTTATTGATTCTTAGTCAATCTCAGCCTGACTTATTGCTTCTTAGTCAATCTCATCCGATCCTGATGCAAATGGTATCTTGATGGTAGTTTGCCCATTTAATGTACGGTCAATTCAAATATCCAATAGAAACGGTAAAAGGAACTATGTGAAAAATAGTATAATATTACTACATTACTAAATTATATATTCATGATTATTAATTATTGGCAGTTCGATGGTGCCACCTTCGTCAATTTGGCTGCATATCATTGAGTGATAAATAATTAACACAATTGACAATTAATTATACACAACGGTAGTGACATCTAAAAAACTATATTCAACTGCACACGCGGGCGCCATTATGCAACAACGATCCTTTCTTACCTAAAAATGTTTTCTATAATTATGGAGTACATAATTTATATAACAGCATACATCAATTTAGCCTATTATTTGATGATTACGTGCACAATAAAGTTCAGGACGGATGTGTATAAATGTAATGTAATGAGTTTCGTGAACACTATTATAAGGAACTAATTTAGACATACAATCACGTGATTCACTGTTGTTGTAGCTTGACTGCAGGAGACACATACGTGTGGTGTGGAGTATCACTATTGTTGTAGCTTGACTCCATGAGACACATACGTGTAGTGTGAAGTATCACTATTGTTGTAGCTTGACTCCATGAGACACATACGTGTAGTGTGGAGTATCACTATTGTTGTAGCTTGACTGCAGGAGACATATACGTGTAGTGTGGAGTATCATTATTGTTGTAGTTTGACTGCAGGAGACACATACGTGTAGTGTGGAGTATCATTATTGTTGTAGCTTGACTGCAGGAGACACATACGTGTAGTGTGGAGTATAACTATTGTTGTAGCTTGACTGCAGGAGACACATACGTGTAGTGTGAAGTATCACTATTGTTGTAGCTTGACTCCATGAGACACATACGTGTGGTGTTGAGTATCATTATTGTTGTAGCTTGACTGCAGGAGACACATACGTGTAGTGTGGAGTATCATTATTGTTGTAGTTTGACTGCAGGAGACACATACGTGTAGTGTGGAGTATCATTAAGCAGATTTTACCGACTGAATAAAATTCCCTTTCACAAGCTGCAGTTTGTCCGGGAAGTCGGCAAATACTGGCCGTTAGATGGCAGCAGCGTCACGTTTGTCATACTGCGCTGAGACAAAGCGCAAGAACAAAGAGGAGACAGAGCAGTGACGTCACACGAAGACTGGTCGCGCCATCTATTACAACCTCGGTACTCTCTGAAAAACAACACAACGGTAACCGTCAATATTGTTATACATTGTTAGGCAACGAAAGCGACGGTATGTACGATTAGTGTTGTTTATAAGACGAACATGACTGCATACTATATATAACATATGCCATAATGATGATTTAAGATAAATTAAGACATAAAGACATTCAATCAACGTCAATGATAATTGTTGTAATAATGATGCGGTCATATTTTCGTTGACCAGGTTGAATATGATTTGAAAACCGATAACTAAGCGGAAAATATGATATCAAAGTTAACCATTTTACCACAACGTGTAAATAAATATGTAAATTGGTTTAATATGATTGAGTATGCCAAACAGATCTAGTTTGAAAACAAAAAGTGCATGTTCCTGAACCACAACTTATACTAAATATAATCAGAGCGCCTCGTGCCATTTGCAAAATGCGCAAATAACCGTTATGTATGTTCGGCGTTAAATTTAAGGCAATACAAGAAGGCCACGCAAAACAAGACCTCCCAGTATTGAGCGACCGTCAGCCGCCGTCATAGAAACCAACATCACCAAGAAAGAAATGGAAACAATAGACATCGGAAACAAGAACCTTATCCCGGACCCTACAACCGAACATCCCAGATTTGAGTTTCCTCGACATCAGTGGACCACCATAAACCGCATCAGAACTCTACAAGGACGATGCTGACATATTGTAAAGTATAGGCCAGTTTGTTGATTTTAATTAGTTTTTATGCGCTAATGTTTAGTAAGTCATTTGGAAGTTTATTCGATGTGTTAAGCCTAGATTAACAACAGAAAAACAGGTTTCTAAAGGTTTATAATTAAACCACCCAAGTGGATATGGACACAATCCATATGGTGTCAAAGATTGATGGTACTGTTTAGACACTTCAGCCTTCCCTTTAATCCTGACATTTGTTGCTCTGACCCGAGGGTCAACGTAATTGGGGAACCGAGAAGGAGCCCTGGGAACCCTGGATTTGGCGCAGCTCCAAGAGTTCAAAAGTTTAACTTGCAAAATTGGGAAAGGAAGATTGGCAGACGTCATTGTCCAGTGGTTGAGAGGGTGGGTGGATTTAACAAGTTGACCAATAGTAAAGCGTATTGGGTATTTAAGCAACCACAGCGCCTCTAGTGACGGCGTCTGATTTTGGAAAACTGGGAGTATAAATACCCCGGAGGAGCGTTTACAAAGGGGCGGCAAGACTATTTTTAAATTCACACTTAGGTGTGTAGTCATGCTGAATTTTAGGCATCAAAATTTTCAGTAAGGGTGGTCCTAGCGGGCCATACCTGCTTTAGCATTAGAATTAAAAATTTCCGGCCAGAATTTCATTGTCAAATCTTCTAGATTTTAAGAATCTGTATACAGTTTGAGTGATGTTTACATTCACTACTTTTCTTTACGGTTTACAGTGATAGATGTCTTCACTGTTATTTTTATTTGTCATCGTGAGTGATTATATTGCTACTATGTACGTAGCCGCCTGATGCCAAGATTAAAATCGTTTCGAACCTGGAGAACAATGCGTTGACTACACTTCTGTAGTACTCTATGTACTCATTGGTCGAGTGAGTACAAATTCAGTTATAAATCTCGACCTGGCGAGCGCAAAAACGACGGACAATCAAAATATCCTTCGTTATGAGAAATGCCTCCTGGACCATTGCGTGCGGCCCCGAAGAAGACAAGAAGAGGGAGGTATATATCTTACAATATGATGCACAACAGACTTCACGATATACCGGGGCCAACACAACCACCCTTCCAGCACAGACACCACTCATCGTTAGACCTGTCAGCAATGCAAGCGCGCTTTCCGCTCCAATGCTCTAGCCTCCCACACCCCGACGGACAGCCGATGGCGATGAAACACCCAGCAAGATACGAATGCGGCCACGACCAGAAAACCATTGACCATCGTCAACCGTCAACCATCGTCAAACATTGACCATCGTCTACCGTCAACCATCGTCAACCACAGCCGCATGTTCGCCTCCAGCAGTGGAATCTTCGAGGTCTTCTAAGCGTCCCTGAGTGAGCAACTGAGTGAACCAACAACCTAGAAACAAGTGTGAAACTCTGCTGTATCCACACGGAAGAAGTCATGTTGAACTCACGTCTCACTAGAATGATGGATGAGTTGCTGTAGCCGAGATTGCTGCTGGCCAACAACAACCTAGAAACAAGTGTGAAACTCTGCTCTATCCACACGGAAGAAGTCATGTTGAACTCACGTCTCACTAGAATGATGGATGAGTTGCTGTAGCCGATATTGCTGCTGGCCCACAACAACCTAGAAACAAGTGTGAAACTCTGCTCTATCCACACGGAAGAAGTCATGTTGAACTCACGTCTCACTAGAATGATGGATGAGTTGCTGTAGCCGATATTGCTGCTGGCCCACAACAACCTAGAAACAAGTGTGAAACTCTGCTCTATCCACACGGAAGAAGTCATGTTGAACTCACGTCTCACTAGAATGATGGATGAGTTGCTGTAGCCGAGATTGCTGCTGGCCAACAAGGAGTAGGAACGGAACATCTGAGGGTAGACCTTCTCCATCACCAGAGAGACGACTTTCTCATCCGCCGTCTCCTGGAAATGACCGCGTAAATATATGACGATTACACAACACCATTTACATTTTGATCGCAACAACAGTAATGCTGTGTTTGTTATTGAATAATAACTTAACTTGACATATTACCAATCGTAATAAATTAATTTTACGTATGTACTATATTTAGATCTCTTTAATTCTTTCTGGCGTTTCTACATAAATATTATAACGTTCGATCAATCAGGGTGATCAAGCGTGGCAAACCTGAAACACTATCGCAATAAATTCGAGCAATTAAGACGAAAACAACGTAATATTGACTGTCAAAATTGTGTACTCGTGCCTACAAAGCATATCATATAAAGACGATTAAGATAATCACGTTTTTAAAAGATTGTGATAGGTTGCGGCTAGCCTAATTACCCCATCTTCCACGGTGAAGGAATAATGATTCTTTGTTTGCCCCTCCCTCAATGTCACCACTGCGCCACTGACGCGCTGCCAGCTCCAGACAAGTTCGTTCACCCCGGGGTTGGCCCGGACGATGCAGGTCAGTTTCGCTCCGTCGACGTTGACCGGAGACAGCATCTCGTTCGGACACATCACCTTGGGCCGATCTACAACAGGAAGAGACGACCAACTTGTCGTCATCGTTACGTTACCGAGCTAGGGGTCAGACTACAGTTTATTTTCCCATCGGTGGCCATATTAATGATATGCATGATTATAAGAAAATGTGACCATAAAAAATCATGACCCCCACGTCATGACCCCCACTTGTTCTATGTTACCAATGCGCCGAACGCGTTTTGTCAAAATCACATCACCTCCAGATCTTTTAATCATGTCGCAAATGCGCTTATCATCAAAATTGGCAGGTTTCATAATATTTTAATACGGCTACTGGTGTTTCGAAGATGTCACCACCAAAATACCAACGCGTCTTCAAATCCGCATCTCACTGCTGACCTCACTGCCAAAGTTGCGATTTTTTCCCAAACGTTCCAAATGTGCATACAGTTACTTCTTGGAAAATGAAATCACTGAAATCGACTAACATGCGTATTTTTAGATACTACATGTTCCGGAAGTGTGGCCTGATCTCGAGATCGTGGTGCTTGTTTTCGGGTCACGTCACATATTGACTTGAGCTATGCTGTGACGTATATGCTGACGGCATAACACGAAGTGCTTACACTTGAACTATGCTGTGACGTTTATGCTGACGGAATAAAAAGAAGTGCTTACACTTGAACTATGCTGTGACATTTATGCTGACGGAATAAAAAGAAGTACTTACACTTGAACTATGCTGTGACGTATATGCTGACGGAATAAAAAGAAGTGCTTACACTTGAACTATGCTGTGACGTATATGCTGACGGAATAAAAAGAAGTGCTTACGCTTGAACTATGTTGTGACGTATATGCTGACGGAATAAAATGACGTGCTTACATTTGAACTCCGGCGTCACGTACACATTGACGGGTTCTGTTTGCTCGACCGATGCGGTACACCGCAGGTCTCGGCCACTGTATTGCCAGCTGGCGACGACGGCCTTCGATGACGTCAGGGTGGTCGTGTGGACAACACGCTTCATCCCTTGTATGTGGCCCAGTACCACGTGCTTGTCGTCTCGCTTGAACAAGTGCGTGATGTCCGTCGTGCCGCTACGAGTAACAGGCTCACGTCACGTGAGGCTCACGTCACGTGAGGCTCACGTCACGTAAGGCTCACGTCACGTAAGGCTCACGTCACGTAAGGCTCACATCAAACACAAGGCAGCGTTTCACTAATGCATTGTAATAAATTGGTCACAGTTGCCTCTCGCTAGATGGTCTCCCGATGCAAGGAACAACCTCCTAAAGGAACAACTTTGAAATACCCGCGGTTATTCTTAAACACTTACTTATCTTGGAAGCATTAATTACTGATACAGTTTCGCAGCCCGGTTCTCTGGATCAGAAACCCTACTACTGAGTTACAGTGCCTGATTAAACCCCGGGCATATTTACGGTGTCTACCTGGTGTCCACGCCAGGGGAAGTAAAAGATCCCACACATGGGGTAAATATGTAACCTGTCGTGGACTCACTGACTGTGTAAACGGCTGCGCAAAGACATTCTACAAGCGGCGGTGGTGCTGAGAGTTACGGCCGAGTATTACATATCAGATTCGAACAAAAACGCATTGGGGGGGGGGGGGGGTGGCTGGGAGTGTCAAACGTTCGGTCGAGATGGTCGGGGTTCGAATCCACAAGCTGCCGTATCGAAACTTGGGCAATTTCCTTCACCCCACGTTTCCTGTTTCTTTCGGAAGCGACAATACAAGCTTTCTGTCTGGTATGTGCCAGGGGAAGTTAAATATCCCGCACATGGAAGACACCTTTTGTGAACACAGTGCCCTTCGCAGAGCTGGTGATCGCTATCTCTAAATGATCTACCTACCAGTTTAGCTGTGGCCAGCTGTAATGGGAGTATCACATCAAACAATCAATCAAGCAAGCGTATGAGTAAAACTCGTGCAGAATTTAACAAGATTTAACAAGATTTGCCATCCAAGCCATAGGCCCAGATGGCAAGTGGACAAGGAAGCCATTACGATGAAGATCAATGACACTTTTGAATTAAACAACTGCCACCGCCACTGTACCGAGACCCAGTGACTTAGCATTTTAACCCTCCAACGACTGACAAAACATATTTAGACGGTGAAGATTGTACCTGTAGAAGTTGACTGTTGGCGAAGGGTTGCTGCCGTTGGCGATACAGCGAAAGTAGTAGCTGTTTCCTTCTTGGAAATTCACGACATCCCCTCCAGCGTACTCCCGGCTGGGTTCATCAGACGAAGCGTTCCCCGGCATCGAGAATAGCCGAACACTCTCAACAGGCGCTGTGGCAAGACAACCGACAACACCGAGTCAAACGTGGTCGTTCCGATATAGGCCTATATCGCGGAATCCGGTCCATCGGACAGCACAAAGCAATATTTTTGTACCCCAATTGGCTAGGTGACATCCTGTGGCATGTCAGTGAGCAGCTAAATTATGTGTGCGTTTAAACGAGCGATTTGAGTTTTGATGAAAGGTCACTACGGGGTGCACCTGCTATCGTCACTGACCGGCCACAGGTTAAAAATCGCGGCCCACCGCGGCCAACAGCGAAATTGGGCCAGTCCCAATTCCGCCGACACAATCGTAGTCACAAATTGTGCCCGGTAATCGATCTCGCAAGGATGTATATACGACCGATTCTTGCATCACGATATCGCGAGACACCTAGGCGGCCGAACAATGGGACAAAATCGATCGTATAAACAGGCATTTATACACATTTTAGGCAATGGACTCATGTTTGGCAGTTGTTTGCTATGCGGTACGAATGTCAGACATGTCATGAAGGGCGTTTGTGATATATAGGGGTGATGTCTACACTGATGCGGTACGAGTGTGCGGCTGGGATATTCCCATACAGACATCGACTTCCGCCAGAGACCGTGACAACGACTTACCAAAAACGGTCAATCTCCGGTAGATGTCGCTACCTTCAACAGTGGCCAGAGAGCAACCGAAATAGCCCGAATCCTCCGGCTGAGCGCCTACAACACAGAGTGACAAATTCGCAAAACGAAGGACTTCTGTAACACTCAATGACACAGTCTCATTAGTGACAAACACGTAACGTGGTGGACGTCTCTAACACTCAATGACACAGTCTCATTCGTGACAAACACGTAACGTGGTGGACGTCTGTAACACTCAATGACGCAGTCTCATTCGTGACAAGCACGTAACGTGGTGAACGTCTGTAACACTCAACGACACAGTCTCATTCGTGACAAACACTTAACGTGGTGGACGTCTGTAACACACAATGACGCAGTCTCATTCGTGACAAGCACGTAACGTGGTGAACGTCTGTAACACTCAACGACACAGTCTCATTCGTGACAAACACGTAACGTGGTGGACGTCTGTAACACTCAATGACGCAGTCTCATTCGTGACAAGCACGTAACGTGGTGAACGTCTGTAACACTGAACGACACAGTCTCATTCGTGACAAGCACGTAACGTGGTGAACGTCTGTAACACTTAACGACACAGTCTCATTCGTGACAAGCACGTAACGTGGTGAACGTCTGTAACACTGAACGACACAGTCTCATTCGTGACAAGTACGTAACGTGGTGAACGTCTGTAACACTCAACGACACAGTCTCATTCGTGACAAGCACGTAACGTGGTGAACGTCTGTAACACTCAACGACACAGCCTCATTCGTGACAAGCACGTAACGTGGTGAACGTCTGTAACACTTAACGACACAGTATCATTCGTGACAAGCACGTAACGTGGTGAACGTCTGTAACACTCAACGATACAGTCTCATTCGTGACAAGCACGTAACGTGGTGGACGTCTGTAACACTCAACGACACAGTCTCATTCGTGACAAGTACGTAACCCAAACAACCGGTTTCTATTTTGTAATTTGTAATTTGGGAGGAACGACTGAGGTATACATTCAACTAAACTGTAGGTGATACATCCTAAAAGAAATTAGAATACAAACCCCCTTAAGCTGTGTCACGTGGCTTGTAATTGTCTAATTACATAACAATTAATTACGTCATCGCAGGATCGGTAAGGTCGTTGTACTGTAGAATATTTATATGCATCATAAGCATTAATAATATAAGTTATAAGAATGTTTATTTAAATCAGATACCAAAATGCAGGTATTTATTTATGAGATAGTAGGTTAAAGCAACTATAAACGATGTGATCAGCATTACCTGTGATCTTTAGAACAAACGTGACGCCAGCGTGGTTCTGTTCCATTTCTACGTTGTATCGCCCAGTTTCCTCCACCACTTTATTGACAAAGATGTTGGAACCGATCGCAACTGTTGGTAACAAAGCCAATTAGTCTACGCATAAATACACGCACGATGCGGTCATACAAGCGTTATCTACGTATAGACCGGTATCGCCATGACAACAGAGTTTGTTCTTCAGCAGGTTGGATCATAGATATCTACAGCCGCGCTCCGCCGCTGGCCAAATGTTTATTAGTCACACAGATTAAGCTCAACTGCTATGTACATACGCGCAACACGTCTGGTTTCAATATGGACACTTTCACAATACTGGACAACAGAATGAAGTGCATTAATAAATAGGGGCGCACGCATCGATTGCTAATTGATTTATTAGCAAAGTTAGGACTTTGTCTCAACCAGTTACGTACATTTAAAAATGTTCCACAAACAAGAAACTAATGTTTTGTCACTTTCTGCACTTCTAGTTGTTAAAGGTGCCTCATCAATTCGATATTTTTGCTCATATAATTTCAAATCCATTTTGCCAAAAAATTCAAACCTACCTAATATCCACTGTGACATGCTAGCTCGTTTGTGCAACTTTTGTACGTAATTTTTGGGAAATCATCAGGCAAACTATTAAATCATTTAATTATGCATGCAGAATTTATTGAAGTGAAAATTTAAACGATGAAAACTCACGAATTTCGTCCTTGGATTAAACAGGACTAATTCCTTGGTGAAATTTCATAACTTTGTCGTGTGATCGGCGAGAGGATGGAAGTCACGACCCTATAAAGTGTTTACCTTTTTGGATATCCACTATTTTGAGCCTTACCAGATCTAACGACTGCAGTCAATTCTTTCGATGATTTGAAAAAATATGCATTTTTGTAATTAAACCAACTGCTGATATTACTTAAACAATTCACACCCTACATATTCGGACATCAACGAACCGGATTCATGATAGGCTAAATCAGTTAAGGATGCAGTTTTAGTGCACTTGTCTTAATTATATTGCCCAGTATTGTGGAAGTGTACATATGATACTTTTACGAATGTAGTGAAATTATATTACTAGCAAGAATGCTTCCACTGTCCTACTGATACTTGGCTCTACCATAACATTTTAATGAACTGTGTTATAACAGGCGTCAGTCGATTACCAATCTAAACGCCATTCCTTGCCTATTGCAAATGGTTTGTCGATAATACATTTATTTAATGCATTTAACAATATGTAAAAAAATTATCACATTCAACAAAGATAATTATTAATAAGATTTAAAAGACTGAACACATTTGCCATCCAAAACAATTTTGTTTTTAAGCACATTCACCCAGCTCCATGACATATGTTCGTGTGCATCATACGTATTCCTGCAACTGGTGTGGTATCTGCTCGAAAGGACGACTGTGATTGACACCGAACTACTAGATACCTGGTTCCGCCTCCTGTTTCTTCCACCAGTAGAGAATCATTGCCATACCGAAGTCGGAAACATGACACCGGATGCTGACGTCATCTCCCTTGACGATGATCTCACTGGACAGCTCCATTTCGATGCTGCTGGCAGATATGGCCGCTAAATGTGAACAGGACAGTCAAAAGTCATCAACATTTCAGGGTTAAACAGGACTAATTCCATCTTAAAATATAATTATTTTGCACAATAAGATATAGTAAAACAGTGATGGTTAAATTCGTAAAATAAATATTTAGCTGTCTGACGAACTTTGATACTCGAAACGAGACCAAAGAATAAAAGCGCATTGTCAGGGCAAGTTATACTTCCTGGAAGTACTTCTAAGACGTTGTCAGGGCAAGTTATACTTCCTGGAAGTACTTCTAAGACGTTGTCAGGGCAAGTTATACTTCCTGGAAGTACTTCTAAGACGTTGCGGTTTAACAAGATTTAACAAGCTTTGACAAGATTGCCATCCAAACCAAAGACCCGAGATGGCAAGTAAGCACGGAGTACATCAGCTAATCGGCTAATCGGGTCCAACGATTATTCGTCTATGTGCAACAAGTCCTTCTGAGATATTTGTCAATTTTGTGTTGATTCATATTCACGCTGCTAGCATTTACACAATCAACAGATAATTTGTTCCAATAACTTTACCGAGACTAATGAGTCAACATTGCAGCTCAAAAGAAGAACTCCTTTCGACTTATAAAATAATATTGATGCGGACATACATTCAAGTTTAAGCCGGAAATGTAGTTATCTTAATTCAAAAGTGTAAACACACATGTAGAATATACAAGTGTTTATATCCGGTCAACAAACATCATCCTGCATAATTAGTCAAACAAAGAGACAGTCCACGCTGCACGTACATGTTAGGACACGTACATGTTAGGACACGTACATGTTAGGACACGTACATGTTAGGACACGTACATGTTAGGACACGTACATGTTAGGACACGTACCATATAGTGTTTACAAAAGTTTAATTAATCGCTATGCCGAACATATTTTTGGGGGAAATCTCGATCATGATTCATGATCCGTAAACAGTAACTTTACGGTTATAACATTAAAATTACGACATTGGTGTGTCAAATTCCTGCTTTACACAATTTTATTTGTGACGATAAACATACGAAAGTAAAAAAAAGAATAAACATGAAGTGTAACAATCCGTCCTATGCGATGCCGTCTGTGCACGAGGTCAGAAGACAAAGATAACATTGTTAATTTAAATGTACTTTGAGAGAGAAAATATGAGAATTAGAGCATTTTAGATATGCGAAAAGCCCGAATTAGAGGCGAACCAGTTATCCAATGGAATTCGTGGTACGATCCTCTAACAAGTAGTAGTAACACCGTCACAGAATGTTGATATTGTCGTCATCGGTGGTAAGGAATTCCGGCCTTTGTACGCTATAACTCCACTGGGACAAACGGGCCGCAAGACACCATACAGCGTACACAATGACGTCATTCGATGGACCATGCAATAGCAGTAAAGTGGATAGATATTGTCTGCGCTGTAAAAACAACTGTATTATATTAATGCTATAACGATTAACCAGAAATAGCTTACACGCGCCTCTCTTAGTCACAGTGTGTTAACCTGCATTTCGTGTGCCTAAGCAATTCCATTACCCATGAATCACCGGCGTGTTTGGTTAATAACAGGGGCGTGCAACCCTTTCTAAGTTTGTGTGGTAAAACCTCAACTACTGTGTAGGTTGACAATGGGCAATTCGTCCAATTTATTTTGGAGGGTGAATTTCGACGTAATTGCCACTGTGCACACCGCATTAAATGTAAGATGCCTGCAGCATCGGGTGCACAGTCAGAATAAATAGTCTGTCTGAATATTTACATCAGTGTAGAAAACAAACTGGTACATGTTAGCAATAAAAGTGTGACCAAAAAAACCCTTGTCGCTGTTATATAATGTTCCAGCATAACCATTTACAAGGGAAAACAATTTAAGACTGCACAAGCACAGTACCAGCTAGACTATTTAAAAATTTACTACACAAAAAAAGCGGGGTGTAAGTAATCCCCCCAGGCCCTATCTGCTTGCTGATTGGGACCCCACTCCCCGCTAAAGGGCTGCACGCCTGTTGGCCAAAGCCAGAGCAAAAGAAGAATCAATACTGGCAATACGCTATACCGAGTAGTGTAGTGGTTTAGGTTAAGATTCACACACAGATTCAGCCCAATTAAAACCCCCAATTGGGGTTCAACGACAAAGTAATCCATGTATGCAGAGCTGGCTGGCACAGTATGTATGGTCTCTCTCGACTACAACCAGCCCTCTGCCAACAGAGGGATGAGTCGCCTCACGACCCTCCCTCTGCCAACAGAAGGTAAATTGCCTAGCTACCCACCTCCGCCGACAGAGAGAAAAGTTACCTCACGACCCTCCCTTTGCTAACAGAAAGTAAATTGCCTAGCTACCCACCTCCGCCGACAGAGAGAAAAGTCGACTCACGGTCCTCCCCCCCCGCCAATAGCGTGGTAACCTACATAAGCCTCCCTGGGATGTTGCTGGAAGACACTGACTAATAGGCCGGCGGTACATTTATCTGAAACGTAGAACGATATATCAAACATATACAAACACAACGAGACAATATCAGTTTATTCAGATGTGCCTACACAATAATATACTGTAGAATAAACGACCTAAGTACTAGGTACTTCACTATAGAAGGCTCACTAAGTACTAAGTACTTCACTATAGAAGGCTCACTAAGTACTAAGTACTTCACTATAGAAG
>OY759269.1:47807782-47866201 GCA_963662155.1 Lamellibrachia columna | reverse complement strand
TCTCTATCTATCTCTCTCTCTCGCTCTCTCTCTCTCTCTAGCTCTCTCTCTCTCGCTCTCTCTCTCTCTATCTCTCTCTCTTTATCTCTCTCCTCTCTCTCTCTCTCGCTCTCTCTCTCTCTCTCCTCTCTCGCTCTCTCTCTCTCTCTCTATCTCTCTCTCTCTCTCTCTATATATATATATATATATATATATATACTATCTCTCTCTCTCTCTATCTATCTATCTCTCTCTATCTATATATCTATCTATCTATCTATCTATCTATCTATCTATCTATCTATCTATCTATCTATCTACTATCTCTCTCTTCTCTCTCTATATATATATATACTATATATATATTATATATAATCTCACTATATATATATATATCTCTCTCTCTATATATATATTATATATATATAATATATATATATATATATATATATATGTATGTGTGAGTGCGTGCGTGCGTGCGTGCGTGAGTGCGTGCCGTGCGTTGCTTGTGTGTGTGTGTGTGTTGTGTGTGTGTGTTTGTGTGTGTGTGTGTGTGTGTGTGTGTGTGTGTGTGTGTGTGTGTGTGTGTGTGTGTGTGTGTGTGTGTGTGTGTGTGTGTGTGTGTGTGTGTGTGTGTGTGTGTGTGTGTTGTTGTGTGTAACATGGTTATCTCACCAGTAACAGAGTAAAGAAGTTATTTAAATAATATTAACCACATGAACGTCACGTCCCTGTTGGTGCTCTCATGTAGGTCAAAATTTAACGTAAAAAACAATATTATCTTATTATCCTCACGTATGCCAATCACTTTCATAATCTTCTTATCCGTCACCTCTCAGTTAGAAAGTGAGTCCTCAGTTAGAGGTGTAACTTATGTGTAACTCCGTAGCTCTACTTTTATTGCAGAGGTAAATTCCGCATTAATTATATTTGATTGTAGGTGTATTGCACCTATAGGGTAACTTGGGGCAGCGCGCCCCCCCCTAAGGAAAACTTTCATGTACATCATTAAACTACTTTAGCATGTATTTAATGTGTTAACATTATGGACAGATATGTGTTTTAACCCATTGGAAAATTATTTAACATTAGTTAGCATTAAGCATAAATGTAAAGAAATGTGGAATATCAATGTCCAATGCTACATACTGTGACAGTGCAAAACATGATTTGTGAGTTGTTTGAAATGAAAGATTGTAACAATGACGATGTCTTAAATAAGGAAGAATGTAATGCTGGGATTTCATATCTCAGCACAATATAATTTGTTTTCTAACTGCTATTTCTAACTTACAATGTGCTTAATATGTACATGTTTGTGGATCTTGAGTCCGAATAAAGATGGTAATAATAATAATAATGCATATTCATAGAAGTTTTAAACCACACTGGTTTAATTACGCCTGTCTCGTGTTGCTGAGTTTTCGGGGTGTGTATCAGATAGAAGTTCCCTTCATTTTGCACCAGATTTGGAACGTTCAGAGTTATATATTTTGAGTACGTGGTGGGGGCCGTCTTACCTCCAGGGGGCGTGTTGCCCAGGTTACCCTAGTTAACATTTCAAAGATAGCTTTGATAAAAATTAAATATTAAAGAGTAACTATGACATATTATTCAATAAAACAGAACGATCAAACAACATTACACGTATGGAAAACTCCAAATTAACGGAACCAGCTCCATTGTTTTGGTGAACTGAACAAAATACGCCTTTACGTTGCGGTAAATCGTGACAGACCAAACTGTGAACCACTCAGACGTCCGCGACAGACCTGAAGGGATTTCCGGCCTTATTCGCAGTCATGTTTACGTTTCAAAGCGTCATCGAACATGATTGCTTTGCGAGAAATTCAATCCCGCGTGCCAGTGTAGTGGAAAATTGCATTGGGATCGTTGAGCATACAATACAATTGTAACAATCCATGTCGTCGTCGACATGCACGACGCATAAATGACTTGGGCGAATTAATCCGGATGCCAGTAATCCAGAAGCCTCGACAATAGGACGTAATGTCACGGTAACGGAATTTCTCAACGTTAATCCGGGAATCCGATTTCCGGGTCAGGAATTTCAAATCGGGCACCAAGCCTTAATTTTTTACTCATTAATGATATTCATTAATGATGAAGTGGATGCTATTCGCATGTTTTTTTCATTTGAAGATGCAGTCGATTCCAGCCGTCGTAAGATAAGAACAATATACAGCAAAACATTATAGTATGTTACATACGTGTTGATGTTACATACGTGTTGATGTTACATACGTGTTGATGTTACATACGTGTTGATGTTACATACGTGTTGATGTTACATACGTGTTGATGTTACATACGTGTTGATGTTACATACGTGTTGATGTTACATTCGTGTTGATGTTACATACGTGTTGATGTTACATACGTGTTGATGTTACATACGTGTTGATGTTACATACGTGTTGATGTTACATACGTGTTGATGTTACATACGTGTTGATGTTACATACGTGTTGATGTTACATACGTGTTGATGTTACATACGTGTTGATGTTACATACGTGTTGATGTTACATACGTATTGATGTTACATACGTGTTGATGTTACATACGTGTTGATATTCATGTAGAAACATTTACATTATTCATCTATCCGGAAAACCAATTAATTCGGACATAATCGCTGGGAACCGATGTATCCTGGTTCCATTGTATACGTCCAAAGCACTTGTGCTCGCATGTGCCCAACATGTTGTTGTTCAAACATGGCTTCAAAGAATCTATTTTGGCATGTGTCTTGTTTCAACATTACATGTTTCCCGCTGAGCGTAATTCGGCGTATTCCTGAAATGTTACTGTATCGGTTTGTAGAGTAGTGTCCGGGACAAACTATATAAGCCGGCCTGTTTTCCGTACACAGTAATTCTGAATAGCAAACCCCGGATATCTTTCACTGCAAGGAAACACCAAAGTTCCTTCAAGGTATGTCGTCAATAACATGATGAGATTTCATAGATCATTCGATTGATTGCATACATATATCAATAAATTAATTAGTGGTCCTCGTATGACGCGCAGTTGCATCGCAGCACAGTCACAGTTGGGAGCAACCTATTCCTATCGGGAGAGCCCTATTCTTCCGCACTCTAAACTCCCTCTCCACAGACGCAAACGTTGCTACAGACGCACGTTCTGTGCCAACAGCCTCAAAAGAGCAGGCACACGTGATGACATAGCCTCCCAAGAATTGCTACGTACATAGAACGGCTATATAACCAGATCGTATTTGACACAAACTGACTGCGTAATGCAGCAATACATTACACTTCGGCGCCGCGAGAGAATCCAAGCAGAGGACATGGGCATTTATAAATCGATGCATTATTTCTACTAAAGTAACAAAAACTAAAGTGCGGTGTATTGATGAAAGCAACCAGAACGGATAACATGACGTTGATGTATGGCAGGTCACGCGATGTGCACGTTAATAGCTGATAAGCGTGTCTCCTCTCCGGCTGATTACAATTTTCGTGTGAACCTCGTCCAGGCTAATAAATATGATAGCTTTTGACAGACTTTTGGTCGGCCATTGACCTGGCGCTGTTTGTTATGTAAGCAGCGAGATAAACGTTGCTAAATTATCGTCGACTCCAGCTGAGTGGCATTCCGATGTACTGTCTGCGCGCGCACTGCTGGCTAACGTTGCCAGCTCGGTAGGCGTGATCACGATAGAGCACACATTCTACAGGGCGTCGGGCCTTCCCTTCACTTCCCAGAAAACACATGTTAAAAAGCAGATGTTCTCCCTGATAAGTTTGATTACACAAACACCCAGTAAGACGGCCTGGATTCTCCCTCCGCCTGGCACGCTGTCTGCACTTCCAGCACAAATTTACGACATAATATAGAACCGCGTACGATGAATTTAGTAAGTGTGAACTGACGAACAGCGGTCAGCATAACGCGGACGTACTACAACGGACGTACTACAACGGACGTACTACAACGGACGTACTACAACGGACGTACTACAACGGACGTACTACAGTGGACGTACTACAATGGACGTGCTACAATGGACGTACTACAATGGACGACTGCCTCCAGACATGTAATCTCCCACGTAAAGCTAAAGCTGGTCCGATCCCAAATAATCCAAGAAGGTCATCAGATTTCGCCCACGGGACAACGCGGATTGTGCATTCGATAACTTACTACTTCAGTACTTATTATATATAATACAGATTTAATTTTATCACAACTATTAAAGTTTACTCAATTCAAAGTTTCGGCAACGATCTTATTATATTATGCATTATATATATATATATATATATATATATATATATATATATATATATATATATATATATATATATATATATATATATATATATATATATATATATACATATACATTTTTTGCCGTGTTGTACATTCATGTTTACTCCTCTGTGTGTGCACACTGGAATTGTGTTTACTAGACACGTGAATGAATAAATACGACAATACAATTACTCAATTTACTCAATTCAAAGTTTCGGCAACGATCTTATTATATTATGCATTATATATATATATATATATATATATATATATATATACACATATACATTTTTGCCG
The DNA here is from genome assembly GCA_963662155.1 of Lamellibrachia columna. Classification (NCBI taxonomy): domain Eukaryota; kingdom Metazoa; phylum Annelida; class Polychaeta; order Sabellida; family Siboglinidae; genus Lamellibrachia; species Lamellibrachia columna. The sequence goes on along the minus strand of OY759269.1, from coordinate 47,861,623 downwards.
TGTTGTACATTCATGTTTACTCCTCTGTGTGTGCACACTGGAATTGTGTTTACTAGACACGTGAATTAATAAATACGTTAATACATGAAAGGAAATATAACACTGCCAGTTTCGTTATTGCTACCCGACTTCGCTCGATGCACTTATCATATGGATGACAATAAGCTGCATTTCATTGACTTAATAACAAATATGTAGCATAGCCTACTCGTAATATTTGCGCAGACATTTCAGGCTGTTCACCGAAGACAGCACACATCATAAATAACATCACCGAAGGTCGCTTCGTGAATCACTGGTCGAATGACGGAACGACCCCCCGGACAGACATCGAACACGGAGTCAGGTCATAGTAGAAGACATATTGCAGGAGGAGCGTGGATGGCTGGAAGCGACGTACCAGGCCGTCGAGTTGACCCCGGGTTCTCCGTAATTATGTCGTGTCTATAAACAAGCGTCGCACATTCCTGCGTAACCAAAACTCAACAGCTGTGTATACGACGGCAAGCCACGGTGGAAATTGGGACATATGTTTAATTTACTCGCGGGTTCATGTCATACGAATAAAGTGCCAGCGGTGTTGAGGCGGGCCCCTTTCAAGGATTTGGCGCACCCTGTACAGTATATATTATGGAACGGGAAAAGGTCAAACTTGCGGACTACGACATTTCTGCTGCACACAGGTTTATAGTAGTTGCTGGCTGGCAGCCTACGCACGCGTCAGTGTCGGAATGTTCCCTGGCGCCAGTGACGGAAGGATCCCTGGCATCAGTGTCGGAAGGATCCCTGGTGTACAGAATCTCTTTTCTCAAGAAAAGTTTGCACCTGTTTACACCAACAGACTGACTTTTTCTATGATTACACCCTTTTGGACAAAAAACAAAAGAAAGCACATTCAATATTGTAACTAATAATGTATGTAATGTAATGTAATCAACTCCAGACATCATCGTACATAGCCGAAGGTAAACGAGTGGGTTCGCCGATGACGTTTGTCACCCCCGGGATATTACCCTCTGGAAATTACCCCCCGGACAATACCCCCGGGCATCAACCCCCCCTGAGATCACCCACGTATTACCCCCGGACGTTACCCCTTCGACATTATCTCCTGGATATCACCCCCTGATCATTACCCACCTAGGATATTAGTAGCGTATTTAGAGGGAAGCCATTGGGCTATGCCCCCTCTCGGCTTAATATTTCTTTATTTATTCCATATTTGTGCGTTGCGCCACTACATGGCAACATGATAAACTAATTACTGACTAGGCTTTGGCCAAACATTTTGCGAGATCCTAGATAATCAACTGGCTGAAGTTGTCCTAGAAAACATTATGCTCATTAAAAAATTATGTATAATATGTTGTTGTATTCTCGCTGGACGCTGCAATCACCGCACAACGAGGCAATTAAGTATCAATTTCGCAAGTAAAAAGCGTATTTTCAATAAAGAGGTCAGGGGTGGTGTCAAAGACCGTTCACTCGCTGTTATCAACGCGGATTAGTCTAGCGCAGCTGTGATCAAACATTACGGCGCAACTCAGTGGTATACCTATGTATACCTATTGTGAACCGCCGGAGACACAGCGTGGCGCCGACTGTAGTGTTTAATACTGAATTAATGACACAGGCCGTTTGGTTGAAATTGTAGCGCAACTTTGAACGTCGGACTACAAACCTACCGTCTACACAGGATTGATGGATTGGTAGCCTCTGCCTCTCGATAACCACAGAGATGAATTACATAATTCGTATTGCGTGTAACACAATTCATAGACGTACATGTCAACCCTGTGATGATCAAAATGAGTGAGATCATTAGCCAAGCCGACACAGTGCATAATGTATCGTCTGTATGACTTCTGACAACCATCCTTGTCCAGTCTGTCGTCCAACTATCACATGCGGCTGGTACGATCGTATTTCTTTGCCTGCCTACCTGCCTGCCTGTCTGCCTGCCTGGTTGCCTGCCTGCCTGGTTGCCTGCCTGCCTGCATGCCTGCCTGCCTGCATGCCTGCCTGCCTGCTTGCCTGCCTGCCTGCCTGCCTGCCTGCCTGCCTGCCTCCCTGCCTGCCTCCCTGCCTGGTTGCCTGCCTGCCTGGTTGCCTGCCTGCCTGGTTGCCTGCCTGCCTACCTGGTTGTCTGGTTGCCTGCCTGCCTGCCTGCCTGCCTGGTTGCCTGCCTGTCTGCCTGGTTGCCTGCCTGTCTGCCTGTCTGATTGCCTGCCTGGTTGCCTGCCTGCCTGCCTGCCTACCTGCCTGCCTGCGCGTCTGCCAGCCTGCTTGCCTGCCTGCCTGCGCGCCTGCCAGCCTGCCTGCCTGCCTGCCTGCCTGCCTGCCTGCCTGCCTGCCTGCCTGCCTGCCTGCCTGCCTGCCTGCCTGCCTGCCTGCCTGCCTGCATGCCTGGTTGCCTGCCGTCGACGAAGACCACAATCCGGACGGGTTGAGCGACATGGGGATTGAGCCACCCTCAGGGGGGCATACAGGGGGATTGAGCTATGCCCCATTTGGGTTTGGGATAAGAATGTTTTGTGAACAACTTGTTGGGTCACTACATCGTAGCATGGCAAACTATTGGATAACTAAACTTGATCCACCTTTCCGAGATCCCAAATACACCACTGACTACTCTCCTTGTTTTCCACGGGAATACTCAAGCCTCCCCCTTTCAGCACCCCTTTCCAATAGCGTGTTTTATGGGCGAATGCGTATATACACATTTCACAGTGCGACATTCAACTAAATAAATGTATCTAATTATTTAGCCGCATGTCCCATGTGAAATACGTGCATACACATACGCCTTTGTGGCATTCAGCTAAATAATACAACAGTAAGTATTTGTTTGTTCGGACTGTTTCACTTGTTGACATATACAATAACGCAAAGCGAAACTATTTACCATACCGCCGTGCCAGCTGGAAGTGTAAACACCCCAGTGGTCTCAATGACATGTGTATCAACCACTCCAGCTAACCATTTAATTTATGACCAGCTCGTTTTTGTGTAATTTGTCGAGGAGTTTGCCTATATCTTAGGCCGGAATGTAGGATTATTTAGTCACCCAACAGGTGAACACATCCGGAAACGTCTAGGATTCCTAACGGTAAACATGGTCATCCGTTCAAAGAAACCAGACTGACAGTTTGTATTCGGCCGCTTTACAACAAAAAGCACGCACACGTGCACGCATGCACGCACGCACGCACGCCCGCACGCACGCACACGTGGACATTCTGATAACTAAACATGCAGTCCCCCTGGTTATGAAGGTGGGCACCCCCTTTTTATTAGACAGATTGTATCCAGTGACGGCCTAGTCTTGTCTTCAAGTAGACAGATTAGAGTGAGTGACGGCCTAGTCCTGCCCACGAATTAGACAGGTTAGAATCAGTGACGGCTTAGTCCTGTCCTATATTAGATACATTAGAGTGACGGGTATCTACCCTAGTGTTTTGAACGTGATACACCTGCCCATACAACGGGTATCTACCCTAGTGTTTTGAAAGTCATACACCGGCCTATACAACGGGTATCTACCCTAGTGTTTTGAACGTGATACACCGGACTATACAACGAGTATCTACCCTAGTGTTTTGAATGATACACCGGCCTATACAACGGATATCTAAGTGGTTCTGTCGAAGTTACTGAATACTTCACATGAATGAGGTAACAGCGCTCGAATACAGCAAACATAATACGCCTGGTAAATATAACATAATTCAGCATACCATAATTAGTTAATCAGCATCACATGTAATGTTGTGCTAAGAATCGACATCAATGTCGTCTATTTAAGTTTAAATCAACCACTTGTTGGGTCACTACATCGTAGCATGGCAAACTATTGGATAACTAAACTTGATCCACCTTTCCGAGATCCCAAATACACCACTGACTACTCTCCTTGTTTTCCACGGGAATACTCAAGCCTCCCCCTTTCAGCACCCCTTTCCAATAGCGTGTTTTATGGGCGAATGCGTATATACACATTTCACAGTGCGACATTCAACTAAATAAATGTATCTAATTATTTAGCCGCATGTCCCATGTGAAATACGTGCATACACATACGCCTTTGTGGCATTCAGCTAAATAATACAACAGTAAGTATTTGTTTGTTCGGACTGTTTCACTTGTTGACATATACAATAACGCAAAGCGAAACTATTTACCATACCGCCGTGCCAGCTGGAAGTGTAAACACCCCAGTGGTCTCAATGACATGTGTATCAACCACTCCAGCTAACCATTTAATTTATGACCAGCTCGTTTTTGTGTAATTTGTCGAGGAGTTTGCCTATATCTTAGGCCGGAATGTAGGATTATTTAGTCACCCAACAGGTGAACACATCCGGAAACGTCTAGGATTCCTAACGGTAAACATGGTCATCCGTTCAAAGAAACCAGACTGACAGTTTGTATTCGGCCGCTTTACAACAAAAAGCACGCACACGTGCACGCATGCACGCACGCACGCACGCCCGCACGCACGCACACGTGGACATTCTGATAACTAAACATGCAGTCCCCCTGGTTATGAAGGTGGGCACCCCCTTTTTATTAGACAGATTGTATCCAGTGACGGCCTAGTCTTGTCTTCAAGTAGACAGATTAGAGTGAGTGACGGCCTAGTCCTGCCCACGAATTAGACAGGTTAGAATCAGTGACGGCTTAGTCCTGTCCTATATTAGATACATTAGAGTGACGGGTATCTACCCTAGTGTTTTGAACGTGATACACCTGCCCATACAACGGGTATCTACCCTAGTGTTTTGAAAGTCATACACCGGCCTATACAACGGGTATCTACCCTAGTGTTTTGAACGTGATACACCGGACTATACAACGAGTATCTACCCTAGTGTTTTGAATGATACACCGGCCTATACAACGGATATCTAAGTGGTTCTGTCGAAGTTACTGAATACTTCACATGAATGAGGTAACAGCGCTCGAATACAGCAAACATAATACGCCTGGTAAATATAACATAATTCAGCATACCATAATTAGTTAATCAGCATCACATGTAATGTTGTGCTAAGAATCGACATCAATGTCGTCTATTTAAGTTTAAATCAACCACTTGTTGGGTCACTACATCGTAGCATGGCAAACTATTGGATAACTAAACTTGATCCACCTTTCCGAGATCCCAAATACACCACTGACTACTCTCCTTGTTTTCCACGGGAATACTCAAGCCTCCCCCTTTCAGCACCCCTTTCCAATAGCGTGTTTTATGGGCGAATGCGTATATACACATTTCACAGTGCGACATTCAACTAAATAAATGTATCTAATTATTTAGCCGCATGTCCCATGTGAAATACGTGCATACACATACGCCTTTGTGGCATTCAGCTAAATAATACAACAGTAAGTATTTGTTTGTTCGGACTGTTTCACTTGTTGACATATACAATAACGCAAAGCGAAACTATTTACCATACCGCCGTGCCAGCTGGAAGTGTAAACACCCCAGTGGTCTCAATGACATGTGTATCAACCACTCCAGCTAACCATTTAATTTATGACCAGCTCGTTTTTGTGTAATTTGTCGAGGAGTTTGCCTATATCTTAGGCCGGAATGTAGGATTATTTAGTCACCCAACAGGTGAACACATCCGGAAACGTCTAGGATTCCTAACGGTAAACATGGTCATCCGTTCAAAGAAACCAGACTGACAGTTTGTATTCGGCCGCTTGACCGGCGACTGTAATCTGATACCAGCGTTATTTGCACAAGCGTGTCATATGGATATCGGGCAAAGCAAGGTGTAACTCGTCAGGGGACGCACTGGTCAATGTTCACTGCTCATACTGATCCGAAGTTCCAGCCCTGATTATGTTCCCTTGTGTTCATTCACATAACATCGGCTGTTAAGTTATATTCCCCTTTCTACTTTCTTCAGTAACGTAGGCAGATAAACCGTATCGTCATCGGTATAGCTATATCCAAAACGTAGGCAGATATATTATAATTTCATGTATACATACTTCTCAAACGTACACAGATACATTACGCAGAATAGCGGGGTTAATACACATTAATAATATCCACATTAGTTTGATGCAAACTAATCCATTCGTGTGCTGCGATGAGTGTTGTACGATGAGTGTTGTACGATGAGTGCTGTACGATGAGTGTTGTACGATGAATGCTGTACGATGAATGCTGTATGATGAATGCTGTACGACGAGTACTGTACAATTAATTCTTTAGGCGCAGAAAGGAAGGCAAGCAAAAAGGATAATTTCATCGGCCTGGTTTGACTGATTCGAGGAAGGATTGCCTCGTGCTGGGCCCGGCGTGGAACGGAAGCTGATCCATTAGACAGATGCTACAGTTCTTCCCGCCTGTAGGTGTCATTCACGGAAATCTAGACTGACGTGTCTAAGTATAGCGCCAACGTGAAAGCGCCCAACATACTAGAGGCCGTACTTACCAGCGAAGGCAGTCACCAGCAACACGGCACTCCAGATAATTCCGGACATGATCCAGGCGTTGTTCCCACGGTCTATATTGGTCACTCCGACGGATTGCAATCACACAACTTCACTGCACGACCAGGATCCACGCCGTAAGTCCGCTGCTTAAACCGTAACAGGCTTACGTCTATTGTACCGAGCACTCCCTGTCGACGGCCGCGCCCTCTGGAGACTGCTATGCGCGTCGCTGAGTATCTGCGCGCATTATCTGGCTATGATGCGCAGTTACCGCGGGACACGACGGCTTTTCGGGGGGCGTCTGTTGCCGCTTTGGTAACTTCAAAACAGTACCCTCGAAAACATTACGGTTGTGTTTGCAACGCACGTTCAAAAACTAATGTCACCAAATGCAAAACTGTGTCTTGTGCCGTAGTGTTTAGATTTTGTTTTCAAATAAATGACAATAATGCATATTTATAGTATATACATACACAGGATTCCAACATTACTATGTTAATTACTATATATTAACTTTCAATATATGACTCTAAACAATATCAAAACACTAGCCTAGTGCATTGAATGTCAGACATTCAGACATCGGCATATATAACGGGTATCTACCTACCCTAGTGTTTTGAAAGTCGTACACCAGCCCATACAAGATTTAACAAGATTTAACAAGATTTGCCATCCAAGCCAAAGGCCCAGATGGCAAGTGGACAAGGAAGCCAATTTGTCCTATAATAATTATTATTAAACATACAGTGAATTTATGTATGCATATTTGATTCAGTAGCGGCCTAGTCCTGCTCTCTGTTATACATATTTGATGGGCGGATCCAAAGGATGTCCATCGCATATCAGGGCACCCCTTTTATTCTGACCAGATCTTTTAGTTGTCGAGACACCGCGATTACACTTCAGCGTAATCACTAATTACTAGACAACTTTTTCTGGTGTGAAATCATCCAAACGTGCCCAGCAGCAGCTGTTGACATGCTTGCAAACCCGTGTGAGAGAATGTATCCCGTAATAAAAACGATTATTCTCTTTTAAAAGCAGAATGTTGTCTTGAGAAGCCACCGCGATGACGTCAACACTGATGAGAATCACAACTTTAGTGTTCTCCTCAACAGGAGTTTTTCTGTTACACTTTATAATGAGGTTCGGCTTGGGTTTCCGAAAGGTGCAAAATCATGTACTGAACGGGCGCATCGAGAAGGCTTCCATCATGATTTCGCCAGTTGCAGTTTTTCTCCCCAAAGCGGAAACGATAGGGCTAAGGCCAAAGAGTTAGTGCCCTAGGCTACGATGCACCGGAGGTGTTCGCACAACATTTTACAACAAAAAGCACGCACACGTGCACGCATGCACGCACGCACGCACGCCCGCACGCACGCACACGTGGACATTCTGATAACTAAACATGCAGTCCCCCTGGTTATGAAGGTGGGCACCCCCTTTTTATTAGACAGATTGTATCCAGTGACGGCCTAGTCTTGTCTTCAAGTAGACAGATTAGAGTGAGTGACGGCCTAGTCCTGCCCACGAATTAGACAGGTTAGAATCAGTGACGGCTTAGTCCTGTCCTATATTAGATACATTAGAGTGACGGGTATCTACCCTAGTGTTTTGAACGTGATACACCTGCCCATACAACGGGTATCTACCCTAGTGTTTTGAAAGTCATACACCGGCCTATACAACGGGTATCTACCCTAGTGTTTTGAACGTGATACACCGGACTATACAACGAGTATCTACCCTAGTGTTTTGAATGATACACCGGCCTATACAACGGATATCTAAGTGGTTCTGTCGAAGTTACTGAATACTTCACATGAATGAGGTAACAGCGCTCGAATACAGCAAACATAATACGCCTGGTAAATATAACATAATTCAGCATACCATAATTAGTTAATCAGCATCACATGTAATGTTGTGCTAAGAATCGACATCAATGTCGTCTATTTAAGTTTAAATCAACCACGAATACTACAAAACCGCGAACTTCAACGGCAGTGAATGGAAGTTTATGAAATGAAAGTAACTGTTTATATATTCACTGTTATTATGTTCAAGCAGACGCGCTAATAAAGGTGATACTAACATTTAACATCATCATTGGTTCTCGTGATGATTATTAAAACATCAAAATGTGAGGTCTAATGTAGGCGACCAGAGAGGTTTCCACGGTATCCTTTATCGGTGTATGACGCAGTAGCTCGTGCAAAGAACGACGAGCGTAAACTGATGGGTGCACTTCAAGTTTGCGACAGACTTTCATGATTCAACAGCAACACCGTCATATAAAGCTTCCACGCCAAACAGTTTTTTTTCCATATCTTTTTATCTCGCCTTTTAATGGAACCCATTAAAACCTACGCTGGTCTCCAGACCTCAGCCTGCCAGGGCCCGACGACTGCATATATAGCTCGCAAGCACGCTCTGCCAAGTTTGTGGTGTCACTTGAACGATGTCAACGCTATGTAAAGTCGCAAATCATAATTTTACAATAAAACTGTACGAATATAAGGCAGTGCAGTAACTTGAATTAGGTGGATATTTTAATGATAGCAGATCCCACACGTTGTACATGGTATGCAAACATGAACTGTATTATTATAACACAAGTTATATAAAAAAATTAATTTCACAAGCCCGGTAGGTGGAGTAACTGTTTTTGACTCGCCTGCAACTTTCACAAATTCCAAACCGCACATTTCATTTCGACGAATACGATTGTATACCCGGAATCTGGATAACCAATGAAATTGACTCTAAGGATAACTCAGTAAATAAGAGTAAATTTATTTTAGTTGACACGAAGCGTTTGAACCAACTTCAAATATAGATTATGTTGACACATGTCAGATAATTAAAATAAAAGACGGAGTAGTAAACGTTCTGGAGGCAAATTTTTCCCCCATAATGGGTCCTGGCAAGCAACAAGCGGACATGATTGGCTACTGAGAATAGGTGACCTCCGAACTCTCTAATTCATAACAGCAATACACGTGTTCATTTGAACCTATGTCAACAACGACACGTGGCTTGAACTTGACCTGTTGAAAATAACGGTAATTTCACTTGCACTTGTTTTGATAAATAAAACAGTTTTTTGGTAATTGTACAAAATATAACAAACACATTAAATCAACGTGGATTACTCTTAGAATTGTGCCACCATAAAAGCAGGGACAAACTTTCAGTCAATCAATAATTATTTATTACAATCATAAATAATACTAGTAGGTAGCAGGGTACATAATTAAAGAATTTTTTAAGTTAATGGGATTAAATTGAACATATTTTGTTGCTAATTTAATTGCAAAGCTTTCGACTTACTTTTAGTGTAATTTACCTATAAAAGTAATGCTCAATTGGTGCCATAACATAACATAAATGAAGAAAATATCAAAAAAGGAAAAAATAAAAGTCTGACCCACAAAGCTTTGAACGCGAAAACCTACAGCTGAAGTCAAAACGTTCCACCGCAGCACCACGCAATTTACCCCGATAAAACATTGCACAACTTGCCTAGCTGTCAGTGACAGTGACAGATGATACGCTAAGCCTAAAGTAACAGTTTCATGATATACTTTCGTCAAATTGTTTGCTAAGATTAGTATATAATATATCAATGATTTCCAATACTTCCACATATGAAAAACATTCAGGAAAAGGGCCAACACTTTCCTGTAGTGCAGTTATTTCTTAAACATTTAGTTTCAAGCAACGCGCCATTTTTGCCGCCACAAACGCTGGTAAGAGTTCGGAGGTATGCAATTCTCCGTAGCCAATCACGACCAGCGACGGTCGACCGAACCAGCGACGATACAGTGTTGCCCTCTACTAGACAAATTTTAGTCAGTAATGACCTAGTTTTGTCCTATAATAATTATTATTAAACATACAGTGAATTTATGTATGCATATTTGATTCAGTAGCGGCCTAGTCCTGCTCTCTAGTATACATATTTGATGGGCGGATCCAAAAGATGTCCATCGCATATCAGGGCACCCCTTTTATTCTGACCAGATCTTTTAGTTGTCGAGACACCGCGATTACACTTCAGCGTAATCACTAATTACTAGACAACTTTTTCTGGTGTGAAATCATCCAAACGTGCCCAGCAGCAGCTGCTGACATGCTTGCAAACCCGTGTGAGAGAATGTATCCCGTAATAAAAACGATTATTCTCTTTTAAAAGCAGAATGTTGTCTTGAGAAGCCACCGCGATGACGTCAACACTGATGAGAATCACAACTTTAGTGTTCTCCTCAACAGGAGTTTTTCTGTTACACTTTATAATGAGGTTCGTCTTGGATTTCCGAAAGGTGCAAAATCATGTACTGAAGGTGCGCACCGAGAAGGCTTCCATCATGATTTCGCCAGTTGCAGTTTTTCTCCCCAAAGCGGAAACGATAGCGCTAAGGCCAAAGAGTTAGTGCCCTAGGCTACGATGCACCGGAGGTGTTCGCACAACATTTTACAACAAAAAGCACGCACACGTGCACGCATGCACGCACGCACGCACGCACGCACGCCCGCCCGCACGCACGCACGCACGCACATTCTGATAACTAAACATGCAGTCCCCCTGGTTATGAAGGTGGGCATCCCCTTTTTATTAGACAGATTGTATCCAGTGACGGCCTAGTCTTGTCTTCAAGTAGACAGATTAGAGTGAGTGACGGCCTAGTCCTGCCCACTAATTAGACAGATTAGAATCAGTGACGGCTTAGTCCTGTCCTATATTAGATACATTAGAGTGACGGTCTAGTGATGCCCTCTATTAGACATTATTAGAGTCAGTGACGGCTTAGTCCTGCCCTCTATTAAACATATTAGAGTGACTGACTGCCCAGTCCTGCCCTCTAGTAGACATATTGGAGTGAACCCTGAACGGTTGGCGCCCGATATGCAAATCGTCTAGGAGGAGTAGCGTAACAAACATCCATCCAGGTCCTTCCCGGGGGGTTTAGAAGCCGGGGATTCGGAGAAATGTTCGATTGTTAGGTTGTTTGAGCCATTCTGTCCAATCTTAAGGCCGTATGAAGAAATAGGGCCAGACAGACATGGGCCTGACCAATATGTGGCCCAACCTCAAGGCGAGATTCGTTGACCCATACATATTGCCCAGTCAGTGGCATGTCTCAGTCTGTCGGTGAACCAGTTCTATTACACAAGTAACATATTGTGCGTTTTTTCACTAGATACGCACATGAGTGTATGTTGCATCATGGGCTTTGGTTTGAAATACACTTATGCACTATATAGGTGGTCATATATCAGTGATATATCTCTGTCGGTATTTATGTATATTATTTGTTGTTCTAGTATTTCTACTTTATCGAATTAAAAACTAAATATCTTTTTAAAAATGAACACTTTACTCTCATGTGTCTCGTACGCTGCTTCCGGTTTCTGACTCAACCCTCTTGGCTACCGCTTCTCGTCTGCTGTTCATTTGGGGTTATTTAGTTCGCATCACGCGTGTCTGATTTACGACAAGTGATATTACACGACGAGCAACTCGCGTATTTCAAAAGCGTTTTGTCAGGAAAAGAAATTCCTTTTAGTAACAACCCACGCTTATTATTATTGTGCATTTTCTTATAATACGCAATCATATGTTTGTAGGCTAATGCCGCTCAACAACTAAGCAAGACATTCGACCGCACCAGCAGCACATACCCCGGATGCATTGTCAAGAGGGTCCTCGGGGGGGGGGAGGGGGAGGGGGAGGTGGGGGAGGAGGGAGTCCCCGGGTGATTGTAAACGTTTGGACCTCCTTTTCAAAACCACGAGAACGGGACTGTACATATAGCAACATGTGTTTATGCAACACTTTCCGGAGACACAGTGTGTTTGCACACGGATTTCAGAAAACATAAGGAAGCTTCTAGAAATGAATTGCATGCAAAACGGGTTATCGCTATCCGCTATAACTTCACTGCGCTTTTCCCGGTTTTTCTTAGTATAATACAGTACGTGATCTGAATTATGAAGGATGTATATGTAAGATACACACGACGCGCTGATTTATTAGCAGTTGGGGAACAGTTTTGAGTAGCGGTATTTCTGGCAATAAGATCGAGCACTCTGACCCTGTTTACAATCACCGCGAGTGGGCGTGTTCAGTGGACCGTGGCCGTGCACACAGCGGCTGCACAGAACCTGTGAATTACAAATGGTATGCAAATTCACGTAATCGTCTCCGGTAGTTTAACGTGTTACCTGGGTCGTGGCACTGCCAGTGGACTGACGACTTTAGTATGGAACACAACGTGATGCTACAGCCATCTGTTGATATTTCCCTTTCCATATGCCTTCGAATATAGTGCAGCGTTCTGTCATTTAATTCGACGGGTAAGACAACCAAGCAAGGCATTCGGTAAGGTAAGTGTGAATGAGTGTACCAGCGAAATGTTGCGTCCGAGAGAAATATCTCACCTTCATATCGTGGCGGTTTATCAGGAACCTGTCTATCTAGGCGCACCAAGTATATCGTCGCCGTTCAGCAACTGTACAGCTCACCAGCGTGGTTGCGTGGTGTTCGCCAAATTGTTGGACATCGTGGTTGCTGAATAAGTAAGCCAATAAACATGCTACATCGTTGTAGACTAAGATTAAATCAACAACATTGTCACGTCTAAATGTGTGCCATGAACAATTAGCGGTAATCTCTAACTAGGGTGGATCTCGCTTTGTATAAGACATGTGTCCTGCCATGTTGCTGGACTAATAGTCAGTCGCCAGCAAACTCGTTTCTAGCAAAGACACTTATTTACGTTTGCTATTCCCGGATGTGTCTTTCCGTTAAAATGCGGTTGCTGTTTCCACGCGACTGGACAGCCGATTATACGCCACGCGTATTTCGATCTGAGCCAATTAAGTCCGTAATGGACTCATTTCAATATGTGCAACGTTGAGCCAGACAATAGCGTTAACCAGAGCAAGCATACTGATTGCAAATACTACAGTGATCGGCAATTTGCATTTACATGTCAAATCGGATAGTGACGTTTTACTTATCCATTTCAATGCTAGACGTTTAAATAAGAATTTCCAGAAAATTAAGGAGTATCTTGATGATCTTAAACTGTTGTTTAACAAAATAGCCATTTCGGAGACTTGGGCTGAACCGAACACTACTGAAATCATTTTATTAAACGGATATGAAGTTTTTCACGTCGCCAAGGCAAACAGAAAAGGAGACGGTGTCGCACTATTCGTAAATCACAGATTTAATTGCACACTCCGTACAGCAAAATCTTTTGAAATTGAGAATTTCGTTGAATGTGTCATTATCGAATTAGACATACAAAAAAAATAATTGTGAGCTGTGTCTATAGAACTCTGGGTTCAGACATAGACAGATTCTATGAGTACATGGACCAGTTACTTACATATGCCAACCCGAGGAAAACCAAATTTGTTTGTGGTGACTTTAATATTGGATTATTTAAATAGGAAACACACACCGGAACAAAGCGGTTTCTAGAATGTATGTATGGTCAAGGATTATATCCTTTAATAGATAGACCGAGCCGAATTACCTGACATATGACATATTTACCAACCAAATCAATTACTCTGCTGATAGTGGGTTACTAGTCACTGACATTAGTGACCACTTGCCAATATTTGTATTATGTAAATATGAACTTGAAAAAAATAATTCGAAGACATTTAGAAATGTAAAAAGCCTGAAAGAGGACAATGTACTTATGTTTATGGAAAGTTTGAAGTAAGAACAGTGGGAAAGCGTGTTGCGTTCGGATGATATTAACATCGCGTATGCTAATTTTATCAATACATTCAATACACTGTACAACCTTTATTGTCCAGCTAAGAAAGTAAATATTAAGAAAAACCCTTGATTGTCCAACGGCTTAAAAATGCATGTCGTAAGAAGAAGAATCTTTAGAGATTATGTCTTCGGGATATAACCGAAATCTCTGAATCTCGATACAAAACGTACAAAAACAAACTAACGTCTATATTAAGATCCACCAAAAAGGTGTATTACAATAAATTGCTAGCAGAAAAGAGAGGAGACACTAAAGAAACATAGGCGATATTGAACACTGTAATTCGTAAACAACGTCCATCGTTCTCCAAGTTCTCCACAAATATTGGTTCCAATTTAGCAAAAAACATGGAGGGAAACTGTAAAAACCCTCTTTTATTTGTCATACACAGATACAGGTAACCAACAATTAAGGGAAATAGACAGTAAATGGAAATGTAACATAAAAATAATGCTGTGTTCATAGCAGTGATCAAAACATTGTTATGAGAAAACATTACAATGTCTTATCAAAGTTGATAATAAGTTATTTGCACATATAATACCATATCCATATGCAAGTATGACTAGTCAATGAAATAAAGTGAAATTGTCCATCATGTGTCCAATAGCACTAAAACACGACTCAATTCCCCGGCCACACAGCATGTATTCCAGTCCAAGTTCGTCCAAACGAGCATCAAGGTTGATATACTTCTTCCTGTGCTTGGGAGCGGGCTGACCCGACTGTAGCTGGAGGATGGAGACGAGTGATGCGGCTTCCTCTTGGCTGAACAGCTCGACCACCTCAAAGATATTGGGGTGTATCTTGCCTGCCTTCCGCATGAGTCATGTATGATACCCTTCAACGTGATTGTTGGTGCGAGGGCCGTCATATTTAAAGAAATTCCACATTTCGATTGGATACTGCCCGTTCACCCGTGTCCTGTCGAAGTAGTCATTGAAGTCTCGTACACGGGGTACATCCGGTGCTGTGTTCTTGACAAGTTGAAATGCGTCTTTCACATGTGGCACGGGGACGAATGGCATCGCTAGTAGCATACGAAACCAATTCCTGTTGTCAGCGTTCTCTCTGTAGCTCACGGATAGTCCTATACCTTGGATTCTCCGCCACAGACACTGGGCGTAGTGGAAGTAGCACCCCTTGACAATCACTCCGGGGAACACGTGTAGGCAGGCATTCACCAGACCTTTCTCGAAATCCTGCATGATACGTTGGGGGCTGACGGTGAATCCGATCGATTCAGACTTTTCCTTCACCAAACTGAGGAAACGAATGTAGGTGTTCCCATCTTTGTTGGGGAGCAGACCAAACACAAGTGGCAGCATCACTCCAAGAACGAATGCATGCAATGTGACTATTTGATAAAACAGCCTTGGTGCTGTTGCAAACGTCCCATCCATGTGATTGGTATCAGCATTCGCTAGCGCATGCAGAGCGGAGTTGGATGCAAACACTATTATCTTGTCGGCTCCATCGCCATCCTCGCCAAGCAGGAACCGATCTCCTTGAACCGTAGTTGTCCACTGGCCATCCAGGTCAATGTCACCTCTTGTGGATGGCATTAGGGGGAAGCGTTTCCTCCGTTCACGGTACAGTGATGACTTGACACGCTGGTATTGAGGCAGAGCAGATGCTGTCTCACCTGGTGAAGCCATCGCAGTCGAACTTTGTTGAAGCAGTTTCACCTTTTCCTGATCGTAAATCGCCTGCATTGAAGTCGTTTCATCCCTGGCTCGCTGCCTCGTGTTTCCTCTCAACTGTCACGCTTGTACGTCACCAGGGTTGGGTTGGTGTTTGTACGTCACCAGGGTTGGGTTGGTGATTGTGGCTATCTTCAGCTTTCATCGCTGACCACCACAAATGCCTTACGCTTCACACTTTTCCTCTTGCTACATGTGAACTTCGTGACATTTGTCAATGCTTTCGATTTGTGATAGGTATAACTGTTCAAAACAGCAACAGGAAGTCCCCTAGCACCTTCGATGACCTCAACACTAGCAGCCATGTTTCACGTGTCATTCCGAACTCAAATATAGAATTCAACATGAAACTCCGGCCAGCCAGAGTGGAGCAGCTCAACATATCCTTTCCTTGTTGGCTAGAAATGTGTGAACTGACAGGCACAGAACACCACAAATCCACAATCAATAGTTTATTCAGTTAAAAGTTAGTGCAATTGACTTTCAATAGCTTTTACCTGGATCAGGGCAATTAGCTTTTATGTGTGAGTTAAATTGGGTTGTTCTCAACTCAAAACAAGCTTTATGTAAAGGATTTACTTTAACTCTTAGGACAGTGGGTTTTTCATACCATACAATTGATGTGTGAAAGTTACACGGAGCTTCAAATGGTCGACCCTTCAAATGATTAACTCTACCTATAATGAGAAATATCTAAAAAGAGGGAGTGTGTTAAATCAACAGCATACTGACTGGAGAGTTAGTGGCACTCAATTCTCACACTTCGGGGGGCTACTGGCACTCAATTCTCACACCTCGGGGGGCTACTGGGACGGGGGCTAGAGACACGGGGGCTACTGGGATGACACCCCTGGGGGATTACTACCCCCAACTTTTGTGTTTATTGAATTGTAGATAGTGTCGCTGGTACTAGGCTTGTGCAATTTGTATTTGTGGGTCTGTTTCCCTTGTATGTCAGAATTATGCTGGAACCTTATTTAGCAGCAACAAAGTTTTTTTTTGGTCAATTTAATATTTCAAACCAGTCTTGACTGCTTGTTAACGTTATTTATGCTAATTAGTGACATGTACCAGCTCGTGTACATTCATTGTGTACGGTGATGTACTTCCTGGCTGTGCACACTGTGTCTGTACATTCATTGTTACGGTGATGTACTTCCTGGCTGTGCACACTGTGTCTGTACATTCATTGTTACGGTGATGTACTTCCTGGCTGTGCACACTGTGTCTGTACATTCATTGTTACGGTGATGTACTTCCTGGCTGTGCACACTGTGTCTGTACATTCATTGTTACGGTGATGTACTTCCTGGCTGTGCACACTGTGTCTGTACATTCATTGTTACGGTGATGTACTTCCTGGCTGTGCACACTGTGTCTGTACATTCATTGTTACGGTGATGTACTTCCTGGCTGTGCACACTGTGTCTGTACATTCATTGTTACGGTGATGTACTTCCTGGCTGTGCACACTGTGTCTGTACATTCATTGTTACGGTGATGTACTTCCTGGCTGTGCACACTGCTGTAGGTGCAGTATGTCCAAGTCAGTGTGCACCGTGACAATCCTTGTCCTTTCTCATAGTCAATGAAAATAAATTGGACAGATTGCCCATGTTTCCCTCTACATGGTAGTTGTGTTTCTCACACAAACAGAGAAAGGGCTGCACAGGCACACATAATAGGACATTATAGGTCAATTTCTTTTTTGCCACAATTTTCAAAACTTTTAGAGAAAATATCAACGAGAAAATATCAACGCTAAGGACGTGCTACATTCAAGTCAGTACGGTCTCCGTAAAGCTATGTCCACATCACATGCCACAATGGAATTAAAAGAGGACATTTCAAATGCAACGGTCAATAAGAAACACGTTATTGGTGTGTTAATTGATCTAGAAAAGGCCTTCGATACAGTGGACCACGAAATACTTATAAAAAAAGTTAATTTCTATGGCGTGCTTGGAGTTGGAAATGACTGGATAAAAAGTTACCTCACCAACAGGAAGCAATTTGTTGAAATAAATGTGTGCGCCTCGGAGCTGTTTAATGCAACACGTGGGGTACCTCAGGGATCCATTTTAGGTCCAAAGCTATTTGTACTCTACATTAATTATATTTGTAACGTATCAAAACTAGCTACATTTATACGTTTTGCTGATGACACAAATATATATTAGTGTTTGTAATAATCTAAAAGAACTACACGGTATGATAAATGGAGTACTTGCCAAATTGGCTAAATGGTTTGCTGTTAACATATTATCGTTGAACCTGTCAAAAACAAATTGCATGTTATTCCGGAATCGTCCGCCTGATATTTAAATTAATCTGTTCATTAATAATCAATAAATAACCAGAGTACATGTAACGAAATTTCTAGGTGTATATATTGATGAATCTCTAAATTGGAAATGTCAAATAAATACGGTCACATTAAAAATGTCGAAAGTTGCAGCGGTCATTTATAAGGCAAATTGTCTCATTGATCGAAATGGAATGTATATATTATACTGTTCTTTGTTTTTATCACATTTAAGTTATTGCTGTGAAATGTGGGGAAACACCAACACCACAAACATTCATGGCATTACTATATTACAGAAACGAGTAATTCGGTTAGTTTGTGGAATAAAACGTCTGGAACATATGAGCACTCTTTTTCAACAATTAGACGTTCTAAAAGGTGTAGATTTAGTTAAGCTCAAGACGGCTATTGTTATGTTTCGGGCTTTTCATAATGAATTACCAAGTAATTAAAAAAAAAATTAAACCGTAAGTGTCTGTATATGGTACTGGGCAGAACGATTTATTCTGCATAACTCACTTTCGTCCAATGCAAAATCAATGTGAATCTCCATTTAAGAAGCGAGATTATGGAACTCCCTTAATGAAAACATCACCACTTGTAGAACCATATAAGTATTTAAAAATGCTACATACGAGCATTAATGCTACAAGTTAGATATTATTGCAATGTATTAGTCACGATTTATTTAGCAACGATTTTCAATTGTTACATGTTGTAAATAATGGATATATATATATATATATATATATATATATATATATATATATATATATATATATATATATATATATATATATATAATTACATGTCATTTGAGTTAACAACTTAACACGCCATGGGGTGAACCAGAGATAAGTATTGCACTTCTGTTCACCCCATTTCCAACTCACCCTTGTGTATTCTTCACCAATTCACAGTTGTTGCACATTTTTTTGTTCAGTAATTTGTTGTTATTTATTTTATTGTAACTGTGTGTTGGAATAAAGGATTGATTGACTGATATGAGGTTAGCTTAATTAAAGGTTGATTTTCAGCGCCATGTCGTAATGTACACTCAGCAACGATGTTTAATGACACACCTGGCAATGACACACCTGGCAATGGCACACCTGGCAATGACACACCTGGCAATGACACACCTGGCAATGACACACCTGGCAATGACACACCTGGCAATGACAAACCTGGCAATGACACACCTGGCAATGACACACCTGGCAATGACACACCTGGCAATGACACACCTGGCAATGACACACCTGGCAATGGCACAACTGGCAATGACATACCTGGCAATGACACACCTGGCAATGACACACCTGGCAATGACACACCTGGCAATGACACACCTGGCAATGACACACCTGGCAATGACACAACTGGCAATGACACACCTGGCAATGACACACCTGGCAATGACACACCTGGCAATGACACACCTGGCAATGACACACCTGGCAATGACAAATAACATAAATCAAGAGGATATTTACTGGCTACCAGCCCGATAAGTTTATACTTCACTGGTAACTACCTCATATGTTTTTTTATTTTGCCTAATGTTGTACCTGTTAATGATGAGGAAAATGTTTTATTTATCTACTACATTGCAAATCAGAATACTATTAACTCAGGAGAAACAAAATCTTCCCGACACTTTCAAAAATAATTAGATATGATGTGTGCTATGAGCACACAGTGAATGTAGAACTGTTTGAATTTAAAATACGTGTCAGTTTAGCGAAAACTAAGGCATCTTTCTTCCTCATAATCGCAACAAATTGCCACAACGTATTACCTTTCCAGCGCACTCTACGTGTCACGTGACATGATGTCAGACGAAGACGAGGTAGCTGACCTCACGGCAAGCGAGACAAACAGCCTGCTGGCGGCGGAAGGAAATACCGGAAGTTTGCAGCGAGTAGGGCAAGCGAGAGCGCATGCGTACCCTATTTTGCTTGATACCGCGCAGTATGACGAAGAAATTCGTCGGGACAGGCGCCGGGCGGCCATCTTGAATATATTGGCACTAAGTGTTGTCTGCTGCCTGCAAGTATGACACATTCCTCAATTAGCTGCTCGTTCAAGTATTATGCACATGTTGTCGATGTTGTTAATTTCACTTGACATGAACACCAATAACTTGTCAAAAAGCAGCATAGTCTTTGTCGTTATGTTGTCCTGTCGAACATAAAATGCCAAAGATGCCCCGTCCAACATCTTCCTCCCAATTGTTTGTCAGTGTACTGCCCGCTACACGTCAGGCAGTCAGACCGATCAATATCCGTCCGTTGGATACTACGTCTGGTTTAACTTGATTATAGTTCTTTATAGTCCTTTTATAAGGGTGGTGTCAGCGCTAACCCGTTAGCAGATCTTCGATTATCGTATCCATGCTACAAATGCAACATTTTGTATTTAGCGGAATCTGTCTTTCCGCTTGAGGTGTAAATGACTTAATGTTTCATTTTATAATTGTGATTGATCACCTTTTCGAAATAACACACCAGCATAACAAAAACGTGACTAGAACAAGAACGCATCTTCAATTATGCATGTATACCCAGGCATGGGGCGATTAACTTAACTTAATCGTTAAATTGCAAAAGTTAACATTAACTTAACCAGTAAATTTTTAATGTAAACTTGTATCTACTAAAGTAGAACATATATATATATATATATATATATATATATATATATATATATATATATATATATGTATATATATATATATATATATATATATATATATATATATATATATATATATATATATATATATATATACAAGTTTACATATATATATATATATATATATATATATATATATATATATATATATATATATATATATATATATATATATATATATATATATATATATATATATATATATATATATATATATATATATATATATATATATATATATATATATATATATATATATATATATATATATACATTTGTCAACGGAAAAGAAATAACATGGACCACAATGCTACTTGCTGCGTTGGTGACGCAGGTGGTGGCGTGTCCTCTGCAGCAGCCCGCCGCCATCTTGATTCATGTCACTGACGTCACGCTGCAGGTACAGTACTCAAACTGGTTGGTTCTGTGTGCGAACTTGTAATTGTTCCACGGAGCACAAGATAAATGCAATTATCGGAAACATGATAGATATATACCAAAACGCATACTGAACTTACTGCTGCTGCCGCCGCCGCCGCCGCTAATAATAATATTAATGAAACGATGGTTGCATTAGTATATGTAATTCATACATACATCGCATTCTAGTTGAAGTGCTCAAGCCGCAAACAAGCATCGTTGGGCAGGTGGCGCTGCCCTGGTGGAAGAACGGTGTCACTTGTATATATAGTTAAACAACAAACACGTTTAGAGAGCAAGAAATGTGTTCATCAACACTGTCACTGACAATGTGCTCTGTTGTAGCGGCTCGTGACGGCGTGTGTCTACGGCGGACTGGCCGTGTCGTGCCTCGTCGCCCCGGCAGTCCTCCGTCTCGCCGGCCTCAAGCCCACTTTGTTCGCCGGCTGTCTCGGGGCGACCGCAGTCCTCGTGAGCAGGATCGCGCCTTCCAAGTACTTGGTGATACCGGCGGCCGCCATGATGGGTCTCACCCAGGGACCGTTCCTTGTTGCACAGGGAGCATACGTTGCTTCTATAGCAACACGTTTGTCGGTGTTCGGAAATTACGATTTAGACCTGACGTTGTTTTTATTTAGCGGGACGTACTTCGCTTGGACATTCAGTGGGTTGTTTGTGCACAATGCTTTGGAGGTTGCTCTTCTGAAGCCTGCTGCCGACAGCAACTACAGTGTAAACGGGTCAAACTTTGTGCAACATCCACTAAACATTCTCACAGCGGAAACACGCAGACAACAGTCTACAGCAACGAACCACAGCGTCGCTGACACCCACACAGTGTTGTCTGCAGACGATGTCGGCGAGGTGCATTATAGAATGTTAGCGCTGCTTGGATGTTACACGCTCTTTAGTTTGGCTGGATTCCTCCTGGTGGCGCTCGCAGTGATGCCGATCAATGCGACAGGTGGCGCAACTATCGAGGAAAGGCCATCACTGGGTCGCGTTGCTAACTCGGTCTTTAGGAAGGTGTGCGGCTCTCGCCTCACACTTCTCATCCCTCTTATGTTGTGCAGTGGACTCAACCAAATGCTCGCACTGACGATGTCCGACAATGTGAGTATCTTTGCGTTTAATTGTATATGTGCTTTTACGTTTAATTGTATATGTGCTTTTACGCAGTATACTGAATGAAGACATGCGCATTAACACATAGAAGTACAGTCTGGTACAATGTGGTGCCGAGTGGTACAAATTGCTGATTTGTGTAAATTACTTGGTGTGTACACGGAGTCTCTTTCATGTGACAAAACATTTCCTATTGAAATGAATTTTCGTATGTTGCATACTTGCCTAACATATTGAACATGTCCCCAAACATTATGCAACTTACATAATTCAACAATGTGTTGCACGTATTGTATACGACACGGTAAGCAAGTTCTCCTTTTGACCTCAAAGTTGGTTGACACCAAATCCTAACTTGACAGGAAGCCAATTATTAGGCATTTTCTGTACTTCTACCCCGTGGTAGATATTAATGCAATTGTCTTCATCCGGTTGCCTATTATTTAGGAACTGCACATATAACTACGAACAACGCTTTGCGCTTCTCCAGCTTGTTGCTAGGGGTTCTCGTTCTGCTCGCGGTTGCCACGACAGCCTGCGTTGCCATGGAGATCGCCCCCTTAACGCCTATAAATTTGCCGAAACTGCTGTCTTATTATTAAGTTACATCCCTTGCGCATTAAGGTTCAGATCGAATATTGATACGATTCGTGATTCTACTATTTGTGGAAACATAAGTTACCAGTTTATACACATAGCATCAATGGTGTCCATGTGGCATGTTTTTGATGTGTTTGAATGTCTCTTCTTTTGCCAGACGGCTACTGGCGGTAAACCGAAGCCCGGGTTCGGTCACAGTTTGCTGATGACTCAATCTGTCGCCTGCGCTGTAGCGTCGTTCGCGTCGGGCTTTGTAGTGAAGTATGTCGCACGCTTGAAGATAATCGTCGGCGCTGCAGTGACAATTGAGGGGATCGTGACCGTAATGCTTGTGTTTCCGTCGCTCTCCGTTACTTTACGCTTCGTCGCTGCAGTAGCATGGGGCGCTGCGGTCGCCACGCTGCAGACACAGCTGCTAGGTAAACGTACTCCAGTATCGTTAACCTCATTATCGCTCACTCAATTATCGCCCAACCCGTTATCGCTCACCTCATTATCGCTCACCGGTCTAGTCCGCACGTATTGCTCACTTGTCAATGGTTTCAGCTGTTGCTGTTAAAGGTACAACATGTGAACTCTTTCATCATAAAATCATGTTATATAACTTGACTGCCAAACTGTTCTTTTAACCACAGTTTTTACTTGAACGAAAAAACATAGCTGGTAATAGCGAATGGCTGAAAACATATGCACTTGTCAATGACTGCAGGATCCGTTACGTGACATGATGTAGTTGTTTTGGACGCCATGTAATGGGGAGCGGAGCATCTGGTATGTTGACTTTTTTTAAATACCGAATTTGACGAATGTTATCTAACAGGTGTTGATAAAAGAATCAATATGAATGTAGATTATTTTCAGTATATAATTTTTTATTTGCGAACAGCATTAAACATTGTTAACATTGTCGTTAACGGGAAGATAAATAGTGATCTAACCTCTTCTCCTTGTTGTAGCGCTGGCTGGCGGGCTGTCTCGGCATGACGACAGGGAGGCGGGCTTCTCCGTCTACTGGCTGTGCCAAGGTCTCTCTTACGCCGTCGCTATTGCACTTGTAACGTCCGGCGCTCATTTGCGCTTCTCCAGCTTGTTGCTAGGGACTCTCGTGCTGCTCGCGGTTGCCACGACAGCCTACGTTGCCATGGAGATCAGCCTGAAACTGAAAGAAGCGGAGAGGAAGGGCAGCAGTGACGTCTACATCATGCCAGACGCCGTCAACTGGCTCCCGCAGTTCCACCCGTGACTGGGAAAGGAAGTAATACCCACGACCTTGACCTTCACTATACATAATATTGTAATTATACCAACTCCACGCACGAATTCATACAGTGGACTCCCGTAAGGAACATGTCGGGACTGGTTTGCCTGGGATTCTTATATGCATGGTAATAAGGCCTCTGGTGAGGAGGTGGCCTCTTGTGATGAAGGATAATACGAGTGGTATCATTATCTTCATTAAAGTTACATTAGTGCTTAGTTTTTGCATTTCTTTTAGAGTGGGGACAAGTTTAGCTTCAGAATGGTCGCGTATTTTGCTAGGTAGTTTGTGCATATAGGGGAGACCGGAGCTAGCTGTAACACGGGTAAGTTGTAACACACGTCCTATACAGAAAGAACTAAGACTAGACGCCAGATTTTGTCTCATTTTGTGATTTCGTTGGTTCTCGCATAGATAATTGATTAGTCAGATAAAACATCATACATCGGTCACTGGGAGTATATACGTCTGACAAAGTTAACTTTTTCGAAGGTAATAGACGCATAAACAAGTTTTTGCGACATATTTTCGTACATTTAATACGACTTTAATCGCTAGGTGGCACTACTGACACGACGCATCGGTGCACTCTGTAAATATGACATATTTTACTTTATCGGACGAAAATGTCCCCAACTATTCGTAATAATCACTACATGAAAGTAATGGAACGCTGCCGTGATTTTTATGCAATTAATGTATTGCGCGTTATCGTAGAGTGAGGCTTTTTGAAGACACTCTTTCTTTTAAGGCAATTTCCGGCGCTAGCCTCACTATGATAAAAACGATCGCGAAACTCGCTCGATCGCGATCACGATCCACTTCCGAAAAAGGATTGCGATCGGATACACGTGAGTCCGTCGTTGTGCCCACCGATAGTGAAGACGGACGGCTTGACGTACGCGCTATGACGTAAATAACTAGTTCCGTCCGTATCAGTGCGTTACAACTTGCCGTGCAGAGCACCATCTCATTCACAAGCACCAAACAACGTACCAAAAACACCGCTTACGCAACAGCTAAAGGATAATATTCACGAAGAATCATGTGCGCACAAAACGTTAACAAATATACTGCGAAGGTTTATCATATTACCGTATTTTAACGATTGAAAATAACGCAGTTTATAACTTGTTCATGGATCCATGTGTTAACACACGTGAAAGGCTTAGAACAAATGTAAAACATGTTGCTACCTTGCGAAATAAGTTGCATTATACTGGTCGGTGTGTTTCTTGCCTTACGTATTATAACATGCCGTTTAAAAAAAAATCAAGAAACCTTTGCGCATGGGATTGACATTCGGAACAACTACCAGTTGTTTCATCTATCGAGTGCAATTTTTTTTATAGAAAAGCTAACTACTAACTACTCACCAATGTCTAACGACGGAAATACGTTTTTCTCAAAGGGAGGCTAACGCCGGAAATTATTGTCTTAAAAGAAAGAACCTCTTCAAAAAGCCTCACTCTACGGTAACACGCGACGCATTAAATGTATAGAAATCACGGGGCCTTTCATGTAGTGATTATTGCGAATAGCGGTACATTTTCGTCCGATAAAGGGAAATATGGCGTATTTACAGAGTGCACCGATGTGTCGTACCAATAATGTAACCTAGCGATTAATGTCGAATTAGATAAACGAAAATATCACAAACCTGTTTATGCTCTTTTATCTTCGAAAAAGTTAACTTTGTGAGACGTTTATATACCCAGTGACCGATATATGATTTTTTATCTGACTAATTAATTATCTAACGTGAGAACCAACGAGAACACAAAATGAGGCAAAATCTGGCGTGGCGCAAAAACTACGCCGGTGACTAGTTCTAGTTCTATCTGTATAAGACATCTGTCACAACTTACCCGTGTTACAACTACCTCAGGTCTCCCCTATATACACAAGCTACCTAGCAAAATACGCGAACTTTTCGAAGCTAAACTAGCACGTCGCTCTAAAAGAAATGTAAAGCACGAAGCACTAGTACAACTTTAATGAAGATAATGTTATGTACGACATGAAAACACGAAGCACTAGTGCAACTTTAACGAAGATAATGTTATGTACGACATGAAAACACGAAGCACTAGTGCAACTTTAACGAAGATAATGTTATGTACGACATGAAAACACGAAGCACTAGTGCAACTTTAAGAAAGATAATGTTATGTACGACATGAAAACACGAAGCACTAGTACAACTTTAACGAAGATAATGTTATGTACGACATGAAAACACGAAGCATTAGTGCAACTTTAACGAAGATAATGTTATGTACGACATGAAAACACGAAGCACTAGTGCAACTTTAACGAAGATAATGTTATGTACGACATGAAAACACGAAGCACTAGTGCAACTTTAACGAAGATAATGTTATGTACGACATGAAAACACGAAGCACTAGTGCAACTTTAACGAAGATAATGTTATGCACGACATGAAAACATGTTTGCCGCTATCCAACACACAACGTCAAAGATGAACGATTGATCGCCCTGAAAACGTTTGATCAGCCATAAACGTTTGGTCTGATAGCTAACAATGATTCATTTCATCTCTGTTTTGTCGTTTATAGTATTTTAGCTGGGCACAATTATTCGTAATTGGTCGGTTTAATGCTTTCGTTTAAGCAACCATACATCAACCCTCACTAATAACTCAAACATAACATACATGAAAGAGCTCCTTTACATACATGAAAGAGCTCCTTTACATACATGAAAGAGCTCATTTACATACATGAAAGAGCTCCTTTACATACATGAAAGAGCTCCTTTACATACATGAAAGAGCTCCTTTACATACATGAAAGAGCTCCTCTACATACATGAAAGAGCTCCTTTACATACATGAAAGAGCTCATTTACATACATGAAAGAGCTCCTTTACATACCCGCGGCGTCTACTATTGTTTGGGTGTTGGAATTTGTACATAGAAATTTATGCAATGTAAAAACTTGCAATGTAAAAGAAATGGTGTGTCGGTGGCAATTGATGCTAGTGTTCGTTTTTATAATGCATATAAAGTATATAATTAAGAGGACGATAGCGTCTGGCCTAAATCTCCCGTTCCCTGTACCTACGTCCACTCAGCGGCAGCTCTGTATATTATCTACAGAGCGCGGTGAAACGTTCTGCAGACGACGGAAGAGCGCAGACCATAGTTATTTTCCCCACTGGTGGCCATGTTAACGTTTTGCATGATTTTAAGAACATCACAAATTCTAAAACGTATTGACATCCACTGGCAATATTTTACCAATGTACTGAACAATTTGGTGAAAATCACTTAACTCCAGTTCTTTTAACCATGCCATATACGCGCTTACCCTCACAATTACCAGATGTCGCGAACAATTACTACGCCTACGTTGTTTCGAGAATGCCACCACCAAAACGCCTACTCGTTGTTAAATCGACTTCATATTGTAACTTACTTCATAATGCATGTTTTATCTACGTGTAACCCACCCTTCTGAGATATTTGTCAATTTTGCTTCTTAACATATTCACGCTGCTGGCATTTCCATTCATTCATTCATTCATTCGTTCATTGTCCTCTGTGAGAATTAGTACTTTCTGACATCAAATTCCTTCACCAATGTTTCGTCGTGTCCTCCAGTTCTATTATATTTCTTAAGTGAGAAAAATAGTTCCATCAATATTTTCATACCCATTCAATATCCTACACTTTGATCTACTCTTAACCTTCTTGTATCTAGGGTTGCTAAACCACATTCTTTTAGGCGTTGGTGATGTCTCGTCTATCCCTACCCCTTACATAACATAGAAACGATGAAAGCGGCATTCGGGGAAACATCATTATTTTTATTTTCATCGATACAAAAAATTGTGGCGCTGATATGACAACTTGTCATCGTCGGTGAAACGAAAACACTACCTCAACAGGACTGCAAATAAGGTATATCGATGAAAATTGTCAGTACAATTGTACCAGACCGACATGTTTATCGATATCAGGAATCGTGATGCTATCTTGGACTCGTTGTCCTGCCGCTGGGCATACCGTGATAAAGCACAGCGGAATGACTGCACAAATCTAAATGAATTCTGCAGAAAACACGTGTCGTCTTAATGTCCATTTAGAAATTGATTGTGGCTTGTTTGCTTGTCGAGTAAAACTGTGTGCGCCACGAAACAGAAACTGTTTTGTAATTTTGAGTAATCACTTTACACGGCGTCCCCGACAAAGTTATGATATGACTCTAGTGGTTTATAGTAACCACTGATAATTCACAATCAATCCTCGTACTGCACACGGGTCCACATTAGACTGAACGTACACACTGTCAATCAATCCTCGTACTGCACACGGGTCCACATTAGACTGAACGTACACACTGTCAATCAATCCTCGTACTGCACACGGGTCCACATTAGACTGAACGTACACACTGTCAATCAGTCATACCCATTAGACTGAACGTACACACTGTCAATCAATCATACCCATTAAACATATTATAGACATGTACATGTGATTGCTTGGATGCTAATTCATAATTACTAAACTAGCACCATCTTATTAACGTTGCTAACATATTAACCACAATGAATTAGACTGACATAGAGCAACTTGTTTTCAATATATCCTTATCAAGTTACTTCCAAACGTGACCAAACCTCATTGACGCTACACACAAATATATCTTACATTTATGCCACACAACCGATATTGCACGCACATGTGGTGGATCACGTGGGGAACACGTGATGAATTACGTGGAAGATCACGTGATGGGTCACGTGGTTGATCACGTGGTGGATTACGGCTGAACATGGAATGTTTCTTCCGTCCTAAACCTGTGTTTTGTGTTTGCCTAGTGGGCCTAGTGTCAAAATATGGCGCCGCAGTCCGAGTAGTCACGTGGACGGATTGGTAGGGTAAACGTGACGTTGCGTCTAACAACGTAGTGCACATGTAGACAGTGCTGTTATATAATGCATCTAAATGGAAATCTACGAAGAGTGGAATGGACGGACTATCAAACGAACAAGCCGTGCAAGACGAGCACAGCTGGGTACACAGTAGTGGGACAGAGAAGATATATACTACAGAAAGTGAAGAGAAAGCGAGTTGGACAAGAAAGAGGGTGGATACGGGGAAGGAAAGACGGTGCAAGTACATAGAGAGACCGGCGGGAATTCCACTGGGAGAGCCAGAAAAAAGAGTGAGGGAGAGTAGATGGACAGAGAGTAACATAGACAGGAAGACAAAGCGGACGAAGACAGATACACCGTAAAATTGTGTGAGCGTTTGTGTACATCATGCTTCTCACATCCAGCATGACACATACGTAGTGGTAAATTACCTACACAAATGCAATCTATGCTCTGACACAATACATAGTCATACAAAATCGTATAACCAGACACAACCGTTTATACAATACAGTTTCATACATGTATACATTATTTGATCTGATCGATAGTCGATCTGATCTCGTAAATGTATTTCAAAAATGTGGTTGATATGACCGCGTCACGTTTGAGATATGCTGAATGAAATGGTTGCTGATAATAATCAGACAAAACAATGTAACATTAGTTATGTCGTTGACATTGAACCGGCTTCAAATTAACCAGTTCTCTCAAATAAATTTCTAAATAATACAAAAGCACAACCTCTGATGTAAATGGTACTGCGAAGGAACATAGCATACGTTCGAAAATTCCGTCTTGAGATTATGTAATCTCATATGCACGTTTTACTCATAGAGGCGCAAATAAACAAAGCAAGAGCTAAGCAGGTTAAGCCAAACTAAACCAATTACTGATAACTGAATTGCATACATACTGGTTGAATTAATAGTATCAAGAATAGTCGAGGGTGAACCAAATAACAAGAGAAAAATTATCACAACTGCAGTGTGATGGACATCGTTTCTGAAGGGAGTAAGAACCTGCACTTCTTGTATTAGTTGTATTAATTATTAGTTTACAATATTGGTGCTGTGCAAAAGCCGAGAAACATCCACTTGGTGACTATGTGAACTAATCCATAATAATTATAATCTACACAGAACTGAGCACACTGTGTGTCACGATATACTGGATTATTTCTAAAATGACGTGGTTCTTGCGTGTACCTTTAGTTTACAACATTTCGCTATGCTGTGTCCATTTAATTTGCAACTGCCAGCGAAATTGTTCTGCAACACACGGTGGACGAAAGCAAACTGCATACGTTGTCAGACAGACAACGGTTAGTCTTTTCTGACATATATTTATGTGTTATAATCGGTTTCCTCTCAGTTACACGTAAACTCACCAGTGTTGTAATCGTTTACCTATGTCTTACACGTAAACTCGCCAGTGTTGTAATCATTCACCTGTGTCTTACACATTAAATCTCCAGTGTTCTAATCGTTCACCTCTGTCTTACATGTCAACTCACCAGTGTTGTAATCGTTCACCTCTGTCTTACACGTAAACTCGCCAGTGTTGTAATCGTTCACCCCTGTCTTACACGTAAACTCGTACGTGTTGTAATGCTTCATCCTTGTCTTACACGCCGACTCGCCAGTGTTGTTATCGTTCACTCCAGTCTTACAAGTCCACTCCAAGTCTACGCCATGAACTTTTCCAAACACTCTCAACTCCTGGGTCAAACAATGCAAGTGGCGCCATCCTCAGAGGTAGTGGGAAAGAGTCAGCGCCCCTGGCAGACACAACCGTCAAATGTCATCCAGTTAGATTTGGCGCCGAGAAGAAGATACCGACGGTAGTGATGACGAACGCGACTGAGAAGATCCAGAAGAAGAGACGGTCAATGACCATGGCCGCGAACTTCCAATCTCCCGTCACTTCGTCCGATTCGTTGTCGTCCTTGATCTTTCGCGTTATGAATCGCAACTCGTTCAGTATGGCGAGTAGTTCGTTACGCACGTTGTGAAGGCCGCCTTCCTCGAGTCGTGTACAGCGCATGTACATATCATTCACATTCACTGGAATCGAATTGTCGACGTCACGAATGTTGGAGAGCAAGCTTCGCGAAGGCGGGTTGCGAGATTCTAACTCTCGCATGTGCGCCTTCTGCAGCAGGAACTCTCGCGAGAGGTCGTGACCTGGCCGCGACATGCGCAATGCCCACGCGAGCCATTCGCACACAATCTTCTTCACCTGGAAACAACGACATATCTCACTGTTAGTATCGACGGGCAGCTATGACTTTCTGATCTACAATTACAGTATATACAAATATTATCAAAAAATTATCGACTCTGCAAAACAGTTTCAATCTACATAGAAAACCGTGACTGGTAAGTGAATATATTAATTACAGTATTGATGTGCCAAAATGTGCCACAACGGGATGTTATTTGCCATAAAAAAAAAATACAACGACAAACAACGTATCCATTTGTGAAGATTCTCCCACAGTATCATTATAGAGAATGTACGAATTTCGTAATAGGTAAATCTACGGTTCTTATGCATCTCTATATTTTTTTTAGATATGTTAAGCATTGTATTTGACAAATATGTGTATGGGAATCAAACACAACTTCCTAAAGAAAATCCAGCGACGCTGCAAAGAATGCAAGATATCGACCGATATAAATAATTCCACCATCGTATTTTTCCAAATACTCATTGGAAGAACTGCGTGAACTTTGTCAGGTGGGACCTAATATTCGAAAGTCAACAACATTATCCATACCACTGTGTTCTCAGTTGAACTTCCATTTTACTGTAGCTATCAATTAATTGCTATCACTAGCTGACGACACAATAGGTCTGTATATTTATGTTTCCTGTATTTGTTTTTCCCGAAATAAAACGGACGCATTGTCACCGACTGAAGAATATATTTCACATGGACGTGACGTTTTGTTCTTAAAGGGATATATGATTGTTGTTAAATATAATTAATCGACGTATGTGAAATGTTTAATTCACTACGTCTACCATTGTTGTGTACATCATTAACCTCGAGATGATGATATTTGTATCATCTGCTGAATAACATGTGATGATCATAAATGTCCACATTATCATCTAAGGACACCAAACAACTTGGCACGGTCATTAATATAGAAAGCTTTTCAAATTAAATCAACAACAACAACAACAACAACAGGTGTCACCGTCGTAAACTGACAAAGCATTACTGATTAGCGAATACCAAGCTGCACACTTTTAACACCCGCATTGTTAACATGTGGAACATTCTACCACCGGAAGTAGTTATGGTTCATAGTAACAACAGGAAGTAGTGATAGCTCATAGTATCAACAGGAAGTAGTGATGGCTCGTAGTATCAACAGGAAGTAGTGATAGCTCATAGTATCAACAGGAAGTAGTGATGGCTCATGGTATCAACAGGAAGTAGTGATGGCTCATGGTATCAACAGGAAGTAGTGATAGCTCATAGTATCAACAGGAAGTAGTGATAGCTCATAGTATCAACAGGAAGTAGTGATAGCTCATAGTATCAACAGGAAGTAGTGATGGCTCGTAGTATCAACAGGAAGTAGTGGTAGCTCATAGTATCAACAGGAAGTAGTGATGGCTCATAGTATCAACAGGAAGTAGTGATAGCTCATAGTATCAACAGGAAGTAGTGATGGCTCATGGTATCAACAAGAAGTAGTGATAGCTCATAGTATCAACAGGAAGTAGTGATAGCTCATAGTATCAACAGGAAGTAGTGATAGCTCATATTATCAACAGGAAGTAGTGATGGCTCGTAGTATCAACAGGAAGTAGTGATGGCCCATATTATCAACAGGAAGTAGTGATGGTTCATAGTATCAACAGGAATTAGTGATGGCTCATGGTATCAACAGGAATTAGTGATGGCTCATAGTATCAGCGAATTCAAATCCCGGTTAAGTGTCATCTGCTGGAATGCCACAGCATTTTCATCCATCTTATCGAGGCTCATTTAATTTGCGTATTTTAACTACCAACCGACGAAGTGTACGATATGTTTGCTGTCAGGAGAGGTACAGAAATACCAGTAGCTCACACAATTGGCTCGATATTGAGGTATCCACGTATCTAGGTCACCTGAAGACAAGCCCTCGTGCTACTTACCCATATTGGCATGTCGTGTGTGTCGGAATTGCGGTGATGGAAGTTGAGAACGATGACAGTGATCGCGACGGAAATGGCACACATCACCATGATGACAGTGAAGTAGATTCCTGCAAGCGGACAACCACATTGTTGCAACAAACATCATGTAGCAGCAGCAGCAGCAGCAGCAGCAGCAGTAGCAGCAGTAGCACCAGCACCAGCAGCAGCGGCAGCAGTAGCAGCAGCACCACCAGCAGCACCACCAACACCACCAGCAGCAGCAGCAACAGCAGCAGCAGTAGCAGCAGTAGCACCAGCAGCAGCAGCATCAGTAGCACCAGCAGCAGCAGCAGCAGCAGCAGCAGCAGCAGCAGCAGCAGCAGCACCACCACCACCACCAACACCACCACCAGCAGCAGCAACAGCAGCAGCAGCAGTAGCACCACCAGCAGCAGCGGCAGCAGCAGCAGCAGCAGCAGCAGTAGCACCACCAGCAGCAGCGGCAGCAGCAGCAGCAGCAGCAGTAGCACCAGCAGCAGCAGCAGCAGCAGCAGCAGCAGCAGCAGCGGCACCAGCAGCAGCAGCAGCAGTAGTAATGAGAATAAAAAGAACAATGCTCCGTAAACCGGACACAGTTCACTCAGAGGCTTAATTATACTTTAAAAAGTGACGTATATTTACATAGTAAAATATATAAAGTATAAATATAAAATTTGATCACACGATCGGAGGCACTGATTGGAACAATTTGAAAATAACCAGAAGGAAAACGATTTTATTTCATAAAAAATACTGGTTTGGGTGAAAACTACCACAAATTAGCCTTGTAGAAAAGTAGTTGGTGTGACTTGATGCGCGTTCAGTCGACGACGTCACCCGAGGCGACACTTACCGACGAGCGGGACAGCTAGTGACGTGCTCGGTACAGACTCGGCGACAATCAGCGAAAACACACTGAGTGACAACAGGATTGTTATACCTGCGACAGAAAGACGACGTCACTACGTGTCCCACAGAACGAATGTCCAATGGATGAATCGGAGAAACAGCTAAAGGTATAAATTGTGTTATGCAGTATAAACTATATATAATCTAACATTTTTACCGACCAAATATGTTTTATTAAACAACATTTAAAAGCTTTAATTTAACTACTACCAGTAAGCGTTATAATTTGCTTTAAAGGGTAATTCTTTCCGACTCTGTAATAATATCTGAAGCACAAATTGTACGTCCGTCGACAATCGATCCCGCGATGCATTGCGTTTGTACTTGCCCGCGGTGTAGCGATATTGTAAAACAGGGTAACTAAGCCTCACCGAGGGAAATCTTCTCGCCGGCGTCCGGGGGGAGAAGGAAGGTGAGGAGAGCGAGAGACGAAATGAGGGCGCAAGGGATGATGAGGTTGAATCCGTAATAGAGGGTACGGCGTCGGAGAAGGATGGAGAAGATGATGTCGATGTACGGCTCTGGGCAGCAGTCGTAGGTGATGTTGTGACGCACAGCTGGCGCGTCTGAAACATAACCCATAGACTCGCGTGAACAAGCAACACATCAGTGTAACATCAGCGTGAACAAGCAACACATCAGTGTAACATCAGCGTGAACAAGCAACACATCAGTGTAACATCAGCTGAAGCTGTTGCTAACTTCCACAAAACACAAACGAATGAATTATTCGAAAACGCATTTCCAGCCTAAATGTTCGGCGCTCCCGGCTCTGATGGTGATCTTTACGCGTCCCTGCTCATGGTATCATGCTTAACGATTCTGGTTCGTTGCGCTTCGGGTATCATTATTATTAAATGACTATGCCATACTCTGATATGAATAAGCATCACACCTAACGATACGACACACACTCGCTGATACAAACACGAGACACACCTGACGATAACACGCACCCGCTGGTGCATGAGAGCAACCTTTCAATCGTGGATCAACTATTCATATAGAACAATAACCACTTCGAATGAACCAAACGTGTAATTCTGTTATAATCCACCTTGAGTATATATTTTGTATATTATTTTGTATATTATTTTGTATATTATTTTGTATATTATGCTACTCCTCCTGGATGCTTTGTATCTCTCAAACTTTCAAGGGGTCATCTACGATCCCACGGTCGGGTCGTCTCAGCTTTATTTTTTTCGAAATTCGCCCCGCTATTACCCTTTATACGAACTTACCTATTGTAGTTGTTGCGTACAATAGTTGACAACGTCATGTGTCGTTTCTTCGATTGTCTTAAGTTACGTAACACAACGGCAAGGCTTCGCTAGACGTTACTATGACGACCAGTATTACGTCGCAGTTTCAAGAAGCCATCAATATATTGTCTGGCAGCACCCCATATGAAGGCATTGATGGATATTTATGTAAAAATGTTATGTATCCTGATATTTTACAGTCACGTACGAACTACCAAGTTATCCCGTCTATAGGATGGATTTTTTTTGTAATTACAACTACCCCAGTGCTGAGATGGGACATTCACACAAAGTTATAATAACTGCGAGAGAACCAAATGTGAATCAACCATTGACATTGAACAATAACAACTTTGAATGAATCAAACGTGGATCAACCATTGAAGGTACTAACCGAGAATCATCCATTCGCCGCTCTCTGTATACGTCGACAGGTCGATCTTTGGACTGTTTTCATCAAGAAGCGTCAGGTTTAGTTTCGTGCCGTCGTATGTCCACGATCCAAACTTCATGGTGCAATTCTGTTGATCAACATACGTCAGAATGAATTTAAATGAATAAACATTAGATATAGAATAAATTATGCAAATAACAGTAGTGGTAATACAAAACGGACAATAATGTTCGTGTATTGATAATGTTGATACTGTTGATAATATTGATGATGATGATGATGATGATGGCGATGATGATGATGATGACCATGATGAAGACGATGATGATAATAACCATGATGATGGCGACGAAGATCATAACGACAACGACGACAGTCGTAATGTTGCATGAGACAAAAGTGTGCGTGTCGGCGGAGAGATTCACCTGGTCGTCGAAAGGGAACCACTTGATGTTGATGGAGCAGCTGCTGATGAACAGTCCGAGCGGGACCCACTCGCACTGGCCGGACGAACGCACAACGATATTTGTCGGGAACTTGCTGTCGATGTCCTCGTCCGCGCTGCCACAGACACGGCGGTCGACATACGGATTTAACAACATGACTGGGATTTAACATTTTATAGATTTATTTAGTAACGATAGTGTGATAAGCAAAACTGCGTGCACCCTATGAAAGACAGCACGCGTAAGATTATATAATGCAACGAAATGAGTGCATGTGTTTGTAATAATGCAGTAGTTCGTAATTTCTGTTTTAATTTATTTTAGCTTTAAGCTTTTTTGTAGTCTCTCATAACTCGCTTTTCGGTGGTCGATGTAGACAATGCCTGCTTTGTATATAATGTATTTATGTTTTATGTTTGTATTTTAACGTATGTGTACGTGGGGTGTGACTGTAATAAAATATTTACTATATACTACTATTCCTACTACACTATATACTAGTATTTACTACTACAACTACGCTAGATCACACTCACTATCTACTTCGAGTTAATTACTGTATTATTTTGTAAGCTTGCCTACAAATCGGTAGTTTTATCTAATGTAGTTCACATTAATTCAGGAAATATGGACATATTCATTAAACAAACAAGAATGTATTATTATGAGCATGCTAATCATGGGTTCTAATTGAGCTCTCGTGCCAAGCGCGTGTATACGTTTAAATATATATATGCATGGCATGTGTGTATATACCAGTATGTGTGGGCCATTGTGCGTGAGTGCGTGCATATGTGCGTGCGTCCGTGTCAATCAATGTGCGTTCTTTTGTGTCGATGCTTGTTCTTGCGCGGTGGTAATGCGCGGGAATGTGTGGGTTGGACATGAACAAGACGTGAGTAGCTATGGCGGAGCGCGGCCTCACCTATTGTACATTAGGATGTCCGGGGTCCAAATGAATTTTGCCGGCAGGCGGATGCTTTCGACTCCGCCGTACTCGGAGGAGTTCCAGCCGAGGTTGTAGTCGTACCACCTCTACACACACACGTTCATCAGATTAATAAACATCACATAAAATGGCGCGTGCGATGACGACGGGACTATTGTTTACGTCATCGCGTATAAAATGGCAGACGAACATTTGCGGTGCTTTAAAACCAATTGACAACCGACTGTGACGACTTGGAACACATTCCCCAACTTTTTATTTTCCAAAAAATAATTAGGCGTGTGA
This sequence comes from Lamellibrachia columna, assembly GCA_963662155.1. Lineage (NCBI taxonomy): Eukaryota > Metazoa > Annelida > Polychaeta > Sabellida > Siboglinidae > Lamellibrachia > Lamellibrachia columna. Next base: position 47,823,906 of record OY759269.1, on the reverse strand, counting down.
AATAAATATAAAATGGTATATTTGCGACCTGCACCCCACTGTAATCGTACTCGACAGCTGGCAGAAATGTATTTTATTTTCATTTTAATACATAACAGTTGGAAGGGTTTTGATTGTCGTATCTCGTGACTGTTTAGCTTTGCATTGGTTGTTCCTATGGTATCAGTTAACCGACGAAACTCGCTCTGCCGTCCCTTCCACAGCTTCACGTCCTACTTACGTAATTGAGCCACATGTTCGTGTGTAACATCTCATTCTTCTCATCCTGCGCACAAACAACGAGAGAGTACTTACAAACTGTAACGAACGCCATGTAAATCATATTACACCGTAGAACACGGAAAACAACGGCACCGTCTTCTCGCTGCTCACGATTAAATATCAATGTAATATACCGCATGGATATATACGTGTAGAAGATCATTTGGCATAATTAACCTGCTACATCACAAGTGTTGACAGCTTTGTATCACATATCCAGTAGACAAATTGCACCACACGCAATTTGTTTAATTAGATTAGCCAAATAATGAGCAATTCTCACGTCTGATAAAAGCGTGATAATGATGCACCTTCCGCAGCGAGACATGTACCAGGTATGCGCTAGAAACCAAACACAATGAAGCTGACAATTAAACATCATGTCCCCGTTAATAAGATTTTCAGTACGCACTACGATTTAAATAGTGCTTAAATGGATATTCTAACATGGCATTAAATTACCTTGGTATTTTAAATGTGTGTAGTTCTGGTATAGTAATTATTTTCATGCAATAATAATTATAAGAAATTCCAAATGTGTTTAAAATGTTGTACAATGCGAGCATTGAAATGTAATTATGGTGCTCAATCACGTGACGATACAGAAACGTCGGGAGTCAAACACCACCACTAAACGTAAACAAATGTGTTTAAAACGTCGGGAGTCAAACACCACCACTAAACGTAAACAAATGTTGCTGAACGGATTATGTGTATTTGTAGTAAAATTGATAATAAACATTGCATTACGTTAGTCAATAGCATGCTGAGTGTTATTCGGGAACTCGCAGAACACAAACAAGTGAGTATTTCCACGCCACCACACAAACACACAGTGCCGGTTCACACGCTAGACGGCAGCACGATTAGGGAACAAGATGGCGGCGGCGCAGTTTCCGCGCAAGGACATTGCACGCGGATACCGGAAATGAGGTAACTGGTTGGCGCAATGCAACAAGGTATGTTCTTCGGACATCCAAGTGAAGCACGTCCAACCTAATGCAGGAAAACAACGGGTGTACCGCGCGAAGGAGAGGGTTTGACACGCAGATCTCTCGGGCTGTTGGGTATGATTAATAATACAGCGACTGTTGTAAAAGAAAGCTGGCGGCGTCGTGGAGTAAAGTTTGAAAGGAATTACAGTTGCATACAAAACCAGTTTTATAATTTCACAAAATTTGTCCCCCTATTGTAGTGGAAGTTATATGTTTGCCACGAGTTCTGTAAAATATTTGAATGAATTGTGAACTATCATCCATATTTGGACTTTTATGTCACATAGAACAGTAGAACAATCCACTCTTCATTAAGTATGTCCATACTGTTCTCTATTGTACAATACTGTTCTCTATTGTACAAGTCCAAAAATGCATTATTGGATTAGTTTGCATTACATTTGTGTATATTTATATTTCTTACTTTTAATGCCCGACATATTTCTATATTTATATATTATTTACTTGCACTTTTAATATATGACGTATATATATATATACGTCATATATTAAAGTTGCAAGTAAACAAAATATATGGTGAAGCATTTGCGTCAGACGCCTGGTGTCCGTCACGAGCGTCACACCTACATTGCTGCTCAGGAAGTCTCAGTCATTAATATTTTATAATAATATATACTATATACGTTGATTAATATGTTCACACGTCTTGCATTAAAAGTACATTATATATATATATATATATATATATCTAATGTACTTTTTTATTAATATTTTATAATAATATATACTATGTACGTTGATTAATATGTTCACACGTCTTGCATTAAAAGTACATTAGATATATATATATATATATATATATATATATATACATTAATATATATATATATATACATTAATATATATATATATATATATATATATATATATATATATATATATATATATATATATATAATACATATATATATATATATATATATATATATATACATTAATATATATATATATATATATAATACATATATATATATATATATATATATATATATATATATATATATATATATATATATATATATATGTATTATATATATATATATATATATATATATATATAATACATATATATATATATATATATATATATATATATATATATATATATATATATATATATATATAATACACATATATATATATATATATATATATATATATATATATATATATATAATACATATATATATATATATATATATATATATATATATATATATATATATATATATATATATATATATATATATATATATATATATATATATATATATAATGTACTTTTAATGCAAGACGTGAGCAGCAGCAATGTAGGTGTGACGCTCGTGACGGACACCAGGCGTCTGACGCTAATGCTTCACCAGGTTCTGGGGCATCACCACATGACATCAAAAGTGTGCAGTGTAGAATGTATATGCTGTCACAGTTACTTTTAATCGTTATATTAAATATGCCAGGTAAAAATATTATTTGGTTTACGAATACAGTGTATGCGATTTTTTTTATCCGGCCCTAAAATTGTTTGACCAAATTCATTTAAATCCAGAGTAATTTGGTAGATAGGCTGCTTTCTATCAACTACTTATAGTCCAGGAGTTTTTAAAAAAATGTCAATACAAAATTATAAATTTTTTCGACAGATCCCTGAAAGTATCTAGAGTAACAAACTAAAAAAAAAACCATGGATCAACCTTGAGCTTACCATAGAATTCAACATCCGAGACTGCGGTAACCCATGATTAATTTGCTGTACGTTTTGAAACATTTGGGCTAGAGGGTAAATATAGGTGTGTAGGCTAGGATTTTCAAGCTTTTATTTTACCTATCTTTCAGACAGGACAGCTTTAAATAAAGTGTATTTCAATGCTGCATCTTATGATCAACTGGACAGCCGATGTCACAGTTTAGTCGTGACGGAAACACAGCGAGCGTTGGATAGCCTGCGTTCATTGGGTGGGGCTCAAATACCAGATGGAACAGGGCAAACAGACGGTGTACGACACCCCTGTTGGCATGGCAACGACGGTACGGGTGTCTGTTCTTACCACGTCAACAATTTGTTGGAGACTGAGGCCTAGTTTCACGTTGACCATATCCGATTCTCTTGCGACCGGGCGAGCGAGCGGCTGGTACTTGCGTTTCTGGAAAATGTCGTCAATGAGTCGCTCTTCGTGCGGTCCCTGCAGCGTCTCTGTGAGGCAGTAACCGGTTAGTTCACACAACCCCATCACCGTGAACTGACACCCGACTCGGACGAGCAGATGGCGCAGTGACTGCACGTTACACAAACAGAACACCGCCTTCCAGTGGACGTATGGGCTTTGTAAAGTGCCCAGTTGACTGAGCTGGTTAAGTTAAGAGATAAGCAATTACTCACTTCTGATAGAATTCCATAACCCCTGCAGTCATGCCAGTTTGCCTTACCGGCATTTCAACTGCGATAGGATCTCTTACAATAAAGATGCCCATATAGTACGATGCAGTCTCAACACCGATCTGGGTAAGAGGGGTGTAGTTGGTGTCTGTGTGTAGAGTGCAGTCACGACCCCTAGCAACACGACTGAGAACTACAGCGGCAGTGCACATATCACCACTGAATGTATAGAGCATACGCCACACAGTGCCATCTAGTGGAATACTGTAAAAAATCAGGCATTAGACTGACAGTTCAATTTTCAAAATAGGTCGTCCAAAGTGGAAAAAAGATTTATGTTCATCCAACTTTTACTCATAGGTTATACATATCGTTTGATTTTGCCATAATGCCCGCTGGAAGGTTTATTCGATTATTTACAAAACCAAATTAATTTTGGGACTTTCACACCCGATCCCATTTCACAGATGACGAGTCTACATGCCTGATCTTTAAAATCACTAGCAATATACGTCAGTAGAAAACCCGCTGAGTGTACGTGGAGCGCTTCGTGCATGCGTTGAGAGCGTGACGAAGGACGCACACAAGTGAACATGGATGCAGTAGGTGATCGAACCCAAGAACGGTACAAGGACATAGGCAATGCTGCCATTGTATGGTTGTACCGTTCAGTGATCATCCAGTCCTGTAACAACTAATGTGAACTACTACTAAGACAGAGGCGCCAAGTCTCCTGCATTGGGAAGGAGAACTCCAAAATAAATATATTTAGAAACAAAATTGGCAAATATCTCAAAAGGGCGGGTTACACATAAATTAAAAATCGTTGGGTTCTCGATAAGACAATGGTTTCCTTGTCCACTTGCCATATGTTTGTTTTTATGGCAATCTTGTTTAATTTTGCTTTCTGCCAATTTCGTAACATCAATTGCTTCTCCATCCTTTTCAAATAATCTCCTTCTTTTTGAGACAATTCCACATTTTCTGCAAAAGAAGCTACAGAATGTATAGACCTAAATTTTGTTTCAACAAGTTTCGTATTCGGATATACCCCTTTCCAACACCCTCCTTCCTCTATTTCCTCTATCTCCATCAGGATATTCTCCTTCAAACTAACGATTTAACTTGACACCTCTGCTAAGAACACAAAGACGCAGCGCAAGAGGTTAGTCAGCTCAACAGCGATTCTTGCTCAGCACGGCGAGCCGTTACACGCATGTGCAGTGCAGCCGGAAGCCCGTGCGGATGATGGTCAGGGACAACCTTACCACTGTGACGATCTGCTGCAGTGAGATGCCGAACTTCACGTCGATGAGGTCTTCTTCCCGTTCCACGGGCCGGGCGAGGCTAGTGTATCCTCGTTCTTTGAAAATGTTATGTATTAAGCGCTCTTCATGCCGCCCCTGTTCAGAATCTGCGGATACAAAACAAAGGCCGGCAGGAATGAGAGCCGTGTCTGGTCGAAGTGACGATATCGACTTTGCCTGTTATCCTTCATCTCCGATGTGCGAACCTACACCGGGCACTCAATTGAACGCACCAAACAACCATTGCCCTCATATAACCTGAGTTACAGTTCCAATACTCGGATACTGAACATGTGTATGAAATTATTATTTCGTGGTGGGTTCATTTATCGTGTTTCAGTCAACGCCACGATAAGCATCGTATTGGCATGAATCTATAAGGAAACGAAAAAAGCCAAAGAAAAGTCAGGAGAAATGCAGTGGTTCAAGATACGGAAGAAGAAGGAGTCGCAGCTAGAAAGAGAATGGCAAGGCGTGAGAAAGCAGAAACATTATACACCACGTGGTTAATAGAAATCACGTTATACGTTGTACTCTTGTGATCTGTCTAATACATAGATCGACGTTATACGTTGTACTCTTGTGATCTGTCTAATACATAGATCGACGCGACAGCATCTTAAGCTAATTTAGTGTACAATTTCAACATATGTGTAAGAAATTTATTTGACGTTTTGTGTGACGTAGTACGTACGTATATGCATACATACATGCATACATACATACATACATACATACATACATACATACATACATACATACATACATACATACATACATACATACATACATACATGCATAATACATACATACATACATACATACACAGTACACACACACGCACGCACGCACACACACACACACACACACACGCACGCACGCACACACACACACGCACGCACGCACGTACGTACGTACGTACATACGTACACGCGTACACACAGGCACGAATGTACACACGCCGAGGTATGTACGCACGTACATACATAATAAATAAACAACCCTATCTCATACTGATGCGACATCTAGAGACAGAGGAACCTCTGGCCTGTTACTCCATCAGCATGTTTATCACACGTCACATAATGATGACACCCACAGTGTCTTTTGAAGTTCACAGAACCGGTTGATTGTTCATTTAGTATAGTAATAAGTCAAATCGCAATGAAACGTTTTACGTGTTGATTTAAATACCATTCAAATACCATTCAAATACCATTCAAATATCATCTGGGTTACTTTTTTGCGACACTACATTGGCAGTCCTAGTTTCCTCATTTGAAAATATAATTTTTTTATTATGTATTCCTCAAAGACAACGAAAGTGCGCTGAAGGTGAAGCGAATTGAGCGCGGACCGAGTCATCCTAGAACCAGCATCTAGCGACCCGCAAGCAACACGCGATTTCATTCAACTCCGGTGAGAATTCAGCAATAACAGGCGAATGCTTAAATTATGCCAATGTTAGTTCTACTCGGCTCTGACTAGTTCAGCATCGTTTAGCACAACCAGTTCGCTCGAGTCGCAGGGCAATTCGTCTAAAGCGTTATATAAATAGGTATCGCCACACGTGTTCCAGCACACAATTTGCCAATATCGGGCCAGTCAGCCGTAAGACTGTTTTAAATTACACATCACCTACAGCCGGGTACTCAGTCATACAGCTGCGTAAACTGGGGCAACGCGGGGTGAACGAAATTGCCCTGATTGCGAACAGCAACACGAGGACCCGACCCCAGATGTTCTCCTCCTCGTTCTGGGCACTGGCGATCACCAACGACAAGCTGCGTACGTCAGGCGCTTCGAAACGTCTATGTCATTTGCATATTCTTTTATTTCTTCACCGATAACAAACGGCAATGGCACGTGTGTAGGAATTTGACGAGCACTGATATTTAGTTGGCTAACTGGAAGAGAATCACTTTTGCAAGGATACGAATAAAACATGAGATAAGCTTAGCTTCGGCTATCCTAATAGGCTTGTGAGTGAGCTATAAGTAAAGCGCTGCGAACTCTTTTTATGGATATGCCACTATAAAGGTAAAGGCGCGCCCTTTGATAGTGCGGTATCCAGGCTTTGGGATTGTTCAAAGCGATTTTCATCCATCTCTGTTTGGTACTCATTTTTACAGCTGAGTGAACTGTGGCAACGTGGGATGAACGAAACTACCGAAGCTTCGAAACGGCAACAAGAGGATTCGAACCCGGTTTGCAAAAACAAATACCATTATGTTATTCCATCTACAATTTCCTTCAAGTGCAACTGTGTGCAAGCAATGAATGTGATTCAGACGGAGCATTAGACGGACGCAAACCGTTATCTACGACACACACAAAGACAATCTCGTTCAAAGATCAAGTTGATTGTTATCTCATCCGTGATTTGATGAACCGGTGCTGAAAGGGCGTGACTTCAGATGCCTAAGGGAGCATAGCCATTGCACATACGGTGTACGTTACGAACAACAAGCGCTGAATGAAATACTACATAAGACGAATCGGCAGTTACTTGATCACAGGTGTGGTCAAGTAAATGCCACTAGCATAAACTAGACAGGTCAGGCCCGGGTGAAGTGTTGCAGCCTTGTGGACTTCTCTATCAGACAAGGACTGCGTCAACGACTAACACACGACCCACAAGGCCGAGGAAGTGACGTATCTAGGATATCGCAAAGGGGAGGCCAAATGGGGGTGGGGCAAGCTTAGTCACCCGTGCTGCCGTGTAGCGGCGCAACGGAAAAATACGCAACCAAATCTAAAAAAATAATTATCCTCCTAAATACGCCACTGCGAAACAATCTACGGACACTACCATACTCGTACCCTACTGACACTACCATACTCGTACCCTACTGACACTACCATACTAGTACCCTACTGACACTACCATACTAGTACCCTACTGACACTACCATACTAGTACCCTACTGACACTACCATACTCGTAACCTACTGACACTACCATACTAGTACCCTACTGACACTACCATACTCGTAACCTACTGACACTACCATACTCGTACCCTACTGACACTACCATACTCGTACCCTACTGACACTACCATACTAGTAACCTACTGACACTACCATACTAGTACCCTACTGACACTACCATACTCGTACCCTACTGACACTACCATACTCGTAACCTACTGACACTACCATACTAGTACCCTACTGACACTACCATACTCGTACCCTACTGACACTACCATACTCGTACCCTACTGACACTACCATACTCGTAACCTACTGACACTACCATACTAGTACCCTACTGACACTACCATACTCGTACCCTACTGACACTACCATACTCGTACCCTACTGACACTACCATACTCGTAACCTACTGACACTACCATACTCGTACCCTACTGACACTACCATACTCGTACCCTACTGACACTACCATACTCGTACCCTACTGACACTACCATACTCGTAACCTACTGACACTACCATACTAGTATCATACTGACACTACCATACTCGTACCCTACTGACACTACCATACTAGTACCCTACTGACACTACCATACTCGTAACCTACTGACACTACCATACTAGTTCCCTACTGACTCTACCATACTAGTACCCTACTGACACTACCATACTAGTACCCTATTGACACTACCATACTAGTACCCTACTGACACTACCATACTAGTACCCTACTGACACTACCATACTAGTACCCTACTGACACTACCATACTAGTACCCTATTGACACTACCATACTAGTATCCTACTGACACTACCATACTAATACCCTACTGACACTACCATACTAGTACTCTACTGACACTACCATACTAGTACCCTACTGACACTACCATACTAGTACCCTACTGACACTACCATACTCGTACCCTACTGACACTACCATACTCGTACACTTTTGAAATGGATTTATTGTGACCCGTTACTGCTTGCAAATGAAAACAAATTTAGATTTATATCTTCATCGTTTAACAACAGAACAGGAGCCGACTGTATTAGCAATTCGGTTTAATGTTCTCCAGCAAAGTGATAAATCCTCATCTTACTTAATATTCCTGACAAGGTAACAAATCATCGTTTTCTTTCAGCCTATTCGATGCTTAATACAAATTCATATTCACCCACCCGTGCGGGTCCTTCAATTACCGACACAGTCCCCTTTGACAATTAGATGCAGTGACATTGGCAGAGACGTGCCAGCGATTTCCCAGTGGGCGGTTGCCGCAGCCGTTGTTCGCTTGGAACGCTGCAGTGAGTCTTGAATGGCAGCACCAATCAAGACGCGCCACGGAAGAGCAGCCCTTAACGATCTTAACATCTCCGTCGTTTACGGCCGTTCCGATAGACTGGCATGGACTGGTATTGTCTATCACAAACACTAAATCAAAGAAGGGTTTCCGGCGAGACTTTGTCATTCATTTATCTAAGATGTATTATAATATTAGTAGAAATAACAGCAGACATTCGGGCTCAGGTAGGACGGGTAACACCACTGGACAAGTGTGTAGAGCTAATGTCTACACTAATTGTACATTGACAAACAATCTGAAAACGTAAAATGTACGCAACAGTAAAACAATTGCCAATGAGTTTGTTCTAGAGTAGTAACTATGAAACAACATCGTTTCTAAGTTTCTTAGATTATTGTTTGATGTCAAGACGCAGTCGAAGCAAATAAACAAATAAATGCCATTACCATACAATAATAAGGGAATTGCATCATATTTTAGATTTAAGGTCATGAAAGTGGGCCGTTTTAACATTGACAATACGCGTTATCGTACTCACACCCGTGGGAGCAGACTCGTAGTCCGAACGCTGAGATTGGTTTAAACGAATTCGTTTCCGCTTTCTCCCTTCTATCTGTTCTTGGTGTCAGTCAATCGTCAGAGATACCACGCAAATAGACGGCGTAGCAGCGTCCTATGTCGTCCCAGCCAACATTCAAGAGGGCCACTGTTTTCATTATTGTGCTGGAAATGAATCCATAAATCTGCACGTAATCAATGAAATTTGTCTACTCGTCACAACCGCTACTGCACAGGCGCATTAAGTCAGCAGTTCCGTTATCAACACACGCCACAGAGAGGTTGCACTCCAGCATTGAGAGGAACCACGGCCAATCTAATTGATGCAAAGCATTTAATTATCTTGGCGCATGTTTAATTCAGATAACCGTACATCTTTCAATTAATGCTAGTTAATAATGTAATTGTATTATAGTTGATTGAAAATAAAATGTCGCCGTAGAAGCGGCGACAAAACAGACTAGAAGACGGCTCAGTTGACTAGATCGGATATTTTCAAACAATTGTTCTTTGTTGAAAGAAAATAAGACTAAATTATCATAATAGCGATACATGTATGTAAGTCATTTCCATTAGAACGTACAGTACCAACATCTCGTACAACCGGACATGTAGTTTGAAACGAGGAGATGAATCGTCACAACGGGCAATACAATTATTATTTCTGAATATGACTGTTGTTGACGGGTTATGTTGCATTATGTATTCAGTGTGTCTATGTGTACCAAACGTCTTCCGTTTCTTTTCACGCTGCTTGTTGAATAGATAACGTACTTATGAGTAGTTCTCTATTCACTTGTTGAATAGATAACGTACTTATGAGTAGTTCTCTATTCACTCGCTCTGCGTGGAGTATAACTGGTTTGCTGATTGTTCGCATTAGACAGTTGAGAAGTGCCCTTGGCTACAGCCGACTCACTCCGGTTCACGAGTGTCATTGGCTACAGTCGACTCACTCCGGTTCACGAGTGTCATTGGCTACAGCCGACTCACTCCGGTTCACGAGTGTCATTGGCTACAGTCGACACATCCCTGTTGACAAGTGTCATTGGCTACAGTCGACTCACTCCTGTTGACAAGTGTCATTGGCTACAGTCAACTCACTCAAGTTGACAAATGTCATTGGCTACAATCGTCTCACTCCAATTCACAAGTGTCCTTGGTAACAATTGTCTGACTCCAGTTGATAAGTGTCCTTGCCTACAGTCGATTCACTCCAATTATCAAGTGACCATGGCTAGTGTGATTGGCCACCAACGACTAAATCCTGTCTTTGGCTATGATCGACTCACATCTGTTGACAAGTGAAGTGTCCTTTGCTACATTCAGTCAGAGCCGTCCTTCGCGGCAGTAATAATGGACGATTGGTGATGTAGCGACATTCGACTTCGCAACAAAAGAGTGACTGAGTGGAATGGTATTCATTGATTCTATAGCTTGTAGCGTCAGACAATTACGAGGCCGAATGTTCACGCCGGACAATGGGGTTCTGGGCCGCAGACAGAGTTGTCTGTCTGCTGAGGTATTGACTAGCTCGGCAATAATAGCTCGCGTCCGGACCACAATCCACAGACCGCATCAACTAGGTAGACCCGAAACGCCTGGATAATAACTAAAATTGAATGCATGCTTTCGCGTTACCCTCTTGAAATATTTATATAATTATATATATATATATATATATATATATATATATATATATAAGATTCAATTATCATAATAGCGAGACATGTATGTAAGTCATTTCCAGAGTGGTAACAAAACAGCAAGTACCAGAACGTACAGTACCAACATCTCGTACAACCGGACATGTAGTTTGAAACGAGGAGATGAATCGTCACAACGGGCAATACAATTATTATTTCTGAATATGACTGTTGTTGACGGGTTATGTTGCATTATGTTTTCAGTGTGTCTATGTGTACCAAACGTCTTCCGTTTCTTTTCACGCTGCTTGTTGAATAGATAACGTACTTATGAGTAGTTCTCTATTCACTTGTTGAATAGATAACGTACTTATGAGTAGTTCTCTATTCACTCGCTCTGCGTGGAGTATAACTGGTTTGTTGTTTGTTCGCATTAGACAGTTGAGAAGTGCCCTTGGCTACAGTCGACTCACTCTGGTTCACGAGTATATATATATATATATATATATATATATATATATATATATATATATATATATATATATATATATATATATATATATATAAATATATAGGTGTATAATGATACATATGTATATATAAATATATATATATATCATTGTATACATATGTATATATAAATATATATATCATTGTATACCTATATATATATCTATATATATATATATATATATATATATATATATATATGTATAACGATACATATGTATATATAAATATATATATATATATATACATATATATATATATATATATCATTGTATACCTATATATATATATATATTTCCGCGATAACGATCTGGGCGTTTACATTAAATTTCGCACCAACGGATCATATTCAATCTACAGCGCCTGAAAGCCAATACCAAGATTACAGAACTACTTGTCCGAGACCTGCTGTTTGCTGATGACTGTGCACTCATTGCACACTCAACCAACGATAGAAAGAGAATCACCGACTCTTTTGCTAAAACCGCCCGCCGATTTGGACTCACAATCAGTCTTAAATAAACTGAAGTTATGTTCCAACCAAAGCCTATCACCAACAATGTAACACCAAATATTACCATTGACAACGTCCCCTTGAATGTCGTGGATAAATTCACCTATCTGGGAAGTACGTTGTCCATAAATGTAACGATTGATGGTGACATCTCTGCCCGTCTTGGAAAGACAAATGCTTCTTTCGGCAGACTAACCAAGTGCCTCTGGAATGAACGTGATGTGTGCCTGAGCACGAAAATCAGCATGTATTGTGCCGTCGTCCTTACAACCCTGCTCTACGGGTGTGAGGCATAGACCCTATACCGACGACATATCAAACGACTAAATCAGTTTCACATGCGCTGGCTACGACAGATAGCAGGCATCAAATGGCAAGATATGGTGCCAAACACTAAAGTACAAGAACAATGCGGAACATGGGGAATCTAGTTCGACATCAAACGAGCACAACTCCGATGGTCTGGTCACCTGGTCCGTATGAATGATGACCGCATACATAAGGCGCTGTTCTATGGCCAACTGAAAACCAGCTGCCTAACACGAGGCGGCCAAAGAAAAAGATTTAACAAGATTTAACAAGATTTGCCATCCAAGCCAAAGGCCCAGATGGCAAGTGGACAAGGAAGCCATTGGCTTATCGAGAGTCCAACAATGTTCATCTACTTATAACCCGCCCTCCTGAGATATGTGTCAACCTTGTTTTTAAACATATTCACGCTGCTAGCAGTTACACAATCTGTAGACAATTTGTTCCATTCATTTATTGTCCTCTGTGAGAACGAGTGCTTCCTGATGTCCAATCTACATTGATCTTTTACTAATTTTACCTCATGTCCTCTAGTTCTGCTATCCTTCTTGAGTGAGAAAAACATATTTCTATCAATATTTTCATACCCATTCAATATCTTAAAAACTTCAATCTGATCTCCTCTTAACCTCCTTGTCTCTAGAGTTGTTAAACCACATTCTTTCAGGCGTTCTTCATAACTAAGGTCTCTCAGTTCTGGAATCATTTTAGTTGCTCTCCTTTGTATGCGTTCAAGCGTATCTATATCTTTCTTACGATATGGTCTCCATGCTTGTATACAGTATTCTAAATGAGGTCTAACTATTGCTTTATAAAGAGGTATAATTAACTTTTTTCCCTTGTATGTTATATTTCTTCTAATCAATCCAAGAATTTGATTACCCTTTGAAGCTGCAATACCACACTGCTCTGAAACTTTCATATCAGCGCTTATTGTAACTCCTAAGTCCTTTTCTTTTACAGTAGTACCCAGAACAGTATCTCCCATTTTATAGTTTACATTCAAGTTCCTATGTCCTGTATGTAGGCATTTACATTTCCCAAAATTGAACAACATCTGCCATTTCTCAGACCATTTCACTAATCTGTCTAGATCGTTTTGTAAATGTTGTTTATCACCATCAGTATTAACCTTTCTAAACAGTTTTGTGTCATCCGCAAATTTCAGTACGTTACTTGTTATACTGTCGTCCAAGTCATTGATATAAATTAAGAATAATATAGGTCCTAATACTGATCCTTGAGGTACCCCACTCAAAACCGATTTGCAATTTGAAACTTCTCCATCTACTACAACTCGTTGTCTTCTGTCAGTCAGCCATTGTTCTATCCAGTCAGTTATGCTGTCCCCGATACCATGGGCTTTTAATTTAAGTAGTAATCTTTGATGTGGCACTTTGTCAAAAGCTTTCTGAAAATCTAAGTAGATAATATCTACTGGCGATCCCACGTCTATCCACTTAGTGATTTCTTCCAAAAAACATAACATATTTGTTAAGCATGACCTCGCTTTAAGGAATCCATGTTGAGATGAATTTAATAATTTATGCTTAACGAGGAATTCCACCATATGGTCTTTAATTAACCTTTCTAATAATTTACAAATCACTGACGTTAAACTCACTGGTCTGTAATTCTCTGACTTATTTCTCGAACCCTTTTTAAATAATGGTATGATGTTTGCTTCTTTCCATTCAAACGGAACAACTCCCTCTTTTAATGACAAGTTGAATACTCTTGCAAGTGGTATACTGATTTGTTCTACTGTTTCCATTAGTAATTTTGGAGGAATCCCATCCACTCCCGGTGATTTGTTATCTTTCATTGCCTTTATTTTCTTAGCTACCAATTCTGGAGTTACAACTAACGGACCTAAATAGTCAGATTTAGCCCCCTGAAATTTAGCATCAGCAACTGGTAATGAACTAATATCTTCTTTGGTAAACACTGAACTGAAGTAACCATTTAGGTCTTCCGCCATTAAAAACCCCTGTGATATTATATTTCCAGCACTGTCTTCTAGAGGTCCAACCTTGTCTTGTACGTTTTGTTTACTCCTGACATATGCATAAAAACTCTTGCTGTCATTTTTTATGTTACATGCTAGTTTTTGCTCATAGCTTTTTTTAGATTGTCTGATTTCAGTTGTAGCTGCATTAAGTGCCTCTTTGTATTTTGCATAGTCTTCGTCCTTTCTGGTACGCCTATAAACCCTCCACATAGTTTGTTTTAGCATTATTTTTCTAATAGCCTCTTTTGACAAGTGTTTCTTTCTACACCGTTTTCCTTGTTTTTGGAAGGGAACAAATTTATCGATGATACTCTCAATTTCATATTTTAGAATATTCCAACATTCAATTGCGGTCTTATTCATCAGCATGTTATTCCAATCTAGCTTTGCTAAGTATTTTCTCATATCTTTGTAGTTACCTTTGTGGAAGTTTCTCTTGTACGTTTTCTTATTTTTACTTTCTGATTTTACATTGATGTCAAAATGTATTTGATTATGGTCACTATTACCCAATGGTTCAAATATTTTTACATTGTCCACTAATTCTTTTTGTGATGACAAAACTATATCTAATACATTTTCTCCCCTGGTTGGTTCTAGTACGTGCTGAGTAAGAAAGCTATCCTGGATTAAAAATAGAAATTGTTGGTCCTCAATCCCTGTGCTCTCTAGAGAATTCCATTGTATGTGTCCATGGTTAAAATCTCCCATTATGATACATTCCCCTTTACTAACTTCCTTTATAGCGTTTTTGATTTTTGTGTTGTCCTCTTCGTTTATGTTTGGACTTCGGTAAACTAATCCAATAGTTAATTTTGAATTACCTGAAACAATTTTGCACCAAACAGCTTCATCGCAATCTGCTTCCCTTTCTAGTTTTATTTCATAAGCCTGAATAGATTCTTTAACATATAAAATAACTCCCCCGCCCCTTCTTCCTATTCGATCTTTCCTAAACATTACATATCCTGTCAGTCCTAATTCAGCATCTGTTATATCTATGTTGGCCCATGATTCAGTTATACCAATTATGTGAGGGTCAATATCTTCTACCATAATGTTTAATTCGTTTTTCTTATTTACTATGCTCCTTGCATTTAAACATACGCATCTATAACCTTTTTCAGATATGTTTTTCGGATGATTTGATATTGGTTTATCTGTGCTAGTGGCCTCTTGTTCTGCTTGAGACACCTCTAGGTAACCCCCCTGCACTTCTAGTTTAAAGAATGTTTACTTCCAAAAAATATTTGTCATTGTACCCAAGTCACTATCTACTGCTGCTGAAAGTTTGTCCGCGAATACTGCCGCCCCCTTTCCACTTAAATGAAGCCCATCCTTCATGTACATATCAGCCCTCCCAA
>OY759269.1:47507782-47802782 GCA_963662155.1 Lamellibrachia columna | reverse complement strand
TCTGTGCGTGTTTTCTACGATTGTTCCGAGTTACGTAATCTACGTCAAACGTCCTTATAAGTTCCTTCGTACGGTACGAACGCTTCGTTAAACCGGCAGTAGGGCATGAAGTTAGGGCACGAAGTTAGGGCATGAAGTTGCCATTGGCATTGGCCTGCCAAAACTTGACTGGGCAGTGCAACGAGTCATAAGTGACTGGGTAGTGCAAGGAGTCATAAGCTCTTGCAGAGGTTGTCTTTTCTCCTGTACAACACCGGGCAACTCGGCTAGTGAGAACATAAAACAACAGCAACGCACGGCATGTTAAAGTACTGCTCGGTTTATGCGCGTTATGTGAGTATTTCATCGCTCCTAGAGACATCCGACATATCGGAATGGTCGGCCACTTAATAGTTATGTATACAAACATGCAGATAGCTCCATATCTTCACTGCAATTTCGTTCGGGCTGGCTGGTGACAATTTGTGAGAGTAAACAATTTGCTATCGGCCTGCCAGCCGCCCTGTCCGCTTTCTAGTATTTGTACGAGAAAAGACAAAAGAGTGTTTGAAACCGAAATAATCAATACATTAAGTGTTTCTAATAGTTGACGATGTGTGAATGGAGAGGCTGGTGATGGCTGAAAGTGTTGGGGTTCGGTGGACGAGGAGATTGTTAAATACCTGCATGAGAGAGGGGAACACCCCAGAGGAGTGGCGGACGGGGTTGATAGATCCTGTATGGAAAAGAAAGGAAAATGTTTACGACCCTGGAAAATACCGAGGCATCACGTTACTGAGTCATGTCCTGAAGGTGTTAGAGAGGGTTCTGGATGGAAGGATAAGGAGGATAGTGGAGTGTGAAATGGGAGAAGAACAACAAGGTTTCAGAAGAGGGAGAGGTATGGCGGACGGGATGTTCACTCTGAGACAACTGGTGGAAATGAGTCTGGAGGGACACGAGAATATGGCTCTGAGATTCATAGACATTGAAAAGGCATACAACACAGTTCTGATAGATATGGCCATGGCCACGTTGAGGTGGATGGGTGTCACAGAGGCGCAAGTTGATATATCCAAATGACCTGGCAGTAGTAGCGGACAGTGAGGCAGACCTTCAAGAACGGTTGGTAGAGTGGAAAGAAAACTTTGGCAGACATGGACTGAGAGTAAGTCTAGAAAAGACGGGGGTGCTTTGGGCATGGCATCATAAAAAAGTCTAGGTATAACACTGGATGGGAAGAAACTGGACCAAAGAGACAGCTTCGTATATCTGGGTGGAGCGGTTTGCGGGGACGGCGGAACGGAGACGGAAATTCGCAGGATAATACAAGCTGGGGCGAGTGGGATGATGGAAAATAGACATATATATATCGGAAGCTAAAAGGGAAGGTGCTTAGCCCATGCATAACACCAGCCTACCTAAAGACCACGGCGATGACAGAAAAACAACAAGAGAAACTGCAAGTATGCGAGAATAACTGGGAGAGAAGACTTGAGGGAGTGAAAAGAATCGACAAGTGAAGAATGTAGGAGCTGAGGGAGGAGGTTGGTGTGAGAGAGTCTCACGAGGAAGCTGGTGAGGATCAGGCTAAAGTGGGCTGGATATGTGGAAAGAATGGAAGGGAACGGTTGACGAAGAGAGCTGATGCGCTTAGAGTGGAGGGTAGAAGGAGACGAGGAAGACCGAGACTGAGATGGGAGGACTGCGTGAAGAGAGATTTAAAGGGAGTGGGAGGTTAGTGGAGAGTTAGGGCGAAGGATATTGGGAGTGGAGACGGTTGGTGGAGGCGGCAAGGGACTAGTGATGAAGAAGAAGGGGAAACAAAAATCGACGACAGGTATCATTGCCAGCCTCACCCCAGATTACAGGGATAAAAAGAGCAACAACAACAATAGTATATAATTCTACTTCTCGCAGACAAATAGTACTTTTTTATGTTATGTATTTAAGATGAGAACATCACAAAATAGGAACGCACGCACGCACGCACGCAACCACGCACACACACACGCACACACGCACGCACGAACACGCACACACTACCCCGGTATACAGTCGAAATGATATAAATCTATGAAAATTGGCATATATCCAGTATATATAAATGTATCATTTCCTAATACGTTCATGTAATGCATCCTCCACATCTGTGTATAACCGGCTCTACATCCAAGACAAGCATCGCTACTCACGACTACACATTATGCATTTCTATGACACACATTCCCACGAAACACGCCGTTTCCGTCTATGCGCAGTAATTTATTGGAACGTTTTGGGTCGACCACTACGTCGTGTCGCCTTAGATAGCCGCCCGTAATCGTAGTTCCAGGACGAATGGACGGCAGCTGGAAGGTGAGCGCTACTCGGGTTTCCAGCATAATGCACCTTCAATATATAGACATGTCATAAATAACAACCCCGGAAATGCCACGACCGTCACAGGCTAGCCCGTGCGCGATATTCCGGGGCTACACGGATTGAGCGCTGTCGAGTCGTATTGGCAGGTTCTGCGGGAGATCATATCGTGGCAGGTTTGCTTAAAGGGAATGCAATTCCATGAAACAGGTCGGACGAACACAGCCCCCATACAGACTGGCCGTGAGTGACAGTCATATGAATTTCAATTGTCCTATTATGTTTCAGCAGTGTCCTATTATGTTTCAGCAGTGTCCTATTATGTTTCAGCAGTGTCCTATTGTGTTTCAGCAGTGTCCTATTATGTTTCAGCAGTGTCCTATTATGTTTCAGCAGTGTCCTATTGTGTTTCAGCAGTCTCCTATTATGTTTCAGCAGTGTCCTATTATGTTTCAGCAGTCTCCTATTATGTTTCAGCAGTGTCCTATTATGTTTCAGCAGTGTCCTATTATGTTTCAGCAGTGTCCTATTGTGTTTCAGCAGTCTCCTATTATGTTTCAGCAGTGTCCTATTATGTTTCAGCTGTGTCCTATTATGTTTCAGCAGTCTCCTATTATGTTGCGGCCGTGCGATGGTCTGTCAATCGAGAGAAGAGGGGTGCGTGTCCACATGCTATTGTTTCAAAACTTGGAAAATTTCGTTCACCCCAAATTGTCTGTGACTTTCGGAAGAGACAGTAAAACGCCTTTAGTCCCTTCTACCTCGTGGCTATGCCAAGGCTGAAACAACCCACACAGGGGTACACGAAGAAGCGTCCGTGACGCGGCTCAGTTAATTTTGCCAACTACCCCTACCAAGGACCCAGTAGAATGAAAGATATGTAATGCCACTGTGCACATGTAATGCCACCGTGCACATGTAATGCCACTGTGCACATGTAATGACGCATGTGTTATAAAGATGTAACTACAAATCAGGGGCGTTTCGTTTTTTTCTTCAAGCACGTATTAACGAAGGAACGTACACCCGCGCAGTTCCGGCCGCGAATGAGACCGGCTGCTCATGATATCACCACTCCAACTGTCGGCACGAGTTACACCGTTCGTCATCCTAAGCAGCGTATAGAGTGGCCAATATCTCACTCAAAGCATTTCTGAATCGTGTTCTATCTGCACTGCCGAAAGACGATCAGCCAACGTTCGTAATCATGACAGTTTGATGTCAAGATCGCAAGTTGGTCGTCACGCATGAACAACTTTATTTTGTACGTAAAATCAGTACAATTAAAGCTTATAAAATGAAAACTTCTATATTATTTAAACAAAATCGAAACAATATACGTCATTGCCAGGAACACCATTTAAAGGAAAATTGGCTTGGGGTTTCATATGATTGAAATGCCCAAATTCTCTTAATTTTTTATCTAAAAATACATCTAAATTAACAATGTGATTGTTCATTTTTTAATCTTCACTGCTGTAGTACATTTATCGTAATAAATAGTACAAAACGACCACTTGACTCTTCAATAAATGGCTCGGTGAAAAGTTATAGTTCACATTCAGTTTTTAAGATTTATTGTTGTGTCGTTAATTGCAGTAAAGTGGTCTCATGTGTCGCAAATTTATTTTTAGCCAACCGAGTTGCCGCAAAGTCCCGTAAAACAGTCGTTCAGTTAACCACCGAAAATCAGTGTAGATCCTTTTTACAAGGGGAGTGTAATATAGTAATTCTCTGATTTCCAAGGTGCAGGCTTTCTTTGTACATGCCATTTTGTTGTAACTGATATCAGCACAAGTTATAGCCGAAGGGAGACATCGTCGTCTAACTAACAACCCCGTAAACAACACCCACGTGAGGGTACTTCGATTTTAGAGCACTGCAGCAAACCGCCGTGGTCATAAATGAAGCCAATAACAGCGCGCGCCATTACAGTTGGCCGTATGTCGTAACTGATATTATCCTCGTTCCTGATAATATATAAGTATTGTATATCGTGTGTTATGCTGAGAACGCCCGTTGCATGTAACACGGCGGCATTGCTACAACGTGGCAGGTTAGCTACCGACTGAACCTAATGCACTGCCTACTCCAGTTCCATTAACAGCAATACAACGTATTTAATAGTTGACATATGTATGTAGAAACAAGTCCACCATGACTAGAGGGTGACACGCCCGAATGTAACGAACTTCTGATACTATGGGGGAATAGCTCAAATGTAATGAACATCCCAGACTAAGGGCGAATAGATGGAATGAACGAACATACGAGACTAAGGACGAATAGCTCGAATGTAACGAACAGTGAGATTAAGGGGGGATAAGTTCGGATGTAGTGAAAATCCGAGACTAAGGCGATAACTTTAATGTAACAAACATTCGAGACTATTGGTGATAGCTAGAATGTAAAGAAGACCCAAGATTAAGGACGAATAGCTCAAATATAAAAAAACGCCCGAGATTTACAGTAATGTTGGGATTTCCCGGATTGAGTACACTCTCGGAATGAATGTGGTACTGATCCTGGTCCAGATCCACACCCGCGTTTCTAGACAGAACACATGAAGTCTGGTCTATTTCCGCACGAGAAGTAAACGCGTAGATTCACGTTAATCGTGGCTGGTCCTTCGGTGGTTTTCTCAACCGTTTGGACATACCACCAGTGTGTTCTAGCCACCAGTGTGTTGTAGCCGCCAGTGTGTTGTAGCCGCCGGTGTGTTGTAGCCGCCAGTGTGTTGTAGCCGCCAGTGTGTTGTAGCCGGCAGTGTGTTGTAGCCGGAAGTGTGTTGTAGCCGCCAGTGTGTTGTAGCCGCCAGTGTGTTGTAGCCGCCAGTGTGTTGTAGCCACCAGTGTGTTGTAGCCACCAGTGTGTTCTAGCCACCAGTGTGTTGTAGCCGCCAGTGTGTTGTAGCCGCCGGTGTGTTGTAGCCGCCAGTGTGTTGTAGCCGCCAGTGTGTTGTAGCCGCCAGTGTGTTGTAGCCGGCAGTGTGTTGTAGCCGCCAGTGTGTTGTAGCCGCCAGTGTGTTGTAGCCGCCAGTGTGTTGTAGCCGGCAGTGTGTTGTAGCCGCCAGTGTGTTGTAGCCGCCAGTGTGTTGTAGCCGCCAGTGTGTTGTAGCCACCAGTGTGTTGTAGCCACATGTGTGTTGTAGCCACCAGTGTGTTGTAGCCACCAATGTGTTGTGAAAATCGGTCAATAAACCTACCGACATGTTTGTTTAGGTAATGGGGGATATTACGGCTTGTTTACAGGTCTGGCTGTGTCGCAATCACCTGTCAGTTAAACATGTTTTATCGATGACAAATGCACGAATTATGCCACGGACGATGAATAAGAGAATACGCAACGGATAGACTTTGGGTAGGAAATAAAGTCACCGGAAATTTTTTTAAAGGAAATAGACCCCAGAAAAAGCCCACCAATTACAGCTGTTCCGTCTGCTCACTACTAACGCCTCTTAGTATTTCTTTGGGTGTTGAGCGGTTCTGTTTAATTGTCTTAGATTATGCGACAACAAAGGGAAACACTGTGTTGGCCTGCGCGCAATTGCACAGACTTATGTAGTGTTATTTTGGTATCAATGTTTGTATAGTTACACATTCATATGGAACGTTATTAAACAACAAGTTACACGGCAAGTTAGAAATAATTTAAACATCAGTTACATATCAATAAATTACACATCAGTTACCCTTCTGTTATACATACATTATTCATCAGTTACGCATCAGTTACACTTTAGTAGCACATTAGTTAGACATCAAATGTACGTTAGCTACACAACAGTTACGCATCATTTACACATCAGTTCCATATCAGTTACACATCAGTTATACATCAGTCACACATCAGCTGCACACCAGTTGCACTTCAGTTGTACATCATCTTTACCATCAATTTACATATCAAGTCATACGCCATGCATACATTAATTACACATCAATTACAAATCAGTTTCGTTTCAAACAATGAAGTAATTTTACTGTTACGAAGTTAATTTTCTTAAACGTTTCTGTTATACGACATGAGCCTCGCATTTGTCAGGAATTAAACTTTATTCCCAAAAATATTGTGCTACTTTACTTATCCGAGACTATTTATGTGGTTTGGTTAGTGACTTTATTTCCCTGTTTTGATTTGTAACCACAGTTCCCGAGTAAGTATCTAAGTGTGGCTTTATGTTTTAGATTATGTTAGATCAGGCGATGTTCGTGGGCGTCTGCCACTTCTAAGACGATGGAGCGATATTTCCGGGATTCAATGACGCGTGCACATTCGCTCTCCGTTATTGGAAAAGCTACATATGTCGGCTGTCAGTGAGTTAAATATTTTTCATATTTGTTTCATTACCCCTGCTCAATTAGCCATACAACATGAATTAGTGCAAATAACCACTCTTCTTCTTGATTATTTCCGACATAGACGCGGCTTTCTTTTAAAGTTAGGATAAGTATCATACATAAATGACATACTCCTACATAAAGTTAAGGTGGGTTTAGCTACTTAAATCTGCTAGCAACGCTGCCAGTATAACACCAACAAATATTTATTTGCAATTTGTGGCACAACATCGTGAGTATTAGATGGGAGAACCCACAGCCTGTTTACCGAGTGGTGGTCACTGTTATATTATCTTGGCTTCTCTGAATAAATCCAGTGATAAGAGAATTATGTCTACATCAACGCCCGGTAGATACCCTAATCAATATTTGCATGTTAGATCGCTAGCCAGTTTGGTCACGTGGTCACTTATGCAAATGAGGGTGATGCAAGAAGTCTTTTTTTAAAGTTTTCATCTGCTAAATTCCGTTTCGTCTTTACACAGTGTTGTTGTCGGATCTATATGTTTGTATTGGTCATGGGTGTGAAGGGTTATTTTAATAATGTCGATATTTCGTGAATTTGCTAATAACTGCACCACAATTAATTTGTTTTACCACCAAAAATCCAGTTTACTTTGTAGGAGATATAAATGTAATAATATATAAATAACATTTTGTAAACAAAATATGATATTTTGTAGGCAAAAATCAGTTGTTAAATGAGCCGTGATTGGTCCACGGCCTAAGCAACTTCCCCGGATGTAGACTACAGAAATCCTAGCATGCAATGTCACAGGTTGATGCAATAACACGACAACGACCCGTTAGATACGTGTTCAAAAGCACCGACAATGCGTGAACACAAAACATCGCAATCGGCTTACCATGATAAACAGATACTACTCTAAATGGTCTGAACACACCAACGACGCGATCTTTCGATCGACTTTAGTAGAACTTAAAAAAAGTGTTTCAAATACCGACAACACTCATCATCCATGCGGCTGGGATACTACACAACGGACACGTCCATGACGTTGAAAATGTAATCATATCTCGAAAGGGGGTTCTGTCTAAAAACAAATGCCCTGCATACTATACATCAACCACGCCCCCCCCCCATTTAACCACATCCCCCAGACAACGAGGTGATCGCCTTCTCACCAGGCCTAACCAGACGCCTTGTCTGACAACCTGCAAACTACGTGAACTTGAACGGAACCGCTGACGGCAGTCGCCGGTGGCTTGCAGGAGACGCGAACCGCCTGGCCACGCGCTACGAGAGACAGCCTTGTAACCAAGGCACGCATTGGGCTTCAAACCTTCCTGTTTTCTAGTGCCATGTTTTACTTGAAAAGAACTGCAATGTTTTAAAAATACGATTTCACGGTTATATGTTGTTCAGTTATTCGTTTATTCGTGGCGAGTAACAGATGGTTACTTGAGAAGACATGTAACGAAAGCTGATAGATGGATTCAGCTCACACAAATCGTAAAGAAAACTGCCATCCTGCGTTATTTAAGCAGGTAATTTGTGCACCAATACAATCGTATTATGTGTAAATGGTGTTCCTAAATTCGTCAGTTCGTTAACTGACTAAACTAGAAGACAAACCTATCGGATAAGGAAAGAAGCCATGGAAGACTAACAAACGTCATGCTCACTAGACGGTGCGTTGTTTCACATTTGGCGAGAATTCTGGGAGGTGTTTTAAGTTTTAATCAATCCTACTTTGTTCCCTAAGTTTGACTCAGCGCTGTTTATGAAAATATATAACTGCACCACAATTGATTGGTTTCACCTCTATTAATTAAGTTTGTGTAGGAGACTGTGTGCGAAAGACCTGCTTCAGTACGTATTTTTACACTAGATTGCTACATTATATTATAATTTTCATTTAAGAGTTTGTATTAGTGTTACACGATTGCAAAATCATCCCGCACAGCGGATAATAATCTGTGTTAAACAGCAAAATAAAGGCATAATTCTTCTTAAGTAAATTTACCAAACTAAAAGAAGTGTAAATATAACGTGTTTCCCTTTTCGTGATATTTGATGTTTGGAGCTAAGTAATCCCATATTCCGAGCTGCAAACGTTGGTGAAGGAAATTTACCCACCCACCCACCCACCCACCCACCCACCCACCCACCCACCCACCCACCCACCCACCCACCCACCCACCCACCCACCCACCACATCTCTGGGGAGATGACTAGACCCTGATTCTGGATGCGGCAGTATGTACAAGCCAAGGTTCTATCCGCGCCAGGTCCTATCAGATTCATCAACGTCGTAAGGGCATAGATGCGTAGCTTTTTTGTAGGCAACTCACGTCACCTATACACGCTCCAATTTGTCGTCGTTTAAGCTAGCCTGCACACTGGCCGCCAGAGGACGCCGGCAGTTCCGCAATCGAAAAAAAGTGTTGACTTCCAAAACATTGCCACGGTACGAAAAGTGATGGCAACGTGCAAAGCAGAAACATTCGCAGTGTTGTGCAAGGTTCTCTCATGTGAACAAACATTAGGTGCATCAGCGCTTTTTGTTTCTGAATGGCAACTGCATTAAATATATTTTGTTTACCAAAGCAATATTTGATATTCCTGATACTGTAACACATATGATATAAATCCTGTAACACATGTGACTGAAACACGTATACATTGGTGAAACTGCGATTACTAAAAACTTAAATTACTTGTATTGTCTTTGGTTACAAATAAATGGTTTTGTTGGCTATGGTTGGCTATAATATTATAGTGGTTTTAGATAGAATTATTTTCTGAGGAATGTTATCTACCAAGGATCTACCTACACAGAAACCCCTAGATACACGAGACGGCGGGACTGGCGTCGGTATATTACTGCTAATATCATAACGTGCGTATTGATAATAATGTTGTCACTGTAAATCGCCGTGAAGGCGGCGTCAAGACCGAACAGCTCCAGAGGGGAACAAGGCGGACTCGATAGATAGTTGGCCGTTAATCATTGCTGCGATACGCCAAGTAGTGCGACAGCTGACGATGTCTGGTTGCCGTCAACCACGTGGTTACGTAACGAACACGATATGCCTTCAAGTGATAGCCCGCTCGTCCATCGACCGCCGGAGCCCGTCCGTGGAGGCGGCTTCAGTCGTCACAGCTGCTGGTCCCAATCGCCGCCAGTCGCCTCTATTGTTACATCAGTTGTTATGTAAGTGTATTATTTCAGGATTACATCGTGAGAGCGTATCTTTTAAAAGTTGAAGTGAGTGAGATTGTTCTCTGCGCCACTGTGTCACTGTGTCTCTGTGTCCGTCCGTCCGTCCGTCCGTCCGTCCGTCCGTCCGTCCGTCCGTCCGTCCCTCCCTCCCTCCCTCCCTCCCTCCCTCCCTCCCTCCCTCCATCCCTCCCTCCCTCCCTCCCTCCCTCCCTCCCTCCTCCCTCCTCCCTCCCTCCCTCCCTCCCTCCCTCCCTCCAGGCCTCACTCCCTCACTCCCTCACTCTCCCCTCCCTCTCTCTCCCTCTCTCTCCCTCGCTCTCTCTCCTCTCTATCTAACTTTAACTCCACTCTATCAAATTCCTGATTCGTGATATATATATATATATATATATATATATATATATATATATATATATATATATATATATATATATATATATATATATATATATATATATATATATATATATATATATATATATATATATATATATATATATATATATATATATATATATATATATATATATACACGCACGCACACACACACACACACACACACACACACACACACACACACACACACACACACACACACGCACGCACGCACGCACGCACGCACACCACACACACGACATGACACGATTCAATAATATACGACATGTAATGAAGCGAGACCTTCAAGGCTAAATATATTTAGTAGTAAATCTATTCCATATGGACGTCAACACAACAGTGGGTCGACAATGCACTGATGGCGATTAGATAACGTTAGATAACGTTACGCTTCCAAGCTCCGTGAAACCCTCAAACAAAGCAAACAATACCAGTAACCGTGTTGCGGATATGCACCGTGTTACATCCAACATTACGGCGCTTGGCTTCGTCACAAGATTGATAATCGACGCACCTACTACTGCATAAACCAAGCACATCAGACGGCTGTGCGACCGTTGTGTAAACGTTGGTAGTGCAACATAGCTGCGTGAGTTTAGCGACGCCGATTACTTCATGCTTAAGGAACGCAGCACGATTTATGACAGCTATTTCAATTCAGCGGAGACGATGCAAAGCCACTGAACCGCCACCTGCACGACTGAATTCGCGCAAAGACGTTCACTTGAGCCGGCATGTTACGGCAGGTCTCTGAACTGCACGCTATGTAAACACAATAAAAGCATCGCACCACAAACGGTCGACTTACAAATCGTTTTTTAACGATGACAAATTCCGTCGCTTCTGATTCGTTAAGAACGCGAGAAGTGAGCGGAGTATCGGTTAGCGAGATGATCAGCCGAGACGTGAATGCAGGACTAGCCGGGACAGGCAACGAGGCGCTGCAACTAAACTCTAGGAAGACGCTACCGCAGTGGCCCACCCTGACTGTAAACCACCGAAACGGTGAATAAACAACTCGCTTTGTTGAATGGGCTCGTCC
Source organism: Lamellibrachia columna (assembly GCA_963662155.1). Taxonomy (NCBI): domain Eukaryota; kingdom Metazoa; phylum Annelida; class Polychaeta; order Sabellida; family Siboglinidae; genus Lamellibrachia; species Lamellibrachia columna. Next base: position 47,791,476 of record OY759269.1, on the reverse strand, counting down.
CGCTCTAACGCCGTCTCTGCTGGACGCCTCGTTTACAATCACCGAGAACACGCCAAGTGTTCTATGTAGAAGCACAAAATCTGGTCGGTTTTAACATAAAATCATATTATATATAAACTCTCTGTCTCTCTATATATCTGACTCTGTCTCTCTGTTTTCCTGTCCCTCTGTCTCTCTCTATCTCACTCTATCTCTCTCTGTCTGTCTCTGTCTCTCTATATCACTGCCTCTTTGCCTGTGTGCCTCTGTTTGTCTGTCTGTCTGTCTCCCTGTCTGTCTGTCTGTCTGTCTGTCTGTCTCTCTCTCTCTCTCTCTCTCTCTATCTCTCTCTCTCTCCCTCCCCCCCTCTCTCTCTCTCTCTCTCTCTCTCTCTCTCTCTCTTTCTTTCTCTCTGTCTCTCTCTCTCTCTGTCTCTCTCTGTTCTCTATCTCTCTCTATCCCTGTATCTCTGTCTATGTATCTCTCTCTCTCTCTCTCTCTCTCTCTATATATATATATATATATATATATATATATATATATATATATATATATATATATATATATATATATATATATATATATATATATATATATATATATATATATATATCTATATCTCTCTGTGTATCTCTTTCTCTCTATCTATGTCTCTATGTCTATGTCTCTGTCTGTCTCTCTCCCTCTTTCTCTCCTCTCGCCCCCCCCTCTCTCTCTCTCTCTCTGTAATTTTTTCTCATTTCTCACTCTTCTCTCATTCTTTCTCTATCTCCTCTCTCTCCTCTCTAATCAAATTCCTCATATTTCAATTAGACGACACATTGCCAAATGTTGACTCTTAAAACTCCCCCCTTAATTCGTTTAGTCCGCCGTGAACTCGGTTCGTTGATGTTCAAATCTGTAGTGTTTGAATAGCTTAGGTAAAATAAAAGTGTGCAAACTTTTTGTTAAAATCTTCGAAATAATTTACTGTGGTCGTTAAATCGAGTAATCGACAAAAGTGTAAATACCTTAAGTCACAGTATATAAAGCAGGACCACCTTTGCCCTATTTCGGCGAATTTTAACCTGGTCCGGTCAAAAATATTTTAATCGTTGGTCCGATGATTTCACTAAGACTAAATAAAAATATGTACAAACCAGCTACCATGTCGTAGACGTAGTAAATATTAAATAGGTTATTTTTTCGCAAAATGAGTTAAATAAGACGAAAGAAAAAATCGAATTGAGGAAGGTTATGTGCATGTTTCAAAGGTTGGATCACTTGGAGATGTACGACGAGATTGTAGGGAGAGCTGGAACAGACTCCACTCGGCTAGAGTGAGCGCAGGTCTGCCGGGCTGACTGCGGCTGACGGCAACAGAAAGTGTCGGCGTCAAAGCGCGTGCTGGGTGTACGCAATGAGGCAGTTGCTGCCCCTGAACTACCGCGCTCCTTCGGCCGGACGACTCGACGATTGTTGTGGATGACGAGACGTTGCACTGCCAGACGGAGGCGTCATTCGACAAGAACTGACAGAGCAAGAAGACTAATGTCCCGGCGTCGTCGGAAACCGTATCTCTGGTGTATAACTGTCCGACGTCTGTTCAGGTTAGCATAGAGACAGCTATAGGGGTGTTACAACTTCCACAACTCCTCAATCGGAAAACAGGGTCTGCGATTTTCTTAAAATTTACAAACATTTAAAACATTTTATGTCAGCTAGTTTGTTCGATATTTATACAACGCGATTTCAAAGCCGTGTTTCCTATATAAACACTTTCAATCTCCAACAACCAACACAGTTTGGAGGGACGCAGTCGCTACAACAAGTAGACCATCTGGCTACCAGAGAGTATTTGGAGGGACGCAGTCGCCACATCAAGTAGACCATTTGGCTACCAGAGAGTATTTGGAGGGACGCAGTCGCTACATCAAGTAGACCATCTGGCTACCAGAGAGTATTGCATGGAAGTCAGTCAGCTTATCAGATGCTCCCAACAATATTATTAGTCAATTGTCAACGTTCGCGCGAGCGTGCGTGTGTGGAACGGCTATCTATATTGCTTGTGCCCACAAACAAGGCATCACCGATGACCGGACCCAATATATTGCTTGTGCCCACAAACAAGGCATCACCGATAACCGGACCAAATATATTGCTTGTGCCCACAAACAAGGCATCACCGATGACCGGACCAAATATATTGCTTGTGCCCACAAACAAGGCATCACCGATGACCGGACCAAATATATTGCTTGTGCCCACAAACAAGGCATCACCGATGACCGGACCCAATGTATTGCTTGTGCCCACAAACAAGGCATCACCGATGACCGGACCAAATATATTGCTTGTGCCCACAAACAAGGCATCACCGATGACCGGACCAAATATATTGCTTGTGCCCACAAACAAGGCATCTCCGATGACCGGACCCAATATATTGCTTGTGCCCACAAACAAGGCATCACCGATGACCGGACCAAATATATTGCTTGTGCCCACAAACAAGGCATCAACGATGACCGGACCAAATATATTGCTTGTGCCCACAAACAAGGCATCACCGATGACCGGACCAAATGTATTGCTTGTGCCCACAAACAAGGCATCAACGATGACCAGACCAAATATATTTAACAAGATTTAGCAAGATGAAACTATATTGCCACCAGGTGGCAAGTGGACAAGGAAACAATTGGCTTATCAAGAGTCCAACAATATTGGGAATCGAGAAAAGATGCGCTATCGTGATGATCAGTTTGAAAGCGACAAGTGTTGAACCAGATATGTAGAAGCAAACCTGTACACTTCGTATTATACATGACACAAGAATGGGTCGATACCAACTGTCGCGGTCGGGACGAGCAGATAACGTAGCCTACGTTCCATCGATATGCCAGAGTTGCTCTGGAATAGAATACACGAGAGCATGGTAGTTAGCAGCGTAGAATAGAATATAATATAATACACGAGAGCATGGTAGTTAGCAGCGTAGAATAGAAAATAATAGAATACACGAGAGCATGGTAGTTAGCAGCGTAGAATAGAATAGAATAGAATACACGACAGCATGTTAGTTAGCAGCGAAGAATAGAATATAATAGAATACACGAGAGCATGGTAGTTAGCAGCGTAAAATAGAATAGAATAGAATACACGAGAGCATGGTAGTTAGCAGCGTTGAATAGAATATAATAGAATAGAATACACGAGAGCATGGTAGTTAGCAGCGTAGAATAGAATAGAATAGAATACACGAGAGCATGGTAGTTAGCAGCGTTGAATAGAATAGAATAGAATACACGAGAGCATTGTAGTTAGCAGCGTAGAGTAGGATCTGATTAGACTTGTAACAGACCCAGTGCATTTTACTAAAGACACAACACGTCTGCATTGGCCCAGGGACAGAGATTGTTTGGGTAAGAGACATCTGAGATTTGACACCTTGGAAGAGCTTACCCGTGTTGGGACCTTACATTATGTGTTCGTTGCGACACGGCCTCGCCTTCTTTAGGCTTTGCATAACGAGCGCCGGGGGAGAATACTCAAACTCGAATCAAGACACGATTTGCATTGATATTTATACCCGACTAATCATAGATCGAGTTAACGTCTTCTGCGGCAGGCGTGTGTTGTTTTGATGTAGCGGGGCGATCTCTATATAAATGTCCAGCATTCCCAGATGTTTCCTTCTTCAATCCGACGTTTCCGCTCTTTGCTTTTCAGACTCATTTGCGAAAAATCGAAGGTTTCTAGTAGTGACTGCGACTTGTGAATACTGACTGCGACGTGGATGTGCTCTTCCTCCTTGTTCCCTGCTGTACAGGGGTGAGGGTCAGGTAAAATATTGTCGAGCCACTCTTTCTGTTCTTTCTTTCCATAGTTTTCTATCGGCCGCTCCCTCTATCCATCTTTCATCCTCCCCCGATCTTCTCATGTCCCTCCTCACGCAGTCCTCCCATCTCAGCTGTGGCCTTCCCCTTTTCCTGCGTCCTTGATGTTTTTCAACCTCTGCTCTCTTTGCTAGTTTGCTTGCATCCATTCTTACCAAGTGGCCTGCCCATCTCATCCTGCTTCTCACCAATCTTCCTGTTAGGCTGCGTTGCATCCCAACCTCTTTCCTTAGGTCGTTCATCCTTCTTCTGTCTTGTGGATATCTGAACGAATAGTCTTCGCGCAATAATTGCAGCGTAGAGAAGTCGAGATGGCGTTGGAATGAACAGTTCTGTCAGGGGGTGAAGTAAAGTGCTTTGAACAGTCCTCAGGACTGGACACTGCGTTATATAAGAACTACCTTGTTAGCTCGTTGGTGCAAATTAGTTATTTTGCTAGCAAATGTGTTACTATAGTTTTTTTTATGAAACCAAAGGACAAATAAATAGATTATTTTCGACTGGATCGAGTCGAAATTCGGCGAAAATGGTAAAATGGCTCCGCCTCTGTATATAACATAAGACTATTCACACAGGTTTGCAAGTTACCCGATCAAACGATCAAAGTATATTCTTTCGATGATTCACTGCACACTCTATTGCAATAATAATAATAATAATAATTAACTTCTATGGCGACTATATCCTCAGGAACCTGAGCTCAGAGGCGCAACAAAACAGAATCATTAAACATAATCGTGAACATGGACGCGCAAAAGTCATTATCAGAACGAGGGACAACCGAAGATGTATGGTGGAAATGCATTTTGGAATAAATATGTCTTGAGTTTTTTTTCTTCAGAAAATAGCTATAGTTTCAGATTTCATTCCAGACTCTAGGCGCAGCGACAGAGCATGCACGTTTAACCAAGTTAAGTTTTGTTTTAAACCGACTGTGCATATTATACTTAAACTATTCGCGCCCTACGCATTCGAACATCAACAAACCTGATTCGCGATGGGCTAATTCAATTGAAGAAACAGAGTTACTAGGAATCCTGTCCTACGTCTGTTTGTTGCTAAGGAAGTCGCGTAGCACAGGTTGCGTCTATGAACGTTACGTCATACGTCGCGTCTATGAACGTTACGTCATACGTTTATTACGCACTCACTACATCAAACGCGCTCTTTGAAATGTCTTAACGTACATAGATGGGGGGGGGGGGTTAATAGGAAAATTGCTTTGTGTTGTGCTTGCTATATGTTAACTTTCTTGATATGTCATGTTTCTAGAAACAATGGCGGCTTTGCCGTAACTATTATGTAAGGTCCCAACACGGGTAAGCTCTTCCAAGGTGTCAAATCTCAGATGTCTCTTACCCAAACAATCTCTGTCCCTGGGCCAATGCAGACGTGTTGGTTGTGTCTTTAATAAAATGCACTGGGTCTGTTACAAGTCTAATCAGATCCTATTCTACGCTGCTAACTACAATGCTCTCGTGTATTCTATTCTATTCTATACGCTGCTAACTACCATGCTCTCGTGTATTCTATTCTATTCTATTCTTCGCTGCTAACTACCATGCTCTCGTGTATTCTATTCTATTCTATCAAGACAATGACGGGCATTCTAAGTGGATAGAACGACGACTGCTCCAAGCGCACTAATTCAAGGTGTTGTGCGTCGTAGCTACTGGCAATGTCCAACGTTCTGACATGTTCCGTAATGATGACACCGCCACAAGCCGCTGCCTAATTCAACACGTAGGCCGACAGCGGTGTTAACAGCCCCTTCAGCAGGGTGGTCTAATGGTTAGAGCACCCGCCTGTCGGTCGAGAGGACGGTGGTTCGATTCCACCTCCGCCGTTTCGAAGCTTGGGCAATTTCGTTCACCCCACTTTGCCTGTGTCTTTCGGAAGAGACACTAAAAGCCGTTGGTCCAAACTCCTGCGTTAGCTCAAGATTGGGCTGTTTGGAGTATAACTACTTGAGACTTGAGACTTGAGGGACAACCCCGGCACGCTGTCATTGTACAGCCCGGAATGTGAGTCGACAACTTGCCCGGAAACCCTGTTGGCAGGCGGACTCGTGTGTCCAGTCTCGTTACCGTGACACGTCACACGAAGAATGACCGGAGTGACTGCGGCCGGCAAGCGGGCTCGCTTCCGGCTACGACGTTCCTCCGCGAAAGCTATTTGTCTGCTGTCGAAGAAACTGCACCCGAGGTCGTTCGCATCCACACACGCACGTTTATACACACCCCCGTGAGATGTGTCTAGAGTAATTATGGGCGCGCGCTCGTGCGCGCCTTCACGCGCGTGTGCGGTGTTCGTGTGTAAATGCACTGTCACAATCCGCGATTTATCTAAAGATTAGTTGCCTGAGATAAACCTTCAGACAAACCGTCGGCGAAGTCTCGTAGACTAGCGTTCCAATCATTTCACAAGTCTTACGCGTTGTTTGATGCGTTTACCAATCAGGACTCAACTGTTTACAGTAGAATGTGGTTATTTTTAGTGTTACTAGTTGACACAAACAATCACACTCACACTCGCACAAAAACGCACAAACACACGTGCAACACACGCAAAGCACACCAAATACACAACACACCCACGCACACGCGAACACGTACGCGCACGCGCACGCGCACGCGCACGCGCACGCGCGCACGCACGCACGCACACACACACACACACACACACACTGAGATTGGACGGCGCAGACATATTAATCGAAAACGACATTTTATGAATTTCGCATCTTTGCCAAGTCGACAACGACGGTGCGTTCGTGTGATGCGTGTGAGGCCGTGTCGATGGGATGTGCCGGGTACAGTGGTGCTGCGGGCGTTCGCTCGGATAAGTAGCTGATCGGCGGCTGGACGGATAGAACGCGTCGTTAAACCCATACGCTCCCTCGCCTGGAAATCTCGTGCAAAGTCATCGACGACTTCCCCGGGGAGTGCTATCTCCACCATTCCTTGACATTAACAAGAACTAGGCCAGGATTCCTCGTAATTACAAAAACACTTTATGTTGAAACTGATATGTAAATGTGCATACCTGATCGAACAGCCGTACGAACGTCCAATGAAAAATATGTTATTGTGATGAATTGGGCCAGCGCAACATCCGGTGGCACATTACACGTCAGAATGAGTAACACACGGGAATTGTCATTGATGCGTCATGTGAACTGTCATTGATGCGTCATGTGAACTGGAAGGCCTGTGTGTCGTCCCTGGTCTATTCACGCGCACGCGGTGGTTTGTGTGAGTGTGAATCCGGTATTCTGCCCCAGACTATTCACACTCAAATGTGGGTAGATGTGAATGCGAAATCTGTATAAGTAAGATGTACCAGACCTACACATTCACAAGGATGTGGCGGTCTGCGTGCGTGCATGCGTTCGTGCGTGTGCGTGCGTGTGTGTGTGTGTGTGTGTGTGTGTGTGTGTGTGTGTGTGTGCGTGCGTGCGTGCGTGCGTGCGTGCGTGCGTGCGTGCGTGCGTGCGTGTGTGTGTGTGCGCGCAGTCGTGGTTGCGTGCGTACGCGACAGCGTATGTGTGAGTGCATGTGTGTTTATGAGTGGGTGTGCGTGTGTATGTTTGCATGCGTGCGTGCGTGAATCCCATGCATTCTTCCTCGGTCTCATAAATTCACGAGGATATCTTTGTCTGTGGGAGTGCGAATCCCATATATTCTACCCAGACTGGCCTATTAACAAGGATATGACCGTCTGTCTGAGTGTGAATCCAAGACACTCGTGCCTCGTGTAGACGACGCACGAGTCGGCAGCTTACAGCTGACTGTGTTCCATCTGTGCGCGGCAGTCGATAAGTGATAAAGCGGTGACACAACAACAGTCTGCAGTGCCGCACGTCTCCTATAAACACTTAACAGACAAAACACAGCCGTCGGTTTGTTCCTGGCCAGAAATGCATTTCCAATCCAAACCTCTTAACATCACTGCTACTCAGGGCGCCGGACCTTGCCAAGACAACGTGTCTGACCATGTACTGTGTCCACTACTGGTAACAGTTGTGTTGACAGACCAGACATGACGGAGAAAGTAGTACATTGTCATCACAACACACTGAGGCCATCATCACATCTCACGTCAGCAATGCTGTCTACGCCGTGCAAATGATTGAATCTGGGGAATAACTTAGACTAAAACCAGCGATGAAAACAAACGTACAAAGAAAACAGTTTTGCCACTACACCCACCAGTGAATTGACAACGGCTATTACGACTCCGGTATTTAGACAGTAACCGGACAGAGCCCCATCCGGACAAAACCCTCTCGGACAAAATAACCTCCGGACATAATCCCCTCTGGACAAAGCCCCCTTACTGTAACATACATACTGACAAAACCGCCACTGGACAAACCCCCACCTGACTTTAATATAAATACGGACAAACCCCCTCAGGATATCAGAATGGTTTTAGATCTAGCGTAGTGTTGCTCCACGTCGACCAACTCTGCGTCAGTGCGATAGTTCCTTGTGGTACACGGCCGAGTGTACAGATGGCGCGAGGTCGTAGTTCCTGTGCACGCGCAAGACAAAGGATGTCATCGCCAAACGGCGATCGATGAGACGACCCAACGATGACTTCATATTGTCGCGTCACGTTATCTGCCATGCACTATTGCCTTCTATTGATCCACGGTTTCTACCGGCCCATTCCCGTCTGTAGCGATACACCAAACATCACGAGAACCGATCCCGTCGACAGCCGGGACCAGGGGCGATTGTTGCTTTACGTAAGCCTTATATCTTACTGGTCCACCGTTGTTTCTCCATTGGTGACCATCAAACATTATAAACGTTCATCACACCCACGGGCGCTCTGTTATCGATGCGCTGAACCAGTGTTGTCATAATCACATACTTCCAGCTCTTTTTTTTAGGCAGTTTACCCTCAAAAGTGGCAATTTACGCAATACACTAGTAGTGTTTGGGTAATGTCATGACCGTTTTAAAATCCGATTCTTAATGCAATATCCAACAGCGAAAGGTCCCACATTTCAAACGTACCAACCTTGCTGACTGAATACAGTCACTTCTTGGCAAATAAAATCACTAATATCGGTTTACTTGCAAACTGTTAGGCACTGCATTGGCGAAACAATACCGGTAGCGTTGCTGTGGCCTTACCTCTACGTGTGGCCTTGCCTCTAGGTGTGGCCTTGCCTCTACGTGTGGCCTTGCCTCTAGGTGTGGCCTTGCCTCTAGATGTGGCCTTGCCTCTAGGTGTGGCCTTGCCTCTTGGTGTGGCCTTGCCTCTAGGTGTGGCCTTGCCTCTAGGTGTGGCCTTGCCTTTAGGTGTGGCCTTGACTCTAGGTGTGGCCTTGCCTCTAGGTGTGGCCTTGCCTTTAGGTGTGGCCTTGCCTCTAGGTGTGGCATTGCCTCTAGGTGTGGCCTTGCCTTTCGGTGTGGCCTTGCCTCTAGGTGTGGCCTTGCCTCTATGTGTGGCCTTGCCTCTAGGTGTGGCCTTGCCTCTAGGTGTGGGTTGGTGAGAAGTGACTACAATAAAGCTTGCTTCCGGTGCTAAACTCGCCCCATCGGCTGCAGCCGTGTCAGTAGAACCGGATGGCGTTTCGAGTTGTTTGATCTGGCGAGGGGAACTCCAGTAACAGGTGCCGAGTCAAAAACTGCGCTCGCGGCGACCCACAACCACACACACACCTGGCGACCAACAGTCGCATAAGAGACAAGCTTCGCATATCTGCCAAGAGCCTGAGTCCAGGGTGAGACGTCGGTGTTGTATGCGCTACTAGCAGTTGTGGGGAGGCTGATTGCGATCGTGTGTTCGTAAATATACATACATACATACATACATACATACATACATAAATACGAACGCACGTACACACGCACACGCACACGCACACGCACACGCACACGCACACGCACACGCACACGCACACGCACACGCACACGCACACGCACACGCACACGCACACGCACACGCACACGCACACGCACACGCACACGCACACGCACACGCACACGCACACGCACACGCACACGCACACGCACACGCACACGCACACGCACACGCACACGCACACGCACACGAGAGCATACCAGCATGAGGGCCCATCAGGCTGTATGGAAACATAGAGTCAAAGAGGACCACAATATTGCGGCCAAAGATGCGACAGTGCTTGTCAAAGAAGACAACTTCTGGCGTAGAAAGAGTAATGAAGTAATTGATATACGGGAAAGGCACCTAACTATCAACTGAGAATGGGATTACAAATTTCCTGCGATTTTCATCGAACTGCTGTCATATGACAACCACCAACGTGGTCACATGACACCGGAGGGCAATTCAACGTGACACTGACGAAGAGACCGAAACCGACCCCGAATGCTTCGCCGAGCTGCAAATAGGTTTTTGCTTGTTTTAATTTAATACATACAGAAACCTGGTTGTGATACTCTCTTGTGTCGCTTTCTGGGGGTATTGGTGTAGTCGGTATAAATCCACTGGCATATTGCCAAGCCTTCTTCGCATCCCTGGCGTCTAAACATGTCTTCCCAGGAATGTTGCTGGTAGCATGTTGTTAATATAAAAGAGTGATTTGTTCCAGGTTGCTCGCTGTCAATGAACCAATCGCGATTTAAAATTATATGCCATTATTCTCATAACATTTTGGTGGACTCTATTTTAGAAGGCGAGTGACCTTTGGGGATATTGTTGACGCAGTGGCTCGGCGGTTAGAGGACCGGAGTTCGAGTCCGCCTGATCTGTTTCGAAGCCTGGGCAACTTCGTTCACCCCTTCGTTCACCCTGGGTCTATCGTAAGATTCACATAAAGCCGTTGGCCCTTTCAGCCTGGTGTCTATGCGAGGGGTAGTAAAATATCCCACACCGGGGGTATGTGTGTGCCCTGTCGTGGACTCACGGAGTGGTGGCCTCTATTTCTAACCCTCTGGTTCCTGCTCCTTCCGGCGGCTGGAGCGGCTGTCCGGTCGGGTGCACGAGAGGCGCCGATGTGGCAGGACTCATGATAAGACAATGAAAACGACTGGTCGGGCGCGTGCGAGAGGAATGACCTCCTCGCTGGTAAACAGGACAGACCGTGCCGAGTTTGTCGGGTAGCAGTTGACGAACGCGGCCCTTCCGGGGAGATCGGGTCGCGATAAAGACCATTGAGTGGATCAGTGGTGGCAATGACCACAGCCGAGGTCCCCACAGACCTGGTTTAATCGGTACTCGGACGACCACGGGCCAGCGCTCGCTCGCTGATGGCCGGACCTCAGCTATCGCGTTCATATGTCATTGCGTTTAATACGCTCGGTATGAAATGAAGATAAACACGCACGCACGCACGCACGCACGCACGCACGCACGCACGCACGCACGCACGCACGCACGCACGCACGCACGCACGCACCCACGTACGCACCATACACATGCGCATAAACTAGCACGAACTCAAGTTAACCCACCCAGAGTGTACACAAAATAGGGGTTAATTGACGACGAAAATAAATGTAGAATTTCCCGATAAATCAGTTACATGTTTGTGGGTACAATTCAGATGATAAAACGTACGCAGACACGCATGCACGTCGCGTTCTCTAAAATCCACCAACACCAGAATATATGTGGTTATCAGCTTTCTAGTTCATCAAATGGGACAATTCGAGTATTTTCATCTTTTTCTAGATATTCCGATAATCTTATACTGTCGTCCTGAGGAAAACTGAAACACTAGTTTAGAAAAAGCATCCGATATTGTAGCAATAAACATGTTTACCTTTTTTAGCGGACGTGCTCAGAGCGATCACATTTTCTTACGGCATATCATGAACACGACGCCACGATAACGAGATAAGTTGTATAGTAGATGAAATACAGAGCCTGACAGAAACGTTAGCTGAATACAAGATATTCTTACTTTCAAAAACACTCCCTTCCTTTGATTTATGCACATTGATAAAGAAATAATGTTTTGTCAATATACGTCTTCTGCTTTAAATAGCCAATCAGTTCCTATTCTTCAATACATCATTATTCGTGCGACATGAGTGTATATGTCATACATATGTCATACATATGTCAAGTATATCTTTGTCTTTAAGGTTGTCTCTACAAATCACGGATTACCTTTGCATCGTTTTCCTGACTTCCTATATCCAAACAAGACGCCACGCCTACTACAATAACTACTGTTGGTTTGGCGGAAAAGTTGGCAAAAGACAAACCGATATTTAATATCGCATTTCGTTGACATATTTCACTAGTTCAATACATTTCACATGTTTCAATATTCAACTGTTTCACTAAGTGGAAGTATCGAAAGTAAAGCTATGTCGACATGAACCGTGTTGACCTATGTGCACTTGCCTTGTGACCTAATATCAATGACGTTGATTCTGTCGCGTTCTATTTTTAATATGACACGTCGTAAAACGTTTCGCCAGGCGCAATATGAATATATATATATATATATATTGCAACATTAACAGATGCGTAATTGAATTGCACTGCTTACTTATAAAATTAATTTCAAAGTAAAATTTATCAAAGCTTAATGGGTAACAAGTTTTGATGCTAGTCTTTGTGATTGTCCCTAAAGTAGGTGTTGTAATGTTAATTAAACATTGCAAACTGTCAGCATTGTCTTGTCACAATGGAAGACACATTTCTCATATGCAGACGAACTGTAAACAACACTATTTAGGTCCGCGAACCTCACTTATTTGGCTTAACTTGGGGCAGCGTGGCCCCCTTAAGAAAAACTTTCAAATTGTACACCAATACACTACTTTAGTTTTTATTTAATGCGTTCACATTATGGACAGATATGTGTGTTACCCATTGGAAAAATATTTCAGTAAATAAACAACCTAGCTGAGTTGCATTTGAAAAATAGTAAGAATGCCCCAAAAAGTCGTCTGTCTCGTGTTGCTGAGCTTTCGAGGCGGGTATCAGATAAAAATTACCTTCATTTTTTACCAGATTTGGGGACGTTCAGAGTTATATATTTTTATATATATAATGGGGACCTGTCTTACTTCGAGGGGCCGTATTGCCCCTAGTTACCTTATGTTATGCCTAAAACATAAGGAACTACAGCCACGAAAATAATGATTTGGTGGTTTTACTTTTGTTGGCGTATAGCTTTAACATGTTGATAGAATAGATTAGAGCATCGTCAATCAAAATATAACATGTTGTTTACATGTTGCTTAACCCCCAAACACTATTCTTATTTTATTATAATCATTCCACACAATAAACGTATATACTCGTTAGCGCCTTGAACTAACATGTCAATATACTATAGAAATGCGTGCATGCCTAGCTACACGTGTCCTCTGCACGTGCTCACATTAATATGTCTACACCAACATATTTCAAGTTACGGGGTTAACTGTGGAGAGATGGGTTACAATGAAGACATCGCCTGCATCGTCTGTCGTGGCCGAGTTGCGGGTTAAAGCCCTGTTGGCCAGCAGCCAGTGCTCCACGGCCGGCCGACCTGTGCCGTCCGCAGAATTGACTTTCTCTCCATATTATTAGATCCGAGGCGTGATAAATCAGCCTTCGGAGAGCACAATGCTACGTTGGAATTAGACAGAGAAGAAGCGGCGATTCCGTTCAGTGATCGAACGGCTACAATCGCGAGAATTAAGAGGCAACATCTGTGTGGCTGTATACAGCAACGATCAATACATTCTGAAAAGCAAAAAAATGCATAATTTGTGCACAGAAGCAGACGTGCACAGAAGAGTGGGGACGTTGAGTCGCGCATGCACGCGGGACACTTACCTCGGACCGTTGTCGCGAGCAGTAGAAGTACAACAATCAGCAGGCGAGGCAATCCGTTGGGCAGCGTGACTAGATTCATGACTGAAGGACAGTGGTGTTCGAGGCCGGCCTGTCAGTGCCGCCGTTCGCCAGCTCCGTTGGGCGTGGGTCCTCGTGCTGAGCTCCGAGCTCTGCAAAAGACAACGTCTCTACAGCCAATACGACGCAGGAGAGCTCTGAGTGTCGCGTCTCTCTCTCTCTCTGTGCGTCTCTCTCTCCCTCTCTGACGGACACGGCGCGCGCGGGCAGAGCAGATTCGGCGCGAGTCTACGACCACTACTCGCTGCCGACCGCCGGAAAGTTTATATTGGCTGCTACAGCGGCAACGGGGCGGTGCTGCCGACGGCCGGGCGTGCAGGCAGCGAGCCGGGCAGGAATGTGACAAGGCGCGCATGAGCTCCCCTGCCAGGTGTCCGCAAGCTTCACTCGCCCAGTTTATTTCGGTGTGCATCACGCGCAGCACGCACGCAATGCACACGCAGCACACGCGCCTCCTACTACCGCTACAAGACGAACGGTCCAGTGTCAAATCCTAACCTGCCTACTAATCATGATTAGCACAATATTAATGATGGCTTATTTATGCAATTACAATGCAACAAAGCATTCACGGGCCGCTTAAAACTGCATCCTCAACTGATTTAGCCTATCGTGAATCCGGGTCGTTGAGGTCGTAATATGTGGGGTGTGAATAGCTTAAGTAATATCCGCAACCGGTTTATAAAAAAATACATATTTTTGTTGAAATCATCGAAACAATTGACTTTAATCGTTATATCTGGTAAGGCTCAAAATAGTAAACACTTTATGGGGTCAAGGCTGATCGTGGACATGACTTCCATCCTATCACCGTTCACATGACAAAGTTATGAAATGGGAGGGAGAAGAAATTCGTGAATTTCGGCGTTTCCATTTTCATTTCAATAAATTCTGCATGCAGAATTAAATTATTTAATAGTGAGTCTGATGATTTCTCAAAAAACTATATACAAAAGTTGCACCAATGAGCTAGCATGTCATAGTGCATACTAGGTAGGTTTGAATTTTCGCAAAATGAATTTGAAATGAGACGATAAAAAAATCAAATTGAGGATGCACCTCTAAGTAATTAAATAATCTGACCCATCGCGTCGGCTGCAAAACGACCGATAGTTAGTGAAAGCAGCAATTATTCAATTGACCGAACACAAAAGCATCCAACGCTGCCTTCGGTTCTAAAGCTCGTCTGTGCGTCCACATCGCTGAAGACCTGACGTAAGAGCTCTCTAAACTACTGTACACACACTAATTAACAATCGCGGCTGGTAACGAACTGTTGGACTTATACTACAGCATAAATGTCACGTTTGAAGACCCGAACAAGACAGTATATCAAGTGCGATCAAAACAAAACCAGAGTATCAACCTGTAGTTTACACCAACTGAGACAAAGTTAAACCGACTCTGAAGCAATCGGCGTGACGTCATTCGTGTGCTATTTAAGTAGTGGACTCGCTATTCACGCAACTGATTTTGCTAATTACGCTGCAGGAACCCAACAATTACGCACGAAACACGTAAACAAAATGTCTCCTGGACTTCATATACCAAAGAGAGATGATTTATGTTTACTGAAACCTAATAAACCCATTTACCGTCTTCCAGCTAGTTGTAAAGTAATCGTTAATAGCCAGTTATATTCACAGTTCACTTTTCATTTGCAATCAGTGTGGCTTTAGATATTCAACTGAATATGATGAATTCTAACTAGTAAATACAGTTATAATCTAATTGATAATAACGGAATAACAGTTTCCAAGACATTCCACACAACTGAGTCTAATATCCTTAGGTAGTTATAATAGTTTATGATTACGGGTTTTTCTTATGTTTACTGAGACCAACAATAACGGTATCGTGTCTTGTTTCCTGTTGTTGCTATGTTGTGTTGTCAATACACAGGTGTATGTTAAAATAGAAAACCACATATATATGTTTAAGCCGAGGACGATGATCCCTGGTATTCTAAATGTAAATGTAGGCAGGTGCGCATAGACAGCAGCACGCACGTACGCGGGAGCTTCCACAGCTGTATGACAAACAACTTTTTTTCCATTCAGTAGCTAAACAAATATTTAAAAAAATCCAACATGCCCGCATAAATTGAATAGTCCATTTCTAATCTAATCTGGCTGGCATCCACCATGGACGGCAAGCACGAAACAAACAGCTGACACCCGGCGCCGTCTACACTCAGTACAAAGGACACAGTGTTAACTTGGCTTGGACAGTGTTACTCCAGGCGAGCTTCCATCTTGCCCCACGGATGTGGCAAGACTGTTTTCAAATGCAGCTCAACTAGGTTGTCTGTTTGCTGAAAATAGTTGTCCAATGGGTAACACACATACAATTTGAACGGTTTCCTTAGAGGGAGCTCGCTTCCCCATGTTACCCTACATGTTACCCTACATGTTACCATACATGTTACCCTACATGTTACCACACATGTTACCCTACATGTTACTCTACATGTTACCCTACATGTTACCCTACATGTTACCATACATGTACCCTACATGTTACCCTACATGTTACCCTACGTGTTACCCTACATGTTACCCTACATGTTACCCTACATGTTACCCTACATGTTACCACACATGTTACCCTACATGTTACCCTACATGTTACCCTACATGTTACCCTACATGTTACCATACATGTTACCCTACATGTTACCCTACATGTTACCCTACGTGTTACCATACATGTTACCCTACATGTTACCCTACATGTTACCCTACATGTTACCCTACGTGTTACCCTACATGTTACCCTACATGTTACCCTACATGTTACCCTACATGTTACCACACATGTTACCCTACATGTTACCCTACATGTTACCATACATGTTACCCTACATGTTACCATACATGTTACCCTACATGTTACCCTACGTGTTACCCTACGTGTTACCCTACATGTTACCCTACATGGACGGCAAAGCCAAACGCTACTTGTTGTCCATCAAAAATGTTGACTTCCTCATAACACTAGTGACCACTGAGCATGTCCTCCAAAGTCTGCTTCTTCTGACCACATTTCTACAGTCCAAACGGTGTAACCTCTGCCAAAGAGGCAACCACTACAATTACCCAGCTGCAGCAGGAGAGGGCCGACTGCAGCAGGAGAGGGCCGACTGCAGCAGGAGAGGGCCGACTGCAGCAGGAGAGGGCCGACCCAGAAGTATGGAATGCATTCTTCGACAGTGTTGTAAAACTAGCGGAAAATTTCGAGATTGGGGCGAGCAAGCCTCTCGGTGCTGGTTGACAGAGGCACCGTCCTAGGGCAAGCAAGCCTCTCGGTGCTGGTTGACAGAGGCACCGTCCCGGGGCGAGCAAGCCTCTCAGTGCTGGTTGACAGAGGCACCGTCCTGGGGCGAGCAAGCCTCTCGGTGCTGGTTGACAGAGGCACCGCCCTGGGGCGAGCAAGCCTCTCGGTGCTGGTTGACAGAGGCACCGCCCTGGGGCGAGCAAGCCCCTCGGTGCTGGTTGACAGAGGCACCGTCCTGGGGCGAGCAAGCCTCTCAGTGCTGGTTCACAGAGGCACCGTCCTGGGGCGAGCACGCCTCTCGGTGCTGGTTGACAGAGGCACCGTCCTGGGGCGAGCAAGCCTCTCAGTGCTGGTTGACAGAAGCACCGTCCTGGAGCGAGCAAGCCTCTCGGTGCTGGTTGACAGAGGCACCGCCCTGGGGCGAGCAAGCCTCTCAGTGCTGGTTGACAGAGGCACCGCCCTGGGGCGAGCAAGCCTCTCGGTGCTGGTTGACAGAGGCACCGCCCTGGGGCGAGCAAGCCTCTCAGTGCTGGTTGACAGAGGCACCGTCCTGGGGCGAGCAAGCCTCTCGGTGCTGGTTGACAGAGGCACCGCCCTGGGGCGAGCAAGCCTCTCGGTGCTGGTTGACAGAGTTACCGTCCTGGGACGAGCAAGCCTCTCGGTGCTGGTTGACAGAGGCACCGTCCTGGGGCGAGCAAGCCTCTCGGTGCTGGTTGACAGAGGCACACGCCCAGGCAGAATTGGATGAGGACAATATATCTGCCGTTGGTGGATCACTTGCGGTGGGCCGGGCCGGGCCGGGCCGGGCCAAACATTAACGTTCTTGGTCGGGCCTGGGCCTATAAATGTAAGTTTGCAGGCCTGGGCCGGGCTGGGCTTGACGAATTTTTGTCTGGGCCGGGCCAGGATTCGAACTGTTAATTGCGGGCCGGAATTTGGCTCAAATAATAGGCCCGTGTAGGGCACTAAGTATTAGTGCCCTGCGCGGGCCTATAATTTGAGCCCAAGCCCGGCCCGCAATTAGCAGTTAGAGACCAGGCCCGCAGCAATTTTTCTAGCCCGGCCCGGCCCAGGCCCGCAAACTAGAATTTAGGCTCAGGCCCGGCCCAGGCCCGACCCAGACTGTGAATGTTTGGCCCAGGCCCGGCCCGGCCTGCAAGTTTCAGGCCCATACCCGGCCCATACCCGCGGGCCAAAGACGGGTAAGCCCGCTAGCTCGCGGCCCGCTAAGTTTAGAGAAGATAAAACTGTAATCTTATATGAAAGACGAAACACAAATAAACTGTAAAACAGACTTATTGTTTTACTAAATAAAAAAATAATATATGAACATTGTATAATGTTTACTACTGAAATATTAATGTCAGTTGTTGTTTTGTTTAGCATCTAGTTAGTAGCTAGTACTAGCTACTACTATATGTCACCCACTGGCACTGAGACCCAGTGGCATTTCCAGCAGGCCTGCAGTCACTAGCTTGAGACAGATCAGGTTGAGACATGTGTGAATTAGTAAAATGTGAATGAATCAGTACTGGGGAAATTGTAAATACTAAATAGTAGTCACTAGTTCACACAATTGAAAAATACCAATTACCAACTGGGGTGGGTACTGGGTTTTGGCACTACTGGCCCAGGGAAGACCGGGCCTGGGCCAGTCACAGTGGCCAGTTGGCTGGTCATTCAGGCGGGCAATGTTTGGAGGGAAGACCTAGACAATAAAATGTCCACTGGTTTGGTGAAAGGGTGATTAAGCTGATGGTTAATCATGGCTTGATTGCCTCTGCAAATATGTCTAAAGTAAATATTTGGGGCTGGCTGCTTCCAGCCAGGTGAACTTAAGTGACCTGGTATGGGGTCATTAGATCTATGCAAAAGGGTACATTCATGCCAAAAATATGCGGTTTACAGAGTCTAGACATCACGGATTTGAGCTGAGGAAGAATGATGGGAAACATGCATTAAATGTGATGAAGCCAGTGAAACAAGTGCCACTACTCCAGTCACAGTCTTGGAAAGCCAGTACATGTTTAAAGAATTACAATACAAAGATATGGGCATGCGACTATGCATATATTTTACATGAAATGTCTCTATTAAAAGAATGCACATTATTAAAATGATATCATAGGAAGTCCCATTGTTGAAAAGAGGTTAAACTGCATTCCAATGTACAAATCACTAGTGTCATTCATAATTCCATGCAAGGTCTCAATTTTCAACCATATAATACTAAAGAAATAATTTTAAGCATTCATTAACCGGAATTACAATTTATAATCAGTTTTTATTAATAATAAAATTAATAATCTGGGTTTTGTATGAATATTTTTATTATGTCCAGGCCCAGCCCAAGCCCGGCCCGGCTCGCTCACACTAGGCCCAGGCCCGGCCCAAGCCCGATGTATTTAATTTTTTTTCAGCCCAGGCCCGCCCCGGGCCCGCAATGTGTAGCCCCAGGCCCGGCATTGTCCGGCCCGCGAAATTATGTAGAGACCCGGCCCGCGGGCTGCGGGCCGGGCCGGGCTTGGACCCAAAGCCCTGCCCGTGCAGGACACTACTAAGTATACATCAGTCGACTAGTGATATATGTCAACAGAGCGGTCATTCAGTGCCACAAGAACTATCTCCGATGCACTTTGACGATTGTCGGACATTACGCATATCGACAAGGACATGCAGTTGGATGCAGAACGCATCACCCTTCAGTTCAGTTCAGTTCAGTTCAGTCGTCAGAAAGAACATATGTGTTAGCGCTAACATTTCGCCCAAATGAAAGAAAGGATATTAACTGAACCCTTTCTGTAGATACGATAGATTGTAAACACTATAATTTTTTATATTATGGTCATCATAGTACAAGTCTTCCAATGATTTTTAATGTTGTCGTAGTACATGTTCATGTATTGCGCTAATGATTTTGAATATTGTCGTAGTACATGTTCATGTATTGCGATAATGATTTTGAATATTGTCGTAGTACATGTTCATGTATTGCGATAATGCGTCACGAGCTGTAGTAATTAAATGTGCTATTACGTAACGAATGGGTCATTGAAGCATGTAAACAATCTTTATACACTGCTAAATCCTAGCACATTAAAACTAAGTCCTTATTATACATAATATATCAAATGCTGAAAGTTCACATGCACCTTTTACAAGGAACGGTGTCGAGTAGAATGGTCATGTGTTTCTCCGTGACTAGAGCATTCTTTTTTGGAATTCTTTCTTTTTTATTTTGACTTCAAAATGCACCAAATTGAAAAGTATTACTTTTCACCTTTACAAAATGGACACCCAGCCCTATCTTAGATGTGTGCTTCCACGTGAACTTATACCTAGCTACTCCCTGGCGGGTACTCCAGTTTCACCTCCAGTTTCACCTCCAGTTTCACCTCAAGTTTGACACCTGTTTCACCTTTGTCTAGAGGTAACTGAAGGTAAACGCGAGACATGAAGAGAAATCCGGAAGCGTTGTACCGAATGCTGGTTAGTACACGATATACCTAATGTTGTTCAGTACACGATGTACCTAATGCTGGTCAGTACACGATGTACCTAATGCTGGTTAGTACACGATGTACCTAATGCTGGTCAGTACACGATGTACCTAATGTTGTTCAGTACACGATGTACCTAATGTTGTTCAGTACACGATGTACCTAATGCTGGTCAGTACACGATGTACCTAATGCTGGTTAGTACACGATGTACCTAATGTTGTTCAGTACACGATGTACCTAATGTTGTTCAGTACACGATGTACCTAATGCTGGTCAGTACACGATGTACCTAATGCTGGTTAGTACACGATGTACCTAATGCTGGTTAGTACACGATGTACCTAATGCTGGTTAGTACACGATGTACCTAATGTTGTTCAGTACACGATGTACCTAATGCTGGTCAGTACACGATGTACCCAATGTTGTTCAGTACACGATGTACCTAATGCTGGTCAGTACACGATGTACCTAATGTTGTTCAGTACACGATGTACCTAATGTTGTTCAGTACACGATGTACCTAATGCTGGTCAGTACACGATGTACCTAATGCTGGTTAGTACACGATGTACCTAATGCTGGTCAGTACACGATGTACCTAATGCTGGTTAGTACACGATGTACCTAATGTTGTTCAGTACACGATGTACCTAATGCTGGTCAGTACACGATGTACCCAATGTTGTTCAGTACACGATGTACCTAATGCTGGTCAGTACACGATGTACCTAATGTTGTTCAGTACACGATGTACCTAATGCTGGTCAGTACACGATGTACCTAATGTTGTTCAGTACACGATGTACCTAATGCTGGTCAGTACACGATGTACCTAATGCTGGTTAGTACACGATGTACCTAATGCTGGTCAGTACACGATGTACCTAATGTTGTTCAGTACACGATGTACCTAATGCTGGTCAGTACACGATGTACCTAATGTTGTTCAGTACACGATGTACCTAATGCTGGTCAGTACACGATGTACCTAATGTTGTTCAGTACACGATGTACCTAATGCTGGTCAGTACACGATGTACCTAATGCTGGTTAGTACACGATGTACCTAATGCTGGTCAGTACACGATGTACCTAATGTTGCTCAGTACACGATGTACCTAATGTTGGTCAGTACACGATGTACCTAATGTTGTTCAGTACACGATGTACCTAATGCTGGTCAGTACACGATGTACCTAATGCTGGTTAGTACACGATGTACCTAATGTTGTTCAGTACACGATGTACCTAATGCTGGTCAGTACACGATGTACCTAATGTTGTTCAGTACACGATGTACCTAATGCTGGTCAGTACACGATGTACCTAATGTTGTTCAGTACACGATGTACCTAATGCTGGTCAGTACACGATGTACCTAATGCTGGTCAGTACACGATGTACCTAATGTTGTTCAGTACACGATGTACCTAATGTTGGTCAGTACACGATGTACCTAATGCTGGTTAGTACACGATGTACCTAATGCTGGTTAGTACACGATGTACCTAATGTTGTTCAGTACACGATGTACCTAATGCTGGTTAGTACACGATGTACCTAATGTTGTTCAGTACACGATGTACCTAATGCTGGTCAGTACACGATGTACCTAATGCTGGTCAGTACACGATGTACCTAATGCTGGTCAGTACACGATGTACCTAATGCTGGTCAGTACACGATGTACCTAATGCTGGTCAGTACACGATGTACCTAATGCTGGTGAGTAAACGATGGCCACTACGTGCGTTAGGAAACATACCAGGGGCACATTTTTGGTACAAAAATAACATTTGGTGTCCATCGTGAAGAAACAAGAATCATAGCTGTTTGGACCTGCAAACAGGCGGAAAGTCCGTCAAAGACTATCAAGACTCCCAAGACTACCAAGACTACCAAGACTAATAAGACTACCAAGCAAGGCGACAGCAACAAAGACTATCAAACCCATATTGACATAACTGCTGCTGTCCATGTTGACATGACTACGGCTTTCCATATTGCCACGACTTTAACTGTTCATATTGGCAGCACTGCAGTTGTCAACATTGATAGCACTGCAGTTGTCAACATTGATAGCACTGCAGTTGTCAACATTGATAGCACTGCAGCTATCCACACTGACACCACTGCAGCTGTCCACATTGACACAAATTCAGCTATATATACTGACACCACTGCGGCTGTCCACACTGACACAAATTCAGCTGTCCATACTGACACCACTGCAGCTGTCCACACTGACACAAATTCCGCTGTCCACACTGACACCACTGCAGCTGTCCACACTGACACAAATTCAGCTGTCCATACTGACACCACTGCGGCTGTCCACACTGACACCACTGCAGCTGTCCATACTAACATCACTGCAGCTGTCCACACTGACACCACTGCAGCTGTCCATACTGACACCACTGCAGCTGTCCACACTGACACCACTGCATATGTCCATACTAACATCACTGCAGCTATCCATACTGACATCACTGCAGCTATCCATACTGACATCACTGCAGCTGTATATACTGACACTGGTATGTGAAAATCGTTTCATTGATGATTTGTTCTGAGTTATATTGTAGAACATTGGTGGGACATTAGAACATTGGTGGGACATTAGAATATTGGTGGGACATTAGAACATTGGTGGGACATTAGAACATTGGTGGGACATTAGAACATTGGTGGGACATTAGAATATTGGTGGGACATTAGAACATCAGATTCTCAATCGAGATTATCCAGGTTCGAATCCTCTTGCTGCCGTTTCGAAACTTGGGCAATTTCGTTCACGATGCTCTAGTTCACTCAGCTTTATAAATGAGTACCTGACCATAGACAGCGGTGGAAGTGTGAACGAATAATCTTCGGGTAGTAATTGAAGCGTGGCTGAATGCTTCCCAGAGAAGTCATCATCACTTGAACTGTGCATCAGACTTGCATCAGACTTGCATCAGAGAGTAGACCTCTGCCCTTCACAGGTGGAGGTAAACACATGTGATGTAATTCATGAATGCCTCGAACTCCTACCGCCCCCCCCCTCCCCCAGAACACAAGTTGGGAAGCGTCACTCGCCCTACGGTAACTCCCTTCCACATCGATCACCACAGACCGGTAAAAAGACTGCAACCGCATTACGAGCAGCGGCACAGAAACAACATCAAAGAGAAACGATGTCTAACGTGTATAACTCCGTCAATCAATGGGACTGACAAACTTAAATAATTATTAAGTAATACAATAAACTGTAAATTAAGTCACGTTTCACAATGCGCATTAAATGACCTTCTTTAAATTTGTTTTTTCCCACTCGTCTCGTTTCTTGCGAAGAAAAAATCGAACCACCTAATATCGACAACTACATACTAGCTCTAATATCGACAACTACATACTAGCTCTAGTATCGACAACTACATACTAGCTCTAGTATCGACACGACACACTAGCTCTAGTATCGACAACGATACACTAGCTCTAATATCGACAACTACATACTAGCTCTAGTATCGATAACTACATACTAGCTCTAATATCGACAACTACATACTAGCTCTAGTATCGACAACTACATACTAGCTCTAGTATCGACACGACACACTAGCTCTAGTATCGACAACGATACACTAGCTCTAATATCGACAACTACATACTAGCTCTAGTATCGATAACTACATACTAGCTCTAATATCGACAACTACATACTAGCTCTAATATCGATAACTACAAACTAGCTCTAATATCGACAACTACATACTAGCTCTAATATCGACAACTACACACTAGCTCTAATATCGACAACTACATACTAGCTCTAATATCGACAACTACACACTAGCTCTAATATCGACAACTACATACTAGCTCTAATATCGATAACTACATACTAGCTCTAATATCGATAACTACTAGCTCTAGTATCGACACGACACACTAGCTCTAGTATCGACAACGATACACTAGCTCTAGTATCGACAACGATACACTAGCTCTAGTATCGACAACGATACACTAGCTCTAATATCGACAACTACATACTAGCTCTAGTATCGACACGACACACTAGCTCTAGTATCGACAACGATACACTAGCTCTAGTATCGACAACTACATACTAGCTCTAGTATCGATAACTACATACTAGCTCTAATATCGACAACTACATACTAGCTCTAGTATCGACAACTACATACTAGCTCTAGTATCGACACGACACACTAGCTCTAGTATCGACAACGATACACTAGCTCTAGTATCGACAACTACATACTAGCTCTAGTATCGATAACTACATACTAGCTCTAATATCGACAACGATACACTAGCTCTAGTATCGACAACTACATACTAGCTCTAGTATCGACACGACACACTAGCTCTAGTATCGACAACGATACACTAGCTCTAATATCGACAACTACATACTAGCTCTAGTATCGATAACTACATACTAGCTCTAATATCGACAACTACATACTAGCTCTAGTATCGACAACTACATACTAGCTCTAGTATCGACACGACACACTAGCTCTAGTATCGACAACGATACACTAGCTCTAGTATCGACAACTACATACTAGCTCTAGTATCGATAACTACATACTAGCTCTAATATCGACAACGATACACTAGCTCTAGTATCGACAACTACATACTAGCTCTAGTATCGACACGACACACTAGCTCTAGTATCGACAACGATACACTAGCTCTAATATCGACAACTACATACTAGCTCTAGTATCGATAACTACATACTAGCTCTAATATCGACAACTACATACTAGCTCTAGTATCGACAACTACATACTAGCTCTAGTATCGACACGACACACTAGCTCTAGTATCGACAACGATACACTAGCTCTAATATCGACAACTACATACTAGCTCTAGTATCGATAACTACATACTAACTCTAATATCGACAACCACATACTAGCTCTAATATCGATAACTACATACTAGCTCTAATATCGACAACTACATACTAGCTCTAATATCGACAACTACACACTAGCTCTAATATCGACAACTACATACTAGCTCTAATATCGACAACTACACACTAGCTCTAATATCGACAACTACATACTAGCTCTAATATCGATAACTACATACTAGCTCTAATATCGATAACTACTAGCTCTAGTATCGACACGACACACTAGCTCTAGTATCGACAACGATACACTAGCTCTAGTATCGACAATGATACACTAGCTCTAGTATCGACAACGATACACTAGCTCTAATATCGACAACTACATACTAGCTCTAGTATCGACACGACACACTAGCTCTAGTATCGACAACGATACACTAGCTCTAGTATCGACAACGATACACTAGCTCTAATATCGACAACTACATACTAGCTCTAGTATCGACACGACACACTAGCTCTAGTATCGACAACGATACACTAGCTCTAGTATCGACAACGATACACTAGCTCTAGTATCGACAACGATACACTAGCTCTAATATCGACAACTACATACTAGCTCTAGTATCGACATGACACACTAGCTCTAGTATCGACAACGATACACTAGCTCTAGTATCGACAACGATACACTAGCTCTAATATCGACAACTACATACTAGCTCTAGTATCGACACGACACACTAGCTCTAGTATCGACAACGATACACTAGCTCTAGTATCGACAACTACATACTAGCTCTAGTATCGACACGACACACTAGCTCTAGTATCGACAACGATACACTAGCTCTAGTATCGACAACGATACACTAGCTCTAATATCGACAACTACATACTAGCTCTAGTATCGACATGACACACTAGCTCTAGTATCGACAACGATACACTAGCTCTAGTATCGACAACGATACACTAGCTCTAGTATCGACAACGACACACTAGCTCTAATATCGACAACTACATACTAGCTCTAGTATCGACACGACACACTAGCTCTAGTATCGACAACGATACACTAGCTCTAGTATCGACAACGATACACTAGCTCTAGTATCGACAACGATACACTAGCTCTAGTATCGACAACGATACACTAGCTCTAATATCGACAACTACATACTAGCTCTAGTATCGACACGACACACTAGCTCTAGTATCGACAACGATACACTAGCTCTAGTATCGACAACGATACACTAGCTCTAATATCGACAACTACATACTAGCTCTAGTATCGACACGACACACTAGCTCTAGTATCGACAACGATACACTAGCTCTAGTATCGACAACGATACACTAGCTCTAGTATCGACAACGACACACTAGCTCTAATATCGACAACTACATACTAGCTCTAGTATCGACACGACACACTAGCTCTAGTATCGACAACGATACACTAGCTCTAGTATCGACAACGATACACTAGCTCTAGTATCGACAACGACACACTAGCTCTAATATCGACAACTACATACTAGCTCTAGTATCGACACGACACACTAGCTCTAGTATCGACAACGATACACTAGCTCTAGTATCGACAACGATACACTAGCTCTAGTATCGACAACGACACACTAGCTCTAATATCGACAACTACATACCAGCTCTAGTATCGACACGACACACTAGCTCTAGTATCGACAACGATACACTAGCTCTAGTATCGACAACGACACACTAGCTCTAGTATCGACAACTACATACTAGCTCTAGTATCGACAACTACATACTAGCTCTAGTATCGACAACGACACACTAGCTCTAGTATCGACAACTACATACTAGCTCTAGTATCGACAACTACATACTAGCTCTAGTATCGACAACTACATACTAGCTCTAGTAACGACAACGGTACACTAGCTCTAGTATCGACAACGATACACTAGCTCTAGTATCGACAACGATACACTAGCTCTAATATCGACAACGATACACTAGCTCTAATATCGACAATGACACACTAGCTCTAGTATTGACAAAGATACACTAGCTCTAGTATCGTCAACTACATACTAGCTCTAGTATCGACAACTACACACTAGCTCTATTATCGACAACGACACACTAGCTCTAGTATCGACAACTACATACTAGCTCTAGTATCGACAACTACATACTAGCTCTAGTATCGACAACGATACACTGGCTCTAGTATCAACAATGACACACTAGCTCTAGTATCGACAATTACATACTAGCTCTAGTATCGACAACGACACAATAGCTCTAGTATCGACAACGATACACTGGCTCTAGTATCAACAATGACACACTAGCTCTAGTATCGACAATTACATACTAGCTCTAGTATCGACAACGACACAATAGCTCTAGTATCGACAACTACATACTAGCTCTAGTATCGACAACGACACACAAGCTCTAATATCGACAACGACACACTAGCTCTAATATCGACAACGACACACTAGCTCTAGTATCGACAACGACACACTAGCTCTAATATCGACAACGACACACTAGCTCTAATATCGACAACGACACACTAGCTCTAGTATCGACAACGACACACTAGCTCTAGTATCGACAACTACATACTAGCTCTAGTATCGACAACTACATACTAGCTCTAGTAACGACAACGATACACTAGCTCTAGTATCGACAACGACACACTAGCTCTAGTATCGACAACGATACACTAGCTCTAATATCGACAACGATACACTAGCTCTAATATCGACAACGACACACTAGCTCTAGTATTGACAAAGATACACTAGCTCTAGTATCGACAACGACACACTAGCTCTAGTATCGACAACGATACACTAGCTCTAGTATCGACAACTACATACTAGCTCTAGTATCGACAACGACACACTAGCTCTAGTATCGACAACGACGCACTAGCTCTAGTATCGACAACGACCCACTAGCTCTAGTATCGACAACGACACACTAGCTCTAGTATCGACAACTACATACTAGCTCTAGTATCGATAACGACACACTAGCTCTAGTATCGACAACGACACACTAGCTCTAGTATCGACAACGACCCACTAGCTCGTTTGTAGACATTTGTTATTTTCCTTTGGTGAAATCATCGGAAGAAGTACTAAATTATTTTGGACCGGATCCGGTCAAAATTCGGCTAAAAAATGGCAAAAGTAGTCCAGCTCTATATATTCCGATACAAGGCTAATCACATTTTCGCAAGTTACCCGATCTAACGATGAAAGTTAATTATTTCGGTGATGTTAACATAAGTGCACATTCTTTTATTGAAACGACTGCCCGTACTTGAACTATTTACATACTACCAATTTGAACAACAACGTATTCGATTCGTGATGGGCCAATCAATCGATGAGGGAGTTTCAACTGACACGTGACAGCGAATCAATTGACGAGAGAGTTTCAACATGTCGACATAAACTAATTTGCCAAGCTGGAGCGTTGTAATCTCGAAAGCCAATCACAACGGTAGACCACCATGGAACCACGTAACGCAGTGTCTTCTCTTCCAACAACTAGACACTATACGCACGCAATTATAAACGAAACCAACGCTATTTCAAGTGTACGTTCTAATCTATTAAATCGATCGGGTCGTGGCCGATAACGCATATATCTAGATTAGATTGCGTCTCAGCGGATAGCATGTTCTATCCTAACTCAACAAGGTTGCATTGCAACATAATTCATTTCCGTTTCTACTGCTTGGAGTCAGCCCGCCCGCCCTAGTTTTCAACATGATAAAATTGTTGGACGCTCGATAAACCAATGGCTTCCTTGTCCACTTGCCATCTTGAACTTGTTGTTTGAGATGGCAACCTTGTTAAATCTTGTTAAATATTTAGGAACTTGCAGATAGAGCATCGTCCCATCAGTGCCCAGACTAATTTTGCGCGTTCGAGCAACGAAGTCGCCATCTGGTGCGGGTCACTGCTATGGGTAACATCAAGAATACTTTATCAGTCCGGGTGCTCCGTTATTCTAATTCACGGACCCGCAAAAATCAATTGTATGTCGAGTGTGTACATAATGGGTGTAATGAGGGCACGGGTGTAGTGAGGGCACGGGTGTAGAGAGGGCACGGGTGTAGTGAGGGCACGGGTGTAGAGAGGGCACGGGTGTAGAGAGGGCACGGGTGTAGAGAGGGCACGGGTGCAGTGAGGGCACGGGTGTAGTGAGGGCACGGGTGTAGAGAGGGCACGGGTGTAGAGAGGGCACGGGTGTAAAGAGGGCACGGGTGTAGAGAGGGCACGGATGTAGAGAGGGCACGGGTGTAGTGAGGGCACGGGTGTAGTGAGGGCACGGGTGTAGAGAGGGCACGGGTGTAGTGAGGGCACGGGTGTAGTGAGGGCACGGGTGTAATGAGGGCATGGGTGTAGTGAGGGCACGGGTGTAGAGAGGGCACGGGTGTAGTGAGGGCACGGGTGTAGAGAGGGCACGGGTGTAGAGAGGGCACGGGTGTAGAGAGGGCACGGGTGCAGTGAGGGCACGGGTGTAGTGAGGGCACGGGTGTAGAGAGGGCACGGGTGTAGAGAGGGCACGGGTGTAGTGAGGGCACGGGTGTAAAGAGGGCACGGGTGTAGAGAGGGCACGGATGTAGAGAGGGCACGGGTGTAGTGAGGGCACGGGTGTAGTGAGGGCACGGGTGTAGAGAGGGCACGGGTGTAGTGAGGGCACGGGTGTAGTGAGGGCACGGGTGTAATGAGGGCACGGGTGTAGAGAGGGCACGGGTGTAGTGAGGGCACGGGTGTAGTGAGAGCACGGGTGTAGAGAGGGCACGGGTGTAGAGAGGGCACGGGTGTAGAGAGGGCACGGGTGTAGTGAGGGCACGGGTGTAATGAGGGCACGGGTGTAGTGCCGCTGCTGCTTACTTATCATTTGTCGTGGATATTACTCCATCGTGTATGGCCAGTCGTTCGTACGCAAACTGTATTATTGCCAAAGTACATCGATAAACCATCAAATTAATCGGTTGTATGTCTACTTACACGTTAACGCGAGTATGCAATTAATTATAATTGGCTTTCAGTAGTCTCAACGTGGTGTCTATTTCCAGTGATGATTATCCCGTTCGTACCAGCCTATCTGCGTCCGAAGTACCACGTTCATTATCCAGGTGCTGAGTGAAACAACACAAACACGGTCACAGTTGTATGCACCAATTGGTCATTGCATTGATACGTGAGTAACATACACTTGGTATAACTGATGTACACCTCGGTCAGTCGCTGCGCTCTCTTCAATGCCCTCGTTGACACTCTGTGGGAGTTTATTATAGTATATTTATTTACACTAAATAAATTATGAGTTATTATAATTATATGTTCCGTCTTTCACTCTGACCGACTAGTTATCAAACAAACAACACGATTGTCACACACATACGCATGCACACTGCATACGCACGCACATACATTCGCATTCAGATACAGACACGCCCATACACCAAATAGGACACAAATGCAGGCATACGTAATCGCCAAAGGTCAATAACAACCGGTGTTGTAGAAATGTAGATTTGTTTGGTACACATACATATTGCATTAATGAATGGGTAAATATTTACCATAGAGGGGGGAATCTGCCGTGTGGTAGTTTATCGGAGGGACATTTTTACTACGGGAAAAATCCCACATAGCGCACGTACAAACAAAAACAGTCACGCATATAGGCTCGGACGGACATGCAGGCACGTACACGCGCAAACAAATTGCTTGCCAGCGATGCACTTGGACCGCTGTAAAGCGCGGGATTTCTGACGTACTTCGTTAAGAAAATACTGTGTATAAATATCCACATTAGCTACATATCAACGCAACTGAGACACACAGACGCGAATAAAGCTTAGATATTATTGTAAAATTACATTGACAATAAATATCTTCATGCGTGATTTTTTGCTTTGCAAAATGCCCAACGACACAAACACGCGTTCACGCATGAGCTTACACTGTTGTAATATGAACGCACGTGACTGTTCTTGTAGCATGATAATTTGATCGTGGAAACTGCCTACAATAAATGCGGTCATGTGATTCCAGTGCAATTACTGCTACTATGAAGGACACGTGTCACATAGATCATTGCATATTGCCAGGGAATGACCAGGCGTGATATAGTTGCAATCAATGCCAATGGCGCCCATGCGTTGCTCGATCACGGGCGAACACACTCGGAGAAAAAGGGTTCGGTCTAGTCGAATGTCGAACAGTAGGCCTATTCCGCGTGTACTGATTAGGCTTTTCATGTAGATTTTGGCTGAAATGTGGTTTGCTATAGACATATTACAATATATTGCATCGCCGTTGACGTAGTTGTTGGCTTAATTTGTCAAACGAAAAATGGCTCCATTCACAAACCAACAGCTATTCTAACCAACTCGGACCCGAACCAACATTCGTTACACCACCTACTGCAACGTACCAGGCCCTACTCCCAGTCCGACAACAAACTAGCCACATATATAAGTTATGAGCTGAATTGGAAGAGGAACAAGAAGACAAAGAAGAAGAAAAGCTATGTAAATGTGATTAAACGTAGGCAATGTAAATATTTTGAATTAGCAGTACTATGCTAACCTTGAAAAAAAATGGTATTGTGTGAAAATGTGGAACTAGTGTTCGTGTGAATTAATCAGATCCCCCCTTCCCCCTCCTCAGTGGAGCGTTAGGTTGATCCACTGGCTGGTTTCTGATGAACCGACTTCGGGAGCAACGAGTCTCGGTCACACACGTCCGCGCGCTCACAGCCTCGGTTAATAACGTCTAGTCGGCCCTCCACGCACGCGGCCAGGCGTGTAATCTCGAACCACGGCGCATAGTTAAATAGATATTCTTGTCGGAGTTTCTGATCGACTGTGGCAAATTGGGAAGATACTGAATGACACCAACTGTTGATGTTGCCTTGATGCTTACATCGTCCGGGTTGTGTCACTGTCCGGGTTGTGTCACTGTCGCGGGGTTTCGCATTCGTTCTCCACTGCTCTACACCCGACTCCTCTACACTCCACTACACTACACTACACTACACCAGCACTACACTACTCCAGCACTCTCCGTTATTCCAAGACTTCAGAACACGTGACACTGCCCCGAGATATATGCAGTTAATGCCTAATCATTTGGTCAGATCACCGGCATGTTTGCCAGAACAAACATTGTCGTCGAAATGCGCCGTTCTTGTATGGTCCGATTAAGATCGTGTGAGACAGCACAATAAGTCCGTCTGACCTAATTAATCAATATTTGTAATTATGATTCATACGCAACATTCCCAGATAAAATGATTGACTGGTGTGGTGTGTGAAGATTCACACACGGTGTTATCGCTAGATGTCACTAGCTGTGGAACAGGAACGCCAGTTCTTTGCAGTTACTATGCACATTTCACGCTACAGTACACGTAAATATCAGTTACGCTCGGAATGTACAATAAACAATTAATCGGATTAACAGTCGACTCGAATATTTATACAGAAAGGATTGTCTTTTGTGAACATCACGACGCTATTAAAACGACTGATGCCGGAGTTGACCGTCTGAGTATCACGTATACTCAGACCGTCCAGCAGACGTAAGCAACTATATTACTTAGCGGAGACACGCCAGCTGTTACACGAGTGCTACAGCTCATGAGCTCGAGTGACCGGCGGGGTTTGTCTACTGCTGCTGAACGGCTCTCTAGAACATTTTAGTCAATTATCCTGCCCAGACATGCTGAAAACACGTAGAAAGTCACAAGGACAATCACTAATGTGCTGCAATCTGCACTGGGTGAGAGTGATGTGATATTCCAGAACTGGAATTGACTATCAGAAACCGTTGCGTCTGTAGCAATTGTAGAAACTTTTAAACGTAGATTGGGCTGGCAGATCTAAAGTTCCCCACGTTAGCGTAATAACATTAGGGTTCTTGTCGATTACCGTACACACACATATACTGCACTGCGCCACATAACGTAGTATATATTTATAGGCATCAGCAAAGTTACGGCATTACAAAAGTACACCAAATAACGAACACTTCGGACAATACAAAACGCCTATCAAATAGACACCTGGCTATAACGAACACATTCGTATACTGAACACATTGTTGACATCCTGACGTATTTACGTAAGTCTAAAAGCCACAGCCACAACTGACAATAGTTCACAGTCTATATACTCCCAGCGTCAACGTATGTATATATATGAATATATTGCACTGTAGTGACTCGTGCAGCAACATGGTCGTAAAAGCAAGGCGTGTGTGAGAGCGAAAACCATCTAAGATGTGAGAGTTTCTCACCTGGTACTTGAGAGTACACTCACCTGCAAACGTCCGCTACTCGAAGTAGGAGAAGTCGCGCGTTAATCCGTCTGCTCGCCGCGGCTCAGTGTAGCCGCTCTGAGAAAGAATCATTGACTGACCGAACTAATCACTGGCGCCTGCTATTTGACGTCCGTCAAGCGTAGCCCGCCGCGCCGACACTTATTATCGCCGCTAAATATCGTCATTGTAAAGAAGTCGTTCTTTGTGTGAGAATCATGACGAGTGAATGAGAGCGGCGTGTGGCAGCCTGTCAACGGCTTGAAGCGACGTGTAGCCGACCGGGGTCTTTTACGCACTGTATGAGGTCGCCTAGTGTCGTTGAGCATAATTGTTGCGACAAGAAAACGTGCCCGATCATGACCAGCAAAATACCAGTTGCATTGAGAGTGCCTTGACATGCATGCAGTCACAACAAAGCACTATATTATATAATGATTATTATTGTTACATAAGCAGTCGATCTATCTGCACATAGACAACAAGTTTCAGGCGTATGAGCGGTTTGAGAAAAATAAAATGGTCACGTTGTTGTAGTTTTACGTAGAGTCATACCTAATTGAACTCTACCATTGTTGACAGGCTGTCGTGGGTCATATTCAGTTGACAGGCTGTCGTGGGTCATATTCAGTTGACAAGCTGTCGTGGGTCATATTCAGTTGAATGGCTGTCGTGGGTCATATTCAGTTGACAGGCTGTCGTGGGTCATATTCAGTTGACAGGCTGTCGTGGGTCATATCCAGTTGACAGGCTGTCGTGGATCATATTGAGTTGACAGGCTGTCGTGGATCATATTGAGTTGACAGGCTGTCGTGGATCATATTGAGTTGACAGGCTGTCGTGGATTATATTCAGTTGACAGGCTGTCGTGGATCATATTCAGTTGACAGGCTGTCGTGGATCATATTCAGTTGATAGGCTATCGTGGATTATATTCAGTTGACAGGCTGTCGTGGATTATATTCAGTTGATCGGCTGTCGTGGATTATATTGAGTTGACAGGCTGTCGTGGATCATATTGAGTTGACAGGCTGTCGTGGATTATATTCAGTTGACAGGCTGTCTGTCGTGGGTCATACTCAATTGACATACTGTCAACATGTTGGTTTCTACGCCAATTAATATGGGTTAGACTAACGTATGTTGTAAAAACATTGATGATAATTGCTCATGGGATAAGAATGATTAGTTTTGTGATGCTTTAAGAATCCCTTACAATTAGGTAAATGTGTCTGAAGCTGATGTCATGTGCACATTTATAATGAATTTTTGATTGTTAATGTTTCCTTAAGGTTTCCGTTTGGCTAGTTCCACTTAGTCCGGCCCTGTGTGAACGTGGCCAACCGCCCTGACCATCTGTGGACCACAACACGTAGTCCGGACCCACTTTGTCCACAGCTTTATACGATTACCTGTCCCCATACAAAAGTGTTATAAATGTTATTAAAATGACAGTAAGCAGATTGAACACGTTTGAACACATCCACGTCTTGTGGTTCCATTAGTATCCCCGGTCACGGTTTCTAGTCTGGTGTTCCCGGTCGCTCCCCAACGACCTATCTGTGGTTCCATTAGTATCCCCGGCCACGGTTTCTAGTCTGGTGTTCCCGGTCGCTCCCCAACGACCTATCTGTGGTTCCATTAGTATCCCCGGCCACGGTTTATAGTCTGGTGTTCCCGGTCGCTCCCCAACGACCTATCTGTGGTTCCATTAGTATCCCCGGCCACGGTTTATAGTCTGGTGTTCCCGGTCGCTCCCCAACGACCTATCTGTGGTTCCATTAGTATCCCCGGCCACGGTTTATAGTCTGGTGTTCCCGGTCGCTCCCCAACGACCTATCTGTGGTTCCATTAGTATCCCCGGCCACGGTTTATAGTCTGGTGTTCCCGGTCGCTCCCCAACGACCTATCTGTACTAACAACAATGACTCAGCGTTTCTCTCTGTCAGTGCATTCACTGTTCCAGTGTTAGTATTGCTGAACGACGATGTGAGTTGTATTCGTTAGTTTGGTGCGTTATTTTGTGAATACGGACCCATGGAAATTCTATTCGGTCGACGGAAACGGGTTTTTAACCAAATTTAACAACACACACGTTCATCTATGTATGGATCAAATACATGTAGGTTGTGTTCTTCAATATATATTCATACTTCTAGCATCGATACAGGCAGCATATAATGTATTTATATTGTGTATCGTCATCTGAAGAATGGTAATATATCCACTCTACACAGTCCACGAACTATTGTTACTTCGTCATCTGAGGAATGATGATATCCACTCTATTGTTACATCGTCATCTGAGGAATGATGATATCCACTCTATTGTTACATCGTCATCTGAGGAATGATGATATCCACTCTATTGTTACATCGTCATCTGAGGAATGATGATATCCATTCTATTGTTACATCGTCATCTGAGGAATGATGATATCCACTCTATTGTTACATCGTCATCTGAGGAATGATGATATCCACTCTATTGTTACATCGTCATCTGAGGAATGATGATATCCACTCTATTGTTACATCGTCATCTGAGGAATGATGATATCCACTCTATTGTTACATCGTCATCTGAGGAATGATGATATCCACTCTATGCAGTCCATGAAGACAATATTTTTATTAATTAATACAATTATAGCCATTACATATTTTTATTTCAATTTCAATTTCGCAAACCACAGTAGTTTATAAATGTTTTGGCCTTATTGAAGCATCTCAATTCTGGTTTAAGTTTAGTTGTTCTTCTCTGTAATTATATGTAAAAACGGAAATAGGAAATTATAGGCCAATTTATCAATTGCCGCAATTTAATATAAAAAATTGGAGAAACTGTTCCTCACTAGGTTAGTCAACTTTATCAACGCTAAGGACATACTAAATTCAATCCATTTTAGGTAATAATTTAAAAGAACTACAAGGTATGATAAATGGAGTACTTGCCAAATTGGCTAAATGGTTTGCTGTGAACAAATTATCGTTGAACGTGTCAAAAACAAATGACATATTATTCCGGAACCGTCCGCCTGATATTGAAATTAATCTGTTCATTAATAATCAACAAATAACCAGAGACATGTAACGACATTTCTAGGTGGATATATTGATGTATCTATAAAATGGAAATGTCAAATAAATATGGTCACATTAAAACTGTCGAAAGTTGCAGCAGTCATTTATAAGGCAAATTGTCTCATTGATCGAAATGGAATGTATATATTATACTGTTCTTTGTTTTTATCACATTTAAGTTATTGCTGTGAAATGTGGGGAAACACCTACACTACAAATATTCGAGACATTACTATATTACAGAAACGAGTAAATCGGTTAGTTTGTGGAGTAAAATGTCTGAAACACACGAGCACTCTTTTTCAACCATTAGGCGTTCTAAAATGTGTAGATTTAGTTAAGGTCAAGACAGCTATTATTATGTTTAAGGCTTTTAGTGAATGGTTGAATTACCAAGTAATTTGCAAAAACATTTAAACCGTATGTGTCTATATATGGTACTAGATAGAACTATTCACTCTGCATATCTCGCTTTCGTACAAATGCAAAATTAATGTGCATCTCCATATATGGAGCGAGATTATGGAACTTCCTTAATGAAAACATTACCACTTGTAGAACCATACAAGCATTTAAACAATGCTACAAGTTAGATATTATTGCAAATTATTAGTCGCAATTTAGTTAGCAACGATTTTCAATTGGTACATGTTGTAAGTAATGCAAATATTACGTATCATTTGAGTTAAAGGCTTAACATGCCAAGGGGTGAACCAGACATATGTATTGCACTTCTGTTTACCCCATTTCCAACTCACCCTTGTGTATTTTTCACCAATTCAGATTTGTTGCACATTTTGTGTGTAATTTGTTGTTATTTATTGTATTGTAACTGTGCGTTGGAATAAAATATTGATTGATTGATTGATTGATTGATTGATTGATTGATTGATTGATGCATGTCCTTCTGGTGTAGACTGCGTGTTTGTATCGCCAAGATGGTCATGATGTGTCGCGTCACACATCATCCCATAGACATTCCAGCAGCCATGTTCCTACGCCACTCTTCAACTTGCGCCGCATTTACGTTGTATATAGTAACTACAGTGGACAATGCTCCACAGTAACATCATGCACTATAAATATATATATATATATATATATATATATATATATATATATATATATATATATATATATATATATATATATATATATATATATATATATATATATATATATATATATATATATATATATATATATATATAAATATATATATATATTGTGTGATGGTGTCTGTGATCACAAAGGTCCTGCTCTATGCAAGAACACGCCTTTGTACTTAGGCATATATGTATATATATATATATATATATATATATATATATATATATATATATATATATATACATATATACATATATGCCTAAGTACAAAGGCGTGTTCTTGCATAGAGCAGGACCTTTGTGATCACAGACACCATCACACAAAGTGCAATGAAGGTAGCAGGGAACAAGACACTCACCAAAGCAAAAAAAAACTGCCTGAGGAAACCCTCAAACTGTTGAAAAAGAGAAGAGAGTTGAAAGAAGAAAAAGGAAATCAAAGGACAGAATACGCAGAAACATGTAAAACCAGGAAACGAATGAAATATGAAATCCACCAATATAACATGAACAGATTGAACAGACCACAGAAGCCTCAAACGAGCTAAACGACAACTCAAACATGGAAAATCACAGATAATTACCCTGAAATCCAGCGATGGGAGTATTATAAATGATAGAGATTAAATCATTAGCAGGGTAGAATAATTCTATCAAAATCTGTATTCCAGTAAAAAACTACCAAAACCCGATATCAATATATATGAGGATCAAGTACCAGACATCACAAGAGACGAGGTCAAAGCGGCCCTGAAAGATATGAAGAAAGGCAAAGCACCAGGAGAAGATGAAGTCCTAATAGAGTTCCTCAAAGAAGTGGGGCATAGTATGCAAACAGCTTGCTGAACTCTTCACCCAGTGCATCAGATCAAGCAAGATTCCAGGTAGCTGGAAAATGCCATCATCACCCTTATGAAAATATACCATAGAATTACATAGTATACCGTGGTAGTTCGTCATATTACATGGTATTACATGACATTACATGGTAAACTGTGGTATACCATGGTTTACATGTTTCAAAACACCATGGATTACCATGGTTTCCATGGTATATCATGGTATTTTACCATGGTTTACCATGATTTACCATGGTTTACCTGTTTCAAAACACCATGGAATTTACCAGGTATTTTTTATACTACTGCATAAGAAAGGGAATATTAAGGGTCTGAAAAATTACAGACCCATCAGCCTTCTCTCAAATATGTATAAGTTGTTCACCAAAGTTTTAACAAATCGCATTACCAACATCCTAGATTTCAACCGACCCAGAGAACAGGCAGGATTCAAAAGCAGTTTTCAACAACTGACCACCTGCGTGTAATAAACCAGATCATCCAAAAACATGAAGAATGCAGGCAACCATTATGTTTGGGTTTCATTGATTATGAGAAAGCATTTTACAGCGTTGAAATCCCAGCAGTTCTTGAAGCTCTAGTCAACCAGGGTGTACATTCATCCTACATCAATATCATCAACACAATGTATAACCAGGGAATGTCAACCATCAGACTCCACAAAGATAGCAACAATATCAATGTAGATAGAGGGGTAAGACAGGGGGACATTGTCTCACCTAAATTGT
The DNA here is from genome assembly GCA_963662155.1 of Lamellibrachia columna. Lineage (NCBI taxonomy): Eukaryota > Metazoa > Annelida > Polychaeta > Sabellida > Siboglinidae > Lamellibrachia > Lamellibrachia columna. The sequence continues at coordinate 47,751,938 of OY759269.1, read as the reverse complement.
TTAATGCTGCCCTAGAAGGAATCTTCAGGAGATCAGACTGGGATAGAAAGGGAATCAACAGAAACGGTGATCATCTTAACCATCTGCGCTTTGCTGATGATATTGTTCTCATCACAAACAATGCAGAAGAACCAGAGGAAATATTAAATGAGCTCAACAAAGAAAGTAACAATATTAGGTTAAGAATCAACATGAAAAAAGAAGTTAATGATGATATAGAAACAACCGACAGGATATATATATATATATATATATATATATATATATATATATGTGTATGTGTATGTGTATGTGTATGTGTATGTGTATGTGTATGTGTATGTGTATGTGTATGTGTATGTGTGTGTGTGTGTGTGTGTGTGTGTGTGTGTGTGTGTGTGTGTGTGTGTGTGTGTGTGTGCGTGCGTGCGTGCGTGCGTGCGTGCGTGCGTGCGTGCGTGCGTGCGTGCGTGCGTGCGTGCGTGCGTGCGTGCGTGCGTGCGTGCGTGCGTGCGTGCGTGCGTGTGTGCGTGCGTGTGTGAAAACTGGTAAAAACAGATTACAGTCATTTAAAAGAAGTTAAAAGGAGAACCCAAACTGGGTGGAGTGTCTTCGGAAAATGTAATGACGTTATGAAGAGTAACATGCCAATATAACTGAAACGTACAGTCTTTGACCAATGTGTATTACCCTCTATGACATATGGTGCAGAGACTTGGGCAATGTCAATAAAAGGAACAAAAACTTAGAGCAACACAACGAAGCATGGAATGATGTATGCTAGGAATTACCAAGAGAAAAAAAAACTAGCAAATGGATCAGAGAGCAAACTAATATCCATGTATCATAAAACAAGTTAAAATCAAGAAATGGAGATGGGCGGGACACCTTGCCAAAACTGAGGACAACAGGTCTCAGTCTCAAGTGGTTATACTCCAAACAGCCCATACTTTGGCTAACGCAGGAGTTTGTGGTGGACTGTGCGCATGCGCTGTGGGTGGTACATTCGACTAAAAGACTAGTATCGTTAATGTTGCTGAAATGGTTTTTATCTGATAGTTTTATTTATTTTATGTATAGGATGTTAAACGAAATTTTTTAGTAGGTTGGTTATGTGTATGGATACTGGATACTGTCGCTGCCTTGCCACATGTTCACATAGACAGTCTCCATACCCACACCATGGATAAGTTTACGCTGAGTACAGTGTTTTTAAGGCAGTTTAGGTGAGGAGGTGTGGTGAAAGGGAGTTGGTAATTTTGGGTGGAATCATATTCCATATGCGAATGGCTCGGGGATAAAATGAAAAGACCATTGCATTTATACGACACCTGGGGCCTACGGGTTCGAGAGCGGGTTATTAAGCCTGGAGGGGGGGGGGGTGATCTCAATAACGTTATTTAGAATTTTGTAGAAGGCTGTGGCTTGTTTAATGATGCGTCTTCGTTCGAGGGTTGGCTATCCAAGGGCAGTGATTAGATCTGCTGGATTTGTGTTCCGTCTGTAATCATTTTTAACAAATGAACAAAGATAACAACAGAATGGAGACCAATGACAGATTCTCGAAGTCAGAGACGACAAAAAATAGATGGAGAGATGAAATTGTAAAGTTTGCTGGCATGACATGGATGAGAACGGCACAGGACAGAAGTAAATGCTACCAGCTTGGGGAGGCCATCGCCCTGCAGTGGGCTGACAATGGCTGAGATGATGATGACGATTCCGGCAGAGGACGACACTAATTTATATAGAGATAAATAATTCCGCCAGAATGCGCCACTCGTGATTGACAGCACTCGACCAAGTTGACGTAAGTGGGCGCGTACGGACGAATCTTTCACCCGGAACAAGTGCCGTAGGCTTCGGTTAACCAAACATCGCCCGTCCTCATTTGATTCGCAGGTAAACCACGAGTGTGCTAACCCAACAATATATTTCAGTGACGATGACGGTTTGTTGTAGATCTATTAGGTTAGCAGTGCTACTGTCACCTAGCTGCATTCGGAACGGTGTCACGATATGCGGGTATCCGGGTGGGCGACCGACCTACTCAGCTACTGTTACCCTGACATGATAATATTTGTGTTGAATGAATCTACAGTGTTTTACCGAATGCTGGTCAGTTTTTAGGTTTATTTCTAAACATCGCTTTTGGGGTAATATCGTCCCTCACCTTGCACCAAGACGTAAGTTAGAATAACCTCAACAAACTGGTTACTAACAGGTAGGTTATATCGATCCTTGACAGTCTTACAGCTGCGACACAGGTGTCAAATTAGGCAAATGTACAGCCATTTACTAAGCCTCAGTGACAGTGCCAGTGGATAACATATGCATTTCTTTTTGTGGAATTTCAGATAAGTGAATATTTTATCAGAACTGTAAAAAAAGTTATTTTGTCTATAAAATTATGCAAACTATGGAATAGAGTTTCTAATATGTGATATAATTATGCTATAAAATATAAAGCATAACATCTTTCAAGATGTTGATGTATTGATTGACAAAACTGTGAAGTGTCGATAACTGCCATACGTAGAGTATTCCATTCAGTGACTTCTACATTCACTGGATGAACCCATCAGATGTCAAACCAGGAAACATATCCCCAGAGGCCAGTTTCATGAAACGTTTGTGCTTTTATAAAGAACGGATGTTTGTCAAAGATTACAAAAATCATACATATGGTACGAACACTTTGTGAAACTGGCCCTGGAAAATACTCCAGCTAGAATGGTAAAATGCTTAATAAAAACTTACGTTTATGTTACCTCATGCCAGCACACTTTTTGGACGTGACTTGAAAACATTTTAGCTTTTTTTGCTGCATATTACTTTGTTTTTGCTTTCTTCTCAGTACCTGTGTAATGCCGATGCTGACATTGATATGGGTCCTCAATTTAAATCCTAAATTTTTCCAGCTACAGTAGGTAAGTTTATACAACCAGTTGACAGTGATTCAGTTTGATTAATGTAACCTTTAGTGCAAGCTCCACGTACAACATGTAGACCTGTATCAGTAATCGTGTTAATAGGTATTTGATTATGTTCTGTTACTTTTATGTATGTACAGCGATGTCTCGTTTATCTGCATATACTTGGGTTCCACGTGTTTGGGGTTTCTGGTTGTATTAACGAAGCATGCTGATTAGTGAAACATCCTATTATCACCAATGCTATGCTTATCGTTACTACACGTGAAATGTGTCCTGACACTTCAATTGCGTTATTATTTTGTTGATCACCAGTAACTGACAGGACTTTGAACAAAGAACAAACAGTGTTGCTGTGATGTACAAGCAATTACCAAGACCATTAATTATCTGATTTGGTGTGCATGCATGTGTGGGTGCGTGCATGTGTGTTGAGTAATCCAACACAAACCAGTTAAGTAAATATTATTACAGTGTTATCTGGCCGGTTTGTTCCGAAAATCGGCTGCGGACAGTGTATTGAGCAGGGTACTGCATAAAAGCATTTGAAAAACCATATTAACAAAGAACAAATAAAAGAGACATGATTATATTCCTTTTCTGACCCAGATCTTTGGTGTGTCTTCTTACTATGTTCCCATCTAGAATGAGGTCAACTAAAGGCAACATTTCTTGTGACAGGATTCTCTCTCCCCAATAGATGGAGAGAAAACCAATCATTATACCTCATTCTCAAAGGGTCTTTGACTTTCTAATATTTTATAATAATACAGTGATTAATGCCTGGCATGCACTGGCGACTGGTTTGCGTGTTTGCTTAACATAACTGTCCCAAACAGTCGGGTCATCAGTGTGCGTGGAAACTGCGACTATGACTCCTGGTCACCAACTCGTTAAGACTCAAATTGAGTCAATGACCAGGAGTCTTATCTGATTCAAAAATTTAATTGGGAATGAATAGATGTCGTTGTTTTGACCAATGGATGTTGCCATTTTGACCAATGGTTGGTTTACACAATGATGACCAAAAGCAACCACTAGAGTGCACATGCATCCGTGGAGTTTGCAGTCGCAACATCAGGATTATGGCAGGTCACAAACAGTCGAGTTGTAACTGTTCGTGGCAATTGTCATAAGAAGTCGTGTAGTGTCTGCTCCTGGAAAACAGCTCTACTTACAACTAGACTGTCATGTCTTAACAAGTCATGTAGTGTGCATTTAATGAGGTCGATCAGCTGTTAGCACTGCAGGCACTACCTCGTTTACAGTAATGATCAAGGAATCAAAACCTCACTTGACCCTGAGGCGTCCCTGTCAAAAGAAGACCAACTTGGTTATGTCTCAACCACCCGAGGACTGGCGTTGGTTACTGCAGAGCCCTTATGCAGAAATGGAAATACAACCAAAAGTTCCTACCAGCTGTGACTGGAGATGGTCCTCAAACGATACAACATCTCCATGAATACCCTCTCCTACCAGAAGAACTTTGCAGTCCAGACAATTTGGCAGTTTTCATTCCCTATGCCAGAGCTTACATGCTTTGCATTGGTGGGGAAAAGTCCAGATAGCGGCACAAGTGAAGAACAAATAGTAATACTTGTTTCTTTCAACATTTATGCATCCCACTTCTTGACAAAAGCTTCTCTGGTAACTGAGTTCTTGTCCAGTGCTCTGTCCATCTCCATTTATTTAACTTCACTATTATTATGATGTATTTGTTTTTCCATCTCTCCTGATGTGAAGTCTCTTCCTTTATTCCCATCAGTGTTACATGTAAAAGAGACACAATGAGACACAGGGGGCCAACTTTGGGGAGCTACCCTGGTTTTGTTAGGTTATTTTAAGAATAATATAAAATTGCCACAAGAGTTGGATACCAGCTGTGGTTAACGCTGGCTACCAGGCCACTGTTAGGGGACAATCTGTGTGTTTATGACATTAAGACTATAGAAACAGCAGTTAGTGAGTGTTGCCTTGAACTACAGGTGTAGACATCACTGTCTGGATCAATAGGTGGGTGGTTTATTAAAGTGCTCCATCAACAATTAATTCAACAGGCGGTTCAGGGAATCAATTGTACAGGTAGATTTGTGTACAGGTCAGCTGCTTAACTGTCACTGGTTAAGAATCAGTCTAACTGATAGATCTGGGAACACTCAGAGTATTTGGAGAGGTCGATCAGGGAATCAGTTGGACTGGTAGATCATGGAATCAATTGGATGGGTAGCTCAGGGAATCATTTGGATGGATAGATGAGGGAATCAACTGGTTGGGTAGATGAGGGAATCGATTGGACAGGTAGATCGTGGAATAAATTTGATGGGTATATCAGGGAATCAATTAGATTGGTAGATCAGGGAATCAATTGGAACCAGTTAACAGATCTCACAGTTTTGGAGATTTTCAAAATGTTATTTCATGCTAACTACTAGCCTACTGCACATAGATGTGTCAACTCAAGCCATCTAAGGAATGTGTGTAGATAAGAATGAATGGACACATTGGAGCTTGGTAGAACAAATAACCCGAGGTGACAATATTGGTTTATTGGTTTTACAGCCTTGACCTACAATTTGAACATTAAAAACACTTTAAGCCTTTGCTTGTGTTCTCTCAGTTGTGTCCTAATGCGAGGTGTTTGGCAGAGTTGACTTAGTCATGTCATGGATGTTTCTGTCGTGCTTCATGTGGTTGAGAATTAGAGACTAAGAGTCCACAGCAGATTATTGGTGTCTCACCTGAAAGATACAAGCAAAGTGGGTTGAGTGAAATTGGCCAAGTTTTGAAACGGCAGTAGATGGTCTCAACCCCCGGTCCTGTCGACCGACAGTCCAGTGCACTGTCCACCAAGCTATCACGTCCTACTTTGTATGTGTGCATGCATGCATGTTTTTATGACAGTGACTCGATATGCTACTGTGTGAATGAATGACAGGCACAATGTGACCATATTCGTACAGTCATGTGTAGCCTATAGATAAGTACACTGTCACATGGGCACTCATGTAGTTGATTTAAAGCCATTTGTCACATGTAATTGATAGGTGTGGTCAGTGTTGTAAGGGAAGTGTGACATAATACTGGTCAGTAATCATCATACTGGTCACTTCAGAAACCTGTTGAATGGTGCAGCAATGGTCAGTGGCAGCGATGACCTCTGTTGTAGAAATGTCATTACTGTGCATGCTGTGTGTCATGTGACAACTGTCATGCACAATGTGACACTGTAACCTGTCTACTAGTTTTTAGGGGACATGATTCATCAAAGTGGATACACATGTGTACACACACACACACACACACACACACACACACACACACACACACACACACACACACACACACACACACACACACACACACACACACACACACACACACACACACACACACACACACACACACACACACACACACACACACACACACACACACACACACACACACACACACACACACACACACACACACACACACACACACACACACACACACACACACACACACACACACACACACACACACACACACACACACACACACACACACACACACACACACACACACACACACACACACACACACACACACACACACACACACACACACACACACACACACACACACACACACACACACACACACACACACACATTGAGAATGTGTATGCAGACTGTTATGACACATGCAATATCTATTTACAACTAAGCTATACAATAAAACAAAAATTAATAAAATGTGTTGGGAAGTTTTTTAAAACTGCTTCCTCAAATGGTTCAGCCCATTGTGAATCTGGTTCACTTATGTCTAGATGTGTAGTGTGTGACTAGTTTAAATAATGTGCGCAGTCTGTTTAATAAAAAATGCTTATTTTTGTTCAAATCTTCGAAAGAATTGACTTCAGTCATTAGATCTGGTAAGGATCAAAATAATGGATATCCAAAATGGTAAACACTGTGTGGGTCAATGCTGATCATGGGCGTGGCCTTCATCCTCTCGCCAATCACATGACAAAGTTAAAAAAAATTCACCATGGAAAAAATCATGATTTTTTAGCATTTTGATTTTTACTTTAGTTAATGTTTGAGCAAGCATTAACTAATTTAATAGTTTGTCTAATGCTTTCACAAAAAACTACATACAAAAGTTGCACAAACAAGCTAGCATGTTGCAGTGGATACTAGGTAGGTTTGATTTTTCACTAAATTTATTTGAAATGAAACTAGCAAAAAAACTGAATGGATTAAGCACCTTTAAAGGTTAAACAACTTCCAGAAATGGCTATTGGCTTAGTCTATTTCTCAGAGAAAACACCTCCTAAAATGCTTTCCAGCTACATCTTTCAGAAACCTGGCACAAATGTTGGTGTACGCTTATAAAAACAGATTTCTTAACATTTTCCTGCATCTCAGTTTTTTCAAGCATACTGTACGCTTAATAGGTCGAATACGGTACATTGATTGATCTGATCTTAGTGATGTTGGTTCCACTGATTTAAACTGTAATCAAAAGGGCTTTCTTGGCTAAAATAGGTTATTGAATTAACAGAATGGCATCCAGTTGCAGTGTGGCATCATAATGTTGGAATTCAGTGAAGCTCATGCTTGTGTCTTAGGAGAATGTGTTACTTTTTTCCATTACTTTTTTTCTGTTTCTGTTGTCAGACATCTAAATAAGAACCCAGAAAGGTCTGTGTCGTCTGACAATGCACCAAAGCAAAAGCAACTGCCAAGTTCTGCCACCAGTTGGTTGCCCCTTCAATCTTGCTGCGGGTCCTTGTATAGCATCCCTGGTAATCTGAGACCTACTTACTCAAGCTCAGGAACAGGTTTATTTAACAATACCCATGAGTTGTACTGTCACCCTGCGCCTGCCTACTGTTGACACTTCACTCCCTACAGGCTATCTGGGCACATACCACTATCGATTGTGTCATTGAAACCAAAGCTGAACGTCAGACAGGCAATTCAACCCTTTGCACAAAATGATGATTCAGTTCTGCTAAAAACTACACGCTTTGATCGATGTCTTGTCATCGACCTTCATTATGGTTTTCGGCATATCCTACAATTTTGTTTTCGCGAAAATCAACTTGGAAAATGCTTCCCTGTCATTTGTCATCAAATAGAAATTTGATTCGAGGTGCAGCATAAGCGTCTAGGTCCTCAAATGTGGTCGTATCTATTTTCAAAAATAATTTTTCAGGCAGCAAAAAAAATGTCAAAAGGGGGATCATCTCAACATCATCAGCACTTCATTCATATGTCATGAACCCTGAGGTGAAATAGTGCAACACTGTGGTGTCTTCTTCTCCGGGTTGACATGTTTATTGGATGTCATGAAATAAAGATACAGTTACCTGTGAAGTGCGTAGTACTGGGACAGCCTCAGTGTGTGTAAGATAAGATGGATAACTGTTAAGATAACGAACGCATTCATGGTGGATTTTTCTTAGATTTTGTTAGGGAATTGTTCATTTTAAGGGGAATCCATTTTAAATGCATGGTTAAAAGTGTTTCCCAATTCGAGATTTAGGTAATCGCAACATTCTATCTCAGCTACTTTCCTCTTCTCTGTAGCACACCCACACACTCCCCAAATCCTTTCCAACATGTTTTCTCCCACTTTCTCATTCTCCTTATGTGTGTTTTCCCTCTGTATCTGTTCCTCCATGGCTTCCTCCGCTCTGCCTTACATTGCTCCCTATTTTGAACGTAGGACATTATCCACAAGGACACTTCCCACCAGGACATTTCCCACCAGGACATTTCCCACCCTGCACTAAAACGTTTTGTTTTCATTTATAATTAATAATTGATCAGTTGATAAACTTTCATTTCAATTCCATATAATAATAATAATGAACTTCTATGGAACCTATATCCTCAGGAACCTGAGCTCATAGGTGCAACAAAACAGAATCCTTGAGCATAATCATGAATAGGGACATGCAAAAATCATTATTAGAACAAGGGACCACCGAAGATTTATGGTGGAAATGCAATTTGGAAAGAAACCACTTTGTACCCACGCATTGCTCCCGTCCTTCCTCGTCCTGTCACCTCCAGCACCTCCTGAGACACCAAACACAAGTCAACTGTTGAACCTCAATAGTGAATTAATTATTGGCTCAAATATGTATTGGAAATACACCAACTTTGTATTTGCCAAGTTCTAAAGTAGTGTATTTGTATCTGTGTTTGCTGCTTGTATTTGATAATTTCTATCCATATTCTACCAAATATTCATTAACATTCCTATGCAAATCATGGCTTTATGAACATTAAGATTGTAGATTTTTCAGATGTGCTTTGTATATAAGACGCTATAAGGAAGACTGGGGCAAATTTACTGACTGAGGCACAATGCCATGTTATATAGCTGGTTGTTGTCATTGAGACACGAACCCATTAATCAATCAATTATTCATCAGATCCTCTATTATTTCTCTCAGACATTCAGTATCTCATTTCACAATACTGAATTTTCCCAGTTGATTTCACACAACTGGCATTGAGCAGGTAGTGATGCACGGACATGTTTCTATTCCCCGGCAAGTTACAAAGCCAGATTGTTGTTATTGTAAAATCTCTCATTCACTCATGTCGGCCACTGGGGTCGATCTCTGTGTACTCCCACCGTTTGTCCCCAGACATTACTGTATTCCTCTCTTCAGGCTTCAGTCCTAAGCTAAATTGTAAAATCATGTTATATATATAAATAGTATAAACTATATATGTATTTACCCATCTTGACCGCCCAAATGTGTTTTATTAATCAATTTTTTTTAATATAATTTGACCATTATCTGCTTTTGAACATCAGCCTTGCTATTCAATGTGTTCACAAACATCAGCCTTGCTATTCAGTGTTTTCACAAACATCAGCCTTGCAATTCAGTGTGTTCAGTAACAGCTGTTGACAACTTCCATTACCTGTGGACAAAGTTTATCGGGATGATGTATTCACTCTAAGGCCAATCATGTGACGGGCACATTAATTACAACTGTAAAATTACATGTTCTACACATGTAATTTGTAAACCTGATACTCACACCGGAGCATTCAAATTATAAAGATAACATTAAAATTATATTAAAAATTGTAGTTCAAGGTGTTCAAATATATATTGAATTACCCTATATAACAGGGTTGGTTCACGTGGGCTTGGGCTGGACTCATGGAATGAATGGAAGGCAAAAGGGTAATGAAGTGAGTGGATGCACCCGAAGTGGAGGAGAGAAGGAGAAGAGGAAGACCAGGGTTGAGATGGGACTCATGGGAGGACTATGGGAAGAGGGATCTAGTAGGATAGTGAAGGGAAGGGAGAAGGAGAGAGAATGATGGGGGAGAGGAGATGGATGGTGGAGGCAGCAGTAAAACTTGATCAGTGATGGAAGGAGAATGATTTCACCCGGAATTCAGAGACAGAGAGGAGAGCAAAAACAATATGATTGTATGAGAAAATTTTTCAAATTGTGTGCCAAATTGTAATGTCATATTGTTAATAGTTGACAGTAACTCTGGTATGTCTACAGACATGAGTACAACAGCCAATGTGCTGGATGAGGACCGCCTGCAGCAAGCCATCAGGGCGCTCCGGTCAGACGACCGCCCCCCAGACTGCAGGGCATGGGTCATCGTGGGGCACGTCGACAACAACCCCACCCTCATCGATGTCGTCGCCCAAGACACGTCACCTGATGCGTCAGTTGGTGACGATTTCCTTGCACATCTGCGTGATGATCAGATGATGTATTGTCTAGTGCGACTATGCACCACGTTTGACATGTCAACTACTATCAAGTTTGTCTACATTCGCTGGTAAGTTACTGACATGTCAACTACTGTCAAGTTTGTCTACATTCACTGGTAAGTTACTGACATGTCAACTAGTGTCAAGTTTGTCTACATTCACTAGTGAGTTACTGACATGTCAACTACTGTCAAGTTTGTCTACATTCATTAGTAAGTTACTGACATGTCAACTAGTGTTAATTTTGTCTACATTCACTAGTAAGTTACTGACATGTCAACTAGTGTCAAGTTTGTCTACATTCACTAGTGAGTTACTGACATGTCAACTAGTGTCAAGTTTGACTACATTCACTAGTGAGTTACTGACATGTCAACTAGTGTCAAATTTGTCTACATTCACTGGTAAGTTACTGACATGTCAACTAGTGTCAAGTTTGTCTACATTCACTGGTAAGTTACTGACATGTCAACTACTCTCAAATTTGTCTACATTTGTTGGTGAGTTATTGACATGTCAACTAGTGTCAAGTTTATCTAAATGTTCCTTTAACTCATATATGAGTCCAGCAAAATGAAAAATTCTTTTGTTGTACAGTTACAGTAAAGATACACGTCAGTTAATTTTTCCCTTGTTGTTTCCTCATTTTTTCCAGCACTTGCCAATTTTCTATTAACTATATGTTGTGTCTGATGGTCTTGTCAGGCCTCATTCAACGAGTCAGCATTTTTCAGAATGTTGGTACTGAGAGTGGTCACTGCCACCGAGAGTGGTCGCTGCCACCGAGAGTGGTCGCTGCCATCGAGAGTGGTCACTGCCATCGAGAGTGGTCACTGCCATCGAGAGTGGTCACTGCCACCGAGAGTGGTCACTGCCACCGAGAGTGGTCACTGCCACCGAGAGTGGTCACTGCCACCGAGAGTGGTCACTGCCAGGGTGCATGTTGTTGCCAGTGGTCCAATTAACAAGACAGGACTGACATTAACGTGATTATCCAAGGTATACACAGTCCCCAATGTTGAGAGCCAGGTTTCTACACCAAACATACTGTGCCTGGCCTGGGTGTTGAACCCAGTACTGTGACATGTAAAGTAGATGTGCTAACCACTACACTACTGTACCTCTCTACTCATACTCTGGTAAAATGTGCCTCTATTAGGTTGTATACGGTACTTAGTGTTATCAGATTGCTAGTGTCAACTTGAAGCCACCACAACTCAGTGGGCTTATTGTTCTGTTGCAGGATAGGAGACAATGTTCCATTTGTGAAAAAGGGGCGCTATGGAGTGGTGCATGGCAGTATAGAGCCACACTTCAACCCCTATCACGCCCTCATTGAGACCGGCAGTCTGGAGGACTTAAAGGAAGAAGAACTCATCAAAAAGGTGATTCATACATATTAACATGTTAGATTTTCAGATTGTGCATCAAACATTGCTGTATTTATGCTGGTCCGCTCTAAGGCCAAGGCATAGCTAATTAGGGTGGATAGGTCAGGAAAACCATTTTGATTTTTATCTTTCTGTGGGTACATATAAATTAGTAAATGTATAGTTTTCTCTTCAATATATATATATATATATATATATATATATATATATATATATATATATATATATATATATATATATATCTCTTTATAGGATATAATTTTATAATTTCCTTTTTGTAATGCTGGTAGCCTTTACCTGCCGGGGGGCCCTATACTGTTTTAATATATATAAATGATTTGGAAGATGACATATCTAGCAAATTTGCAGACGGCACAAAAGTATTCAGAAAGGTTACTAATGATACAGATAAACAAAGTTTACAGGATGATCTAGATAAATTAGTTAAATGGTCAGAAAAATGGCAAATGTTATTAAATTTTGGGAAGTGTAAATGTATAGGACATGGAAACATGGACGAAGAATATAAAATGGGGGATGCTGTACTAGGTAGAACCACACAAGAAAAGGACTTAGGAGTAACATTTAGTGCTGACATGAAAGTTTCAAAGCAATGTGGGATTGCTGCTTTGAAAAGAAATCAAATTCTAGGGTTAGTTAGGAGAAATATCATGTTTAAGGAGAAATAGCTAATTGTACCCCTGTACAAAGCAATAGTTAGACCACATTTGGAATATTGTATTCAAGCATGGAGGCCGTATCGTAAAAAGGACATAGACAAGCTAGAAATAATACAACGAAGAGCAACTAAAATGATTCCAGAATTGAGAGACCTTAGTTACGAAAGTCGCTTATTACAATGTCGTTTGACAACACTAGAGACCAGGATAAGCCAATGGCTTCCTTGTCCACTTACCATCTGGAACTTGTTGTTTGGGATGGCAATCTTGTTAAATCTTGTTAAATCTTGTTAAATGCACCAAGTTCTTAATGACGTATTACCTGTACCATAATTACAGGTTTCTGTTGCTTGATCTTCAGGTGTGCACCACCCAGGGTTGACACTTATTGTAGATTTATTAAGTTATGTTGAGAATATAATATGCAACTGTTATGTTATGCATAATATTTATTATTTTCATTCCATAATTATTGTATTTTTATTCTAGATATTAATTCATTAATATTTTTTTTTCAACAATTTTGTCTTTTATATTTAGCTATTTTATCGTTTCTCTGTGCGTATAATTTGTTTAGTTCAGTTTTTAACCCAATTCTGAGCAACATTTAGTCTTTTTATTAGTCACTGTCTTAAATATGAAATTGCAATTCTTAGTAACTCGATTATTCAGTATTTATAGTCTTTAGCAGCTTAGTCAAATGTAGACATTCTTGAACAGGGTCTTACTCTGGATAAGGGTGTATAAATAAAGTTTGTTATTTATGTTGATAATTGTTGATGTAACTATCCTTGACCGATGTGCTTATTAGCTGGAGGAGGGAAGCGGTACGAGGAACCACGTCATTGAGGGTTCGCTAGAGGGGCGTCAGGAGCGCGGCTTCACGGCACACTCTAAAGTCAAGAGAAACGTAACGACACAACTGAAGAGTGTGGCGCCATCTGGCGTTAGTGTCGAGGTGACGCAGGAGTTGACGGACGCCCTGACGGAGGTGCGTCAGGACACCAGTAGTGTGTCCTGGGCGCTGGCCGGGTTCGAGGATAACAATCTCAAGCGTCCACTCACATTGGTTGCCAAGGGAACGGGTGACATCACAGACCTGCAGGACAGTCTGCTGGACGACCAAGTGATGTATGCGTTGTACAGAACCTCAGACTGCATCGACGACATCAAAACTGTCAAGTTTGTCTACATCTACTGGTATGTAACTCATTTCTTCAACAATTGTTTTCCCTTACCTTGGGTAAACTTTTAGCATGGTTCTGATTGTAGGTTTTTGCTTTCTCATTGATAAGGTATTCTTCAGCCACTCTAAAATGGAACGCATTCTTTCTTATATTTAAATTTGCCCTTTGTGTAAATAATTTAAAGTGTTTCCTGTCCTGTCCTTAGAGAGGCTTCATCCCATTAAAACATATTTCATGAAAATTCATTGTCATATATTTCATGCATGATAAAAAACTTCTAACATAGTTTCTTGAAAATTTATACACTATGAAACATTGTAATTCCATTAAATACTAATTTTAAGATCAAATATATGTTGAGTGCATTCAGTCGATAGTGGGTGCCAAAATTACAATTCGGGGAAATTACACAAAGGGAGATGATTCCTTCAAGGTTATTAAATTTTTTAAATAGTAACTAAAGGGCCTTCTTGACAACCCAAAAAAATCACCCTAAGTTCTCTGGTGGAAGACTATAAACAATATTTCTTTATTACCTTCATGGGTAGTGGGTAGTGCTTACATGCTATGTTAAGCTATATATATGACAACAATTTCATCAGTCTATTGTTTTGTAAATGTTCAGCACCTTAATTGCAATTTAGTGATACAGTAGGCCATGCGCAGCGGGACGCAACGGGACATCGCATTTTGAATGAAAAAGAACTACTACTATAATTGTCTTCAATATTAAGTGATTGGTACAAACAATGTGTTTCATGTGAACAATTTTCAGAATATTAAAATTTTTATTATTAGCAAAGTACATATTACTTCGTTGTTTTTAATAAAAATATTGATATCACTCCTTTGTGTGTTGAAACGTGTTTGTGATTCTGATGCAACTGTAGTATTATTAAAACGTAAATATTGGAAGCTTATGAAAACAAGGATAATGTGGTTATTCAATTCCGATCGCTAAAACTGCCCTAAACCACAATATTTTACAATCATGTGACATTTGTGCACCTAAAGTGATGTAGTATGATATAATGAACGTCTTGGGATAGATAAAGCGAGGTAAGAGTGAAACACACAGCCGTAATAATAAGGGCCCTGTTTATGCACGATTACCTTACTTAGTATATGTATTAAAATATCTGCTGATATATTGAAACATTGAATGCTTCCCAGAGAAGTTGATTTGGTGTTGAAATGAAAAGTTCTGCCCGGGGGTGAAGTGTAAAGCACTTTAAACAGTCGTAAGAACCAGGCATGGGGTAATAGTAATATGTAATAGTAATTGTAATGAGTAATAGACGTTTTTTTCTGTAATAGATGAGATATTTTCAAAAGTAACAGTAATAGATCCTAAAGTAATAGAAAATAGTCTATTACTTTTCTATTACATCTATTGCAGCGAACTTACAACAATTTTTTTTTATGTTATTCCAACTGATAGCAATTGTAAACAATGTACAGACAATGGCTGTGCCTTTATTCAAACAACATGAAAAGACCAGTAGGCTGATCATTTTATAGTTTCAGAAATACCTGCTCAATGAAACAATGCAGGAGTAACAAGCCAATTACTAATTGTTGGGATGCCCCATTGGGGTGGCTATGGCTTCACACATTCCTAGCACACACAAAGGGCATGGTTTGAGATATGTGCAGGGCTGCAGGCAGACAACAACTGTTATCTTAGAACAGGAGCTGCAACCTGTATTGAAGTAAGCTTTGATTCAAATCGGAACTTCTGAGTACTTTTTTTTAATTGCCAACTGCCACATGGTAACATTCCCATGCAAACCCTTTGTTCACATTTTGACAAATGTTTTCACCTCAGGTCTTCAAATGGTGTACAAATGTATTAGCTACTCCCCCCTCCCCCCTCCCCCCACCGTACTACTACAAAGACTGAGAAGATTGACATTCAGTGATAGTAATAATGCCCCAGTAATAGTAATAGATATTCTGGTAATAGTAATAGATTATAATTAATGTAATAGTAATATAAACAGAAAAGAAGTAATAGTAATAGATTGTCTGTAATATAACCCATGCCTGGTAAGAACTGGATACAGAACTTATCTATTGAAAGTTTTATTTGTATACCTGATTTGAAACTACATTTTGTAGGATTGGAGAGGCGACGCGGCCGCTGATGAAAGGGAAGGTGTCGGCCTACAGTGGTCCCATCCAGCAGATCTTTAGTCCTGTGCACGTGTCACTGTCATTCTCCTCCAAGACAGACTTCAAAGAAGATGTCATTCGAGATAAGGTGTGTAATGGGGGAACATGAATGGAAAGAAGCAAACATCATGCCATTATTTAAAAAGGGTTCGAGAAATAAGTCAGAGAATTATAGACCAGTGAGTTTAACGTCAGTGATTTGTGAATTATTAGAAAGGTTAATTAAAGACCGTATGGTGGACTTCCTTGTTAGGCATAAATTATTAAATTCATCTTAACATGGATTCCTAAAAGCGAGGTCATGCTTAACAAAAATGTAATGTTTTTTTGAAGAAATCACTAAATGGATAGACGAGGGATTGCCAGTATATATTATCTACTTAGCTTTTGACAAAGTGCCACATCAAAGATTACTACTTAAATTAAAAGCCCATGGTATCGGGAATGGCATAATTGACTGGATAGAAAAATGGCTGACTGACAGAAGACAACGTGTTGTAGTAGATGGAGAAGTTTCAAACTGGAAATCAGTTTTGAGAGGGTACCACAAGGATCAGTATTAGGACCTTTATTATTCTTAATATATATCAATGACTTGGACAACAATATAACAAGTAACGTACTGAAATTTGCGGATGACACAAAAGTGTTTAGAAAGGTTACCACTGATGGTGATAAACAACATTTACAAAACGATCTAAACAGATTAGTGAAATGGTCTGAGAAATAGCAGATGTTGTTCAATTTGGGGAAATGTAAATGCCTACATACAGGACATGGGAACTTGGATGTAAACTATAAAATGGGAGATACTGTTCTGGGTACTACTGTAAAAAAAGGACTTATGAGTTATAATAAGCACTGATATGAATGTTTCAGAGCAGTGTGGTATTGCAGCTTCAAATACTGTATACAAGCATGGAGACCATATCATAAGAAGGATATAGATACGCTTGAACGCATACAGAAGAGAGCAACTAAACTTATTCCAGAACTGAGAGACCTTAGTTATGAAGAACGCCTGAAAGAATGTAGTTTAACAACTCTAGAGACACGGAGGTTAAGAGGAGATCAGATTGAAGTTTTTAAGATATTGAATGTTTATGAAAATATTGATAGAAATATGTTTTTCTCACTCAAGAAGGATAGCAGAACTAGAGGACACGAGGTAAAAATGATGTTGATGATAACAATAACCTTGATGTGTGTGTGTGTGCGTGTGCGTGTGCGTGTGCGTGTGCGTGTGTGTTCCAGTTGATGATAACAATAACCTTGATGTGTGTGTGTTCCAGTTGATGATAACAATAACCTTGATGTGTGTGTGTGTTCCAGTTGATGATAACAATAACCTTGATGTGTGTGTGTGTTCCAGTTGATGATAACAATAACCTTGATGTGTGTGTGTTCCAGTTGATGATAACAATAACCTTGATGTGTGTGTGTTCCAGTTGATGATAACAATAACCTTGATGTGTGTGTGTTCCAGTTGATGATAACAATAACCTTGATGTGTGTGTGTTCCAGTTGATGATAACAATAACCTTGATGTGTGTGTGTTCCAGTTGATGATAAGAATAACCTTGATGTGTGTATGTTCCAGGTGACGTCCAGCAGTGGCTCAAAGTCACATGTCAAGTCTTAGATGATGTCACATGTGTGGTGGTGAGAGCCAGCTACATCGCCCCGAGAAGGGTGGACTCTCCCATCAACCATAGGGCCCTGGAATGGTGGCCCTCCCACCTTGTCACGGCCCTGGAACGGTGGCCCTCCCACCTAGTCACAGGGCCCCAGGAAGGTGTGGCCTCTCTACATCAGTTTCACTGACCCAAGGAGTACTACATTTCCCCGGGAAGGGACATGCCTGGCTGTTATGCCAGAATTGGTCACCTGCGACTGCCAGAGACTGAGGAATGGTAATTCTTCTCCACCGTCCAGATGGACACCAAGCGGCTGGCTTGTTCACAGTCCACAGTAGCATTTTCTATTGTGTATTGTGTCGCCAAATCGTGTATTTTCTACACTATAAAAGATCACAACAATAACACATTTTGTATGAATAAACAACCAAGATATTATAAATACTGATAAATTTTGTGTTGTGATGTCCCATTAAACAGTCGTACATTCCCTTTATCAGAGCCATTCCAGAGACTAATGAGTAGTGACTGTATTGACCTGTAGCACATACTGGACATAGCTTTGAGTGGTCACTTGCCTTGTCAGAAGGACTGGTCATGTGTGTGTTGTCCGTAGGGGTTGTATGCCAGGGCTACGTGTTAACATTTTTAAATATAACTAATATCTACGTGCCATTTTAAAGTTCAGGACAATGTGCAATAAACACTCAAAACTTCTTGTAAAACCATCTTTCTTGTAATCTCAGCCCAGCCAGGACACTTGCCTCATTGCTAAGGCTGCTTTCTGGACTTTGTAATCTCTGTGTCTATGACAAACCGTTTGCCCAATCAACTATATATCAACATGGCTAACAGAATGTTGTTGCTGGAAAATGTTGCTTCTATTGTACATCCGTTACATTGGTAGATAATGTGATCAAATATTAGTTATTGTCAGCTACTGTTGAGAATTGATGTTCCATTCAGACTGCCCAATATGTCTGTCACAAATAAATCTTCATTTTAACTGGGATATTTGTCCATCCATGCTAAACTGTGGAGATGTCCAGAAATATAATTGCTAGATATACTATAGACCTGGGGTATTGGTCTGTGCTGTTTGCAGAATCATGTATTAAGATATGTAAAACTAAGTATGCAAACTATGCACTGTAAACATCAGTACGCTCATGAATTACAGTATTGCTATCGCCATGTACAATTTAGAGTTAAGCGATAAGTATATTTGTATTAGTACTAAATATTTGAAAGTATTTTCTAAAGACGTTTTTAGCTTTTACTGGTATGTTGTGCTGATATATTGAATTATCTTGTATCATGTAGTTTTACATATCTGTCTTTCTTTCAGCCTTTGCATATTACATCATGTTCTGCCATGCCATATTGCATTGCATTTATATAGTTCTTATAAGAATGGTTCTTTTCATTCATTAAACAAAATGTATCAACAGTGTTGCTGAATAAGCTGAAATTATTGATTAGATTTGTACACATTCAAAGCAGGAATGTGGTGGTGTATTTAATGTGATTTAGAGCACTTCTACATTGCAATAAAGGGCAATTAATCCATTCTGCCAACCACAACAGTTCAATTGTGTTAACTTGCTTAGGCTGTTGCTGTCGTCCACGTATATAGTGCTTGCCATTTGCCACATTAATTTGGTTATTGTTTACCATCAAGTTTTCTGTTGTGCACATTCTTGCAAACCTATCAACAATTCAATGGATATATATATATATATATATATATATATATATATATACATATATATATATATACATATATATATATATATGTATATATATATGTATATATATATATATATATATATATATATATATATATATATATATATATATATATATATATGGTGTTAACAGTGTTTGTGTATCTTCAAACAATAATAAAAAATAGATATCTGTGTTGTTACTGCGTATCTTCAAACAAGAATAAAATATGTGTTGTTACTGTGTTTGTATATCTTCAAACAAGAATAAAACATGTACTGTGAAAAACACTGTCAGTTTGTACAAATGTAGCAACTGTTGCCAGTGCAAAAAAGTATGATATCATAATGTAAATGATATACCACATCAGCCCTTTGTGACTTTCAAATGAGACAAAAACAGTGATGCTTAATGTTATTCTTGTGTTCTCACAAAAGCCAAGAAAATGTCACACATGTAAGCAGAATGTTGGCAGTTCGTGTCGAACTTTGTATACATTTATAGGAGTCGTACAGTACAGTAATCAATGTATTCATTAAACATCCAGGAGCATGTTAGTGTAGATCTTGTACTTAGGCAAGTCTCACACCAGAGATAAATTGAAATTGCCACACAGAAATTGTACACCATTTCAACAAGCAGCTACAACATAACTATTTCTTCGCTGCAATGACATCCATAGAATATTCAAAACATTTGAGCATGTCATATTTACAATTATTTGATGCTCGTGTTTGCATAAATGTGCGATAGCTGTCTGCTGCCCAGTCTATTTCAACACTGCAGTTCACAAGACAGCATACATAAAATGCTTCTTACATAATCGTGAACAATACAAATCACCAGGGCTTCAACAAGACAATGGCTCTTAAGGCCCGTTCATACGAGCGATTAGTTGTCTGATTGGTAGGGCGACATCATGTCTCACGACAAGGTGCAGTTAAAGAACGTGCGGGTTCACACGAGCAACGCGCCAATTACCACTTAACATGCACTCGATGCGGTCTCTGATTGGCAACTACTTCAAACAAGCGTTTATTTGTCGGATTGATCGGGCAACACAGGATGCACGAGGCCTCGTTGCAGTCCGTAGGCCTCAGTGCAGACACTATACCTCATCACTGGAGACAGCAGGCCTGCGAGCGAGCCCTGTTCTGCTGGCGAGTGACCATGACAGCCGTAGCGACGGATTTGAAGCTCGGCGGCTTCAGTCGACTATGTGTGATGCGCTGGGTCGACAGTGCTGTCATCTGGCGGTGCTCGTTCACCGTCGTCCCGATCTTCTTGACGTCACTCGACAACAGCAGCGACTGTGCCGGGGCTGTTTCCAGGTGGCGCCGACGGCTCGCCAGGTGGCGCACGATGTCGTGCACGTGACTGGCGACGCCGAGTACGACGGTGAAGACCATCACGCGTCCGTCGTCGCAACCGATGAGCAGCGTGCGATCATCGGCACCTACCCGGATGCACGTAGCGACGGCGTGAACGAAGAGTCGCGCCTTGCGTTGACCGTCCGACGACCGGAACACGAGAAGTTCGCGTCTGGTCGCCGACAGTGCTGCCACGTAGCGGCCGTCGACGATTAGCTGCACCGTGTCGGGACTGATAACGTCGCTTATGTCTAGTGACGTGACCAGTCTTCCGGTGATGATCTCGTAGAGCCCATTGGCGCCGTCTAGGGCGAACGACCGCTGTCGCGAGAACGCGACCCGTTCGACGTCCGAGTGAGGACTGGGGAAGCCGTCGAACCTCTTGAGGACGCTGTCCTTGCGCACGTCGTAGATGAGTGCGCCGTTCGCCGCCGTCGCCCGGTCCGTCGTTCCGTCCGCGCGGTACCGGAAGTAGCGCGTGCCGCTGCCGTAGATGACGACGATGCTATCGTCGCTGAACGGACGAACGTCAACCAGGATGTCGTCGTCGCCGGCGCTGCTCCACAGCTCGTGCAGCAGGATGGAGTGTGTGCCCCGCCACTGCCGCCCGAGGCTGTGCACGCACATACGCACCTCGTACCTGGCCTCGCTGTCTTGGGCGGCGTCGCCGGCGAACTTCTCCTGCTGCATGAACACCAGGTAGCTGCCGGTGAACGTGAAGAACGGTTCGCTGATGACATCACCGTCCGGCACCTCCAGTCGCTGCACGTCGCCACTGTCGACATCCATGCAGAGACAGTTGTAGGCAGTGAGCGACCAGTCCGCGGCATTACAATACTGACACTGGAAGAAGACGACCTTGACGTCGCGTGGCCCCAGTACCACGTGCCTAGTGAGCGGCACAGTCTTCAGCAGACGACCCGTTGCCACGTGCCATAGCTTGTCCTCTCGGAGCAGCCGCCAGGGGCCTGGTGACATCATCGAGGTGACTGCCAGCGTCCCGTGCGGCGACAGCTTCACGTGGTTCAGGTGCGCTCCGATGGTGGCGCTGTGCTCCAGCACGTGCTCGCACTCGCCCGTTGCCATGTCGACGACGCGCGCCTCCGCCAGATGGCGCCCGGTGCAAATGAAATATGCAGCGTCGGTGGCGACGTCTAGCGACACGACAGCGCCCTTGACGACTGCGTCGATGTAGCGGATGCCGGAATCGATGTTGTTGAGGTTCCACACCTAAAACACCCCGCCATATCTGATGAAAACCCAGAAATGTCTCAGAAAACATCCCAGAAATTCTCGGCTGATTGTGTATGCTCGAACCACCCTTTTCAATACCCTGAGGACGGTCCTGCTTAACAACAAAAACAGGTCAACTGCACACTAAACACAACTGAACTACTTGCATCAATGTGGTTGCAGTGGCACTTTAAATTTAGCACGAACATACAATTTACTTATTATTTATGTGTGAAGGGTCCGTGGGTCGTTCTCAGAGGAACAGAGCTTTTTCAATAATAATAATAACTTATTTATGTAGTGCCGTATAACCGAAAACATAATCTGTTCAGAGATACTTAAATTACAACATTGATAGCATTATTATTACAGCAAAAATTCATAAATCAATATAATAGTGATGCTTAAACACAAGCACACATTTGTACAATTAGTAATGCACACGTAGTAGGCGTAGAAGTTAGATAACAGTTAGATAAGAGACATCGGTGAAGCGCATTGCCTTCCTAAGCTACTTTTGTATGCTGCACTGAAACATCTGATACAAAATAAGTTCCTCCGATATTTCGAAGATGGCCTGTTGTGACGTTTAGTGTATATTCCTTTGTACAGCACCAAGACGTCACCTGCATGGTGGAGTCAGCAAGCACAGTGACGGCCATGTTGACGATGTCGCACGTGAGGAGACGACGGACAGGCGACACGGACGATTGCAGCACGCGCAAGGGCAGTCCGGTGTTCGTGCGCCACAGACACACGTACGTGTGGCGGGCGGCCACTACCATGGAGTCGTCGGCCACGAACGCGGCGTCAGTGAAGGTGGACAGTCGGTCCACGAACACTCCGTCCGGCATCTGACAGATGTCGTGTGTCACCCTCTCGGGACTCCTCGACGCGTCGATCAAGTACATCCCTGCAGGCCGGTGGACAGTAAGAATTCGGTTTCTTATAATAATAATAATAATTATTATTATTATTATAAAATACTTGCATAGCGCCTAATAATCAAACGTGTTTGCTCTCGGCGCTTTGCATACCATGTAATGATGACATAAAGTATGTATTAAAACCATGCAAACAACAATTCTGCTTACAAAACCCGGGATGTAGTTAAAATTAACTAGTCCATGACAAAGTTAATAAATACATAGGTATACCATAAATAATATGTAATGACAAAAACAAAACATTTAGTAATAATAATAATATATATATAAAAAAGATTGCAGGATACAATAGGGTAAAAACAGCAGTGATCCATCTGTAGGAAAAGATTGAGGCTGTTTAGAAATATCCCTTTGCGATAGCACAGTTCCAATCTGCGATATAAATGCGGTCGCTGTGTAAACTATTTAATGCTTCCATTGAAAAAATATATGCTAGAATTGTGCTGAGCGAACAAAAATTTCGGCGCCAGAAGAATATAGGCGGAGAATTGTATTGTAAACTGCGATAGTTATTTGGCGACAACATACGTCGAGAGCAGCGGACGAGTATCCGGTCATGCGCGTGAGACAGCTTGAAGTCACGTGTCTCCAGGTCGGCAAGCACGCGATTGGTGGCTGCTCGCTTCTGGATGACGTTGAAGCGGTACGCCACAATCTGCTTGTTCCGGAAGAGAATGTAGTAGCGGCAGCTGTCCGAGGTTGCTACGATTTTTGCCGGAAGATCTGGCGCCTGCGCAGTGCAGCGTCGCTCCATCAACGGAAGTCGGTGCAGCAGTATTCGGTGTTCGTCATTGCAGACGATGTGAGACTCGTCCGTGCTAATGGCGACAGCGTGCGCCCGGAACTGGTAACAACATTCCATATAGAGTAGTGTGGGACAAAACGAACCCCTTTAGAGGCAAACACGATTTGGCCTACTTATTTTCATTTCAGGCGGAAACGGTTAACGCAGTCATGTATACACGTCTGATCTAATAGTAATATAATTGCAGAACCAACAACACAACAGCAGTAACTACATTTTAGATGCAGTTTAGTTGCAGTCCTACAAATTTAGCAAATTTCGTCATGCAGGGCAAAGCACACTCCCGGTTCACGACCTCCGCCTACTGTATATTATATAGTATGCAATTATATCCATGGTTTTATATTTTGCCGTACACGTGTTTGAACATTGAGCATATTAATGCACAACATCGATATGTAGACCTTGTTTAGTTAGAGGTAATGATTGGAAGATTGAAAGTGGCATCTGTCGATATAGCTGGGGTGAGCTTTGCCCAACACTACTGTACGTTTTACAATATTTTAAAGCTGTATTCTCAATTCATTTAGCCCATCACTAACCGGGCTCGTTGATGTTCAAATATTCAGTGCATGAATAGTTTAATATGCGCAGTTGATTTAATAAGAAAGTGTATAGTTTTGTTAAAATTATCGAAAGAATTGATTTTGATCGTTAGATCGTGTAACTTGCGGAAGTTTGAATGTCATCATGCCGTAGTCCCACATTGGTCACTGTTCGCCGTTTTTCGGCTATTTCCCCGATGATTTCATTAAAACTAAATGGAAAATCTGCACAAACGAGAGAGAGAGCATGTCGCAGTGGATACTAGATAGGTTTGAGTTTTCGCGAACTTATTCTAAGACAAGGCGAGCAAAAAATTTCATTGAGCAGGGACCTTTAATATAGCATACCTGAAGGCGTTCTAGTTGACGAGCGTCTTGCGTGTCGAGAACAATCGGACTGGCGGCCTGCAGTAGCGTAAAGGCCGTGTAGCGGTCCGACACCGCCATGTCGCCTACCTGGGGACACAGCAGGTGAGATGTGGACCGGACGTGAGTGTGAATTTGTGAGGAAACGGATACGAGACATTGGTGATTACAAACAAGTATTAATTAACCGAAGTGGACGTGTCACTGGGCTTAATTGATTATGCACGTGACCACAAGGAGGCGCTGTTCTCGAAAGTATCCACATGTCTGCGTGTACTGCCCTCGCAGACTATGCCACTTTCAAACCATCGAAGTATGTGTTTCGTTATATGTTACAGTATTCAGAATTTTACTGCAAAATAAATCATATGTCTAACTAAGACAAGCATCAGTTTATAGGCATTGAACCATATTAACTTGAGAAAGTTTCGTTAGTCGCTGGTGCTATGACAACCACAGAAGCAGGGCTGCCAGCTGTTACCCGGGACGACATTATATGACAAACGGAGGATCATTCATCCTATCATGTCGTCGTTGACTAAGCTGCGTCGTCGACGCTTATGTCGTGACTTGTGTGGCTGAGAGATGAAGCCCACAGCAGGTTACAGCAGGGAGCGTCCACTTCTCCTGGCATAGACACCAGGTTGAAGGGAACTACGACTTTCAGTGTCTCTTAAAAGGACGCAGGCGAGGTGAGGCTAGCGAAGGTGCCTAAGTTTCGGAACAACAACAGATGGATTCAACCCCGGTCCTCTCGACTGACAGTCTGGCGTTTTAACCGCCGAGCCACTGGGGAGGTGAACAGGTGTTATAGAAGGTAAGAACGAGCCACTGGGGATGTAAACAGATGTAATAGAAGGTAAGAACGAGCCACTGGGGAGATAAACAGGTGTTATAGAAGGTAAGAACGAGCCACTGGGGAGATAAACAGGTGTTATAGTAGATAAGAACGAGCCACTGGGGATGTAAACAGGTGTTATAGTAGGTAAGAACGAGCCACTGGGGATGTAAACAGGTGGTATAGTAGATAAGAACGAGCCACTGGGGATATAAACAGGTGTTATAGTAGGTATGAACGAGCCACTGGGGAGGTAAACAGGTGTTATAGTAGGTAAGAACGAGCCACTGGGGATGTAAACAGGTGTTATAGTACGTAAGAACGAGCCACTGGGGAGGTAAACAGGTGTTATAGTAGGTAAGAACGAGCCACTGGGGAGGTAAACAGGTGTTATAGTAGGTAAGAACGAGCCACTGGGGATGAAAACAGGTGTTATAGTAGGTAAGAACGAGTCACTGGGGAGGTAAACAGTTGTTATAGTAGGTAAGAACGAGTCACTGGGGAGGTAAACAGGTGTTATAGTAGGTAAGAACGAGTCACTGGGGAGGTAAACAGGTGTTATAGTAGGTAAGAACGAGCCACTGGGGAGGTAAACAGGTGTTATAGTAGGTAAGAACGAGCCACTGGGGAGGTAAACAGGTGTTATAGTAGGTAAGAACGAGTCACTGGGGAGGTAAACAGGTGTTATAGTAGGTAAGAACGAGCCACTGGGGAGGTAAACAGGTGTTATAGTAGGTAAGAACGAGCCACTGGGGATGTAAACAGGTGTTATAGTAGGTAAGAACGAGCCACTGGGGAGGTAAACAGGTGTTATAGTAGGTAAGAACGAGCCACTGGGGAGGTAAACAGGTGTTATAGTAGGTAAGAACGAGCCACTGGGGATGAAAACAGGTGTTATAGTAGGTAAGAACGAGTCACTGGGGAGGTAAACAGGTGTTATAGTAGGTAAGAACGAGCCACTGGGGAGGCAAACAGGTGTTATAGTAGGTAAGAACGAGCCACTGGGGATGAAAACAGGTGTTATAGTAGGTAAGAACGAGTCACTGGGAAGGTAAACAGGTGTTATAGTAGGTAATAACGAGCCACTGGGGAGGTAAACAGGTGTTATAGTAGGTAAGAACGAGCCACTGGGGAGGTAAACAGGTGTTATAGTAGGTAAGAACGAGCCACTGGGGATGAAAACAGGTGTTATAGTAGGTAAGAACGAGCCACTTGGGATGTAAACAGGTGTTATAGTAGGTAAGAACGAGCCAATGGGGATGAAAACAGGTGTTATAGTAGGTAAGAACGAGCCACTGGGGATGTAAACAGGTGTTATAGTAGGTAAGAACGAGCCACTGGGGATGAAAACAGGTGTTATAGTAGGTAAGAACGAGCCACTGGGGATGTAAACAGGTGTTATAGTAGGTAAGAACGAGCCACTGGGGATGTAAACAGGTGTTATAGTAGGTAAGAACGAGCCACTGGGGAGGTAAACAGGTGTTATAGTAGGCAAGAACGAGCCACTGGGGAGGTAAACAGGTGTTATAGTAGGTAAGAACGAGCCACTGGGGAGGTAAACAGGTGTTATAGTAGGCAAGAACGAGCCACTGGGGAGGTAAACAGGTGTTATAGTAGGTAAGAACGAGCCTGACCTGTATAGTACAGTCGAGTTTGATCTCAGCCACCATCTCCCGGCTGTCCACCCGGTACGTCTGCACTCGGTCGTCGTCCTTGAACGTGTTCACAAACACGCCGCTAGGGGTCGGGTAGACGCGAGACCCGAACGGCAGCGTCAGATCGGGGCGGCGCTCTCCGGAAGTGACGCTCCAAGCATGCATCACAGTGCCCTCTATTGGCTTTGTCGTCAGCAAAACTGTATTGATCTGCGCGTTTTGCACAAGTTGGATGTCCACCTGGCGCCCTCTGCCGAGGTCCGCCTCACACACGTACTGCAGCGCCCCTCCCGGACTAGTGTACGTCTGCCAAGACGGCACCAGGGGGCAGTAGGTCTGCGCGCCGAGGTCGCACTGGTCGATGAGACTGCGGATGTTGGCGTACCGCGAGTAGAACGGAAGTAGTCGCCCACTCAGCTCGACGCCCAGAACGTTCGCGTCTTCCGCAAGCGCTGATTCGCACATACGCAGAACGTCGGCGACAATGGCCACCTCCCTGGCGTCGATCAAGTTGTAGTCAGCCAAGATGCCGTGCACGGAGCAGACGCGCAGCTTCGTTGCGAGCCACTGGAAATTAAAGAGGACGTCGTCGTAGAGTTGTCTCTTTCGCCCCGCCGCCGCCAGGTGGTGCGGCCACTGGTTGAGCTTACGCACATTGGCGCGCTCCGTGTCGGTGAAGGTCGTGAAGGCGAACGGCTGCTGCGGCACGTAGCGCACCGCGCCTCCGTCTGAGAACGACGGCTCTGACTGCCTCTCCCCGGACGTCAACGGTTTCCGTCGCATCCCACACCACAAACCCTCGTAGTAGTCCGCCATGATGCCGTGGATGTTCTCTCTCTCCGCCCGGTCGGTCAGGTACCGCGAGTGCGCCACCTGGTAGAAGTATCGGTTACACCAGTACATGACGAGTGTCTCGTCCGCCTGTCGGTCGACGAGATCGCACGAGATGTCATCGCGGAGACGCAGCCAGAGGAAAGGGGGCATGCGACGGACGGCCGGCGTCCAGACAGGGAAGACAGAGTCCAGGACGGCGTCATCCAGCGACAGCAGGTCTAGCAACTCCATCTCGCTGTACTCACAAACACCACAACACCACATTACGACAACTACTTCAATACAACTTCATATTATATTAAATCGTATAACAATATTTAACCAGATTGCCAACCGAGGCAGAAGGCCCAGACAGTAAGTGGACAAGGAAGCAATTAGCTTATCGAGAGCCAAAAACATTTTTCATTTATGTGTCACCCGTTCCTCTGAGATACCTGTAAATTTTGTTTTTGAATATAGTCACGCTGCTAGCATTTACACAATATGTAAATAGTATGTTCCATTCATCCATTGTCCTCTGTGAGAACGAGTACTTCCTGATATCCGATATACACTGATCATTCACTAATGTTGCTGCGTGTCCTCTGGTTCTACTATAATTGAGTCGATCACAAAGAATAATTGAGAGTATTTAATTACACTGACAGTAACTGAAGTTTTTCAATTTCAACTAGATGTTTAGTTTTAGCAATAACTCCCGTGGTGGTACAAACAAATGTTAATTCTTAATTAATAACAGTGTTATTCTAAGGCCAGTTTACACCGGCGATTTGTGCCCCAATTGGTCAGAAGACACCGTGTCGCATCACGATACGCACCTAATTGATATATTTGTTTAGACCAGCGACGTGTCTAGACACTACGACCTGGATCTCGACTCGCGTCATACCGATTTGAGCTCACGACCACTGCTTTAAAATGGCCGCTGACTGTCGGTCAGATTCGGACCATTCCCAAGTCCAATGGTAGCTAGTGCTAGCCACACAATAGCCGATACAATTAGCCCCGCCAATCAGTCTCGCGAGAGTATTTCCATGACAGATAATTGCAACGCGATACCGTACGACCTCGTGTTGGCCGACAAATCGGACAATTAATCGTTCGTGCAAACCGGCCTTGACACTATCATAATTATATGATTCAACATTAATAAACTAGGCTCCAAGCGGACGCTGATCTCACCTGAGTCCGTCCCTGGCAGCTGTCAAGTAACCGAGGGCATGTCGCACAAACACCCAACCGTGCTTCCTCTCCATCGCCCCCAGCAGCGCCTCGATGCATGCGCTGATGCACGTGGGCAGCGCGTGTTTCTCCACGTCATCGTTGGCCTTCCACCTGGCGGCCTGCTCGTGCGTCAACTTGGCGAACAGCGCCGTCTGCGTGTGCGTCATCGCCTCTTTTATCGCCTTGTTCTGCGTGAACGTCACCGCGCGGTTGGCGCGCGCCAGTCCAGCCATGATCACCTGCGCAGTGACGTCATCGAAAGTTATTTGGTAGGGTACGATATAGAACGCCACATCGGACATGAAGAATTTAATTATGTGAAATAAAATGCACCACAGTCGTCGATTACAGTTTCAATTGAAGTATTAAAAAAACCTGGTCTACAGACGTACGTAAGATGCAGATGACTTAAGCCTAAGGCAGGGGTTCCCAAATAGGGGCCAGGGACCCGCCATGTAGTTCCAAGGGGTCCTCGGCAAATGTGCAACATTATTTTAGAATTGCACATTACGGGTGAAGCACAAAGCTGGGGTCTCAGCCATAATAGAGAGGTTAAGCGCGCCAAGCGTGATTGTGAACTACCATACCCGTCCAAATGTAACAAGGTCTCACAATGACGCTGGAAACGTTGAGTTATATGTGAAAATGCTTAATTAATACATATTAGGCGCACAAACGTCACAAAATACCAACGAACTTGTCGTACAACTTGTAGCTAACGTGTGAAACAACGCTGTGAACGTGTACGGGTAAACACGGTACGCGGAAACCCCAGGGAAAGCACGCACATCTCGGTGGTGTCATTCACCATTTCTACGCGTACACGTTACAGGTTTGGCGTGTTGAACCTCACTGATGCACGAAGTAACATATCCGGTGACGGAAATAAAGTAGTATGGTTTCCCCACCTCGTAGCACAGGGAGCGCTCCAACGGCTTCACATGCACGTAATATCGCTCGGTGTCGGTGATCTTACTCCGAAGTCGCCAGAGTGCGGTGCTCTCCGCGTTGGCGCTTACGATGATCTTGACGTTCTGCGAGACTTGTGAGGGCAGCCAGTCCATGCGGTGAGCGTCGTCAGCGGTGGAGAGATGGTCGAGGGCGTCAATGAACAACAAGACGATTCCCCGGACCTCGCCGCTCTACAACCACCAACAACTTATGAAAAGTAAAGGTGCGTTCTTACATAGCGTAGTATTCTGACTTTGGGACTGTTCAAAGCTCTTTATACTTTTCCGGGAAGCATTCAGCCACGCTGCAATTACTGAGTGGAGATTATTCGTTCACATTTCCACCACTGTCTATAGCCAGGTGCTCATTTACAGCTGAGTGAACTGTGACAACGTGGGGTGAACGACATTGCGGTAGTTTCGAAACAGCAGCAAGATAATTCGAACCCGGGTTCTCACGACGGAGAGTCCGACATTCCAACCGCTACGCCACGTAACGATGTAATAATTGATCTGCAAGATTAATTCCAACTGTACATACATAGTTTGTTCGTACTGTTCAACATGTCGGTACAAAGTATGGTTGTTGTCGCCGTACAATCATGGCATACGGTAGAAACTATATAGTTCAGTGTTCCAGTCAGTTGATCGAGATACACCGATACTAGACTCGTCCCGATAGGTAATTTCCACGAAGACTGCCGTACTGCGCATACAATGGAACAGTTGCCAAGTGCGTGGCAAAACTCAATACGTCGCACTGCTCGATCAACTAGCACCGTGAGGGGTCAGGAAAGAGTAACGCGAAACAGGAACTATCAGTGATAACGTTAGAAATCCGACCATGTCCGCGAGGATAGGATGAGAGACGAGAGAGGGAGGGAGGGAGGGAGGGAGAGAGAGAGAGAGGGAGAGTGAGAGGGAGAGGGAGAGGGAGAGGGAGAGGGAGAGGGAGAGGGAGAGGGAGAGGGAGAGGGAGAGGGAGAGGGAGAGGGAGAGAATAACAATAATATGTTTTATTTGTTACAGCATCAGATCCAACATGCGAAAAACAACTATATTAAAATACTACTAGCAATAAAACATTATTGTATAGCACAATAATTACTACCTGCACGAGAGCCCGGAAGTGACGCTTCACTCGCTTGTAGTCGTGGGGGATGCGGTGGCGATAGCCTTGCGTCGCGTACGTGATCTGATGCGATAGACTGAGCAGGAGCCGTCGGATGTCGCTGCTGTCGGGGGTGGCGCCGCAGAACCGAATGGCGACCGTGGAGCTGACCACTCGGCCCGTGTCGATGAGCCACTGCTGGGTCAGACTGGCCGCTCGCGCCATCAGGGCGCTCTTGCCTACAAACAGGGTCAGGTCACCATTTTACTTCTGGGGTCATGTCATTCGAATAAAGTGCCAAAGATTTTTACACGAGGATTTCTACACCCTGGAGAAATAGTCACGAACACGGAAAATGGCACAAAAATCAAAGTATACAGCTTTTATTAAAACGTAATCGTAGTTTTGCGCACAGCGTGGCACTGCCAGATTAGTTTCAATTGAAAAATAATAGTAGTTTTACACCAACATTACGTAGCATTCTTAGTCGGTGTGAAATTGCTGTATTTCTGCTGCTGCCAAACATGTTAAACACCGATAACAATATTTAATTCTTTTGAAAATGCCTCGTACGTGTGACGATTCATTGCTGGCTACGAATATAGGGGTCTAGTCGCCTTGTCAAGTTGGCGGATTCGGTGGAACATCTTATATATAGCTTAATACGTGGTAATTGTTATAATTTAATTAACAAAGGTGGATTGGTCATGCTCTACGGAAACCCCCATCTACCCATCTAATATCACCAGACAAGCACTAATATGGAACTCCCAAGGGAAGAGGAGAACAGCACGGCCCAGAAACACCTGGCGACGAGACGTGGAAACAGAACTGAGGAATATGGGCTACAAGTGGAGTGCAATAACATCGACAGCATAAGCACAGTGGAGAGTTTTTTGCAGTAAGCAAGCAAGCAAGCAAGCAAGCAAGCAAGCAAGCATGCAAGCAAGCAAGCCAGCCAGCCAGCCAGCCAGCCAGTCAGTCAGTAAGTAAGTGAGTAAGTAAGTAAGTTATTACCTGTGCCAGGATCCCCGTGTATGACGAGGGCTTGGTTCGTCTCATTGACCACGTAGTGCCGAATGCGCTCCAGCAACGCGTCGCGACCGAGGAAGCGATCGCAGTGTTGTCGCGCTATCTGCCAATTCTGCACGATGTCCTCGTAGAACGGGTCTGACACTACGCTGCATCGTCGCGCCATCTGCTGGTCTACCGTCTCGCGAGTCCGGTTGTAGAACTCGTCGCACATCCGCTCCAGGTAGTCCGTATGCTCATGCGCGTCGATTCCTTCCGGGTCGTTCCACATTACGCTCTCGTGGAAAATGGCGTCGTTGCCAAGCAACGCGTAAATGGCGTTGCGTATCCGCCACGCTGACTTGTGGGTCTTCACGTCGATGCAGTTCGTGTTGGGCGAGAGGTCAACAAACTTGCCAACTTTTGCTCGGTCCAAAAACTTGGTCAGGTTGGAGACGGTGCGCTGGAAGCAGAGGCAGCGCTCGGCGCGAGACGGCGGAAGTCGCGTTTTTTCCCGGTACGTGTCGCTGTCGTCGACTCTCACGAGAGCTTCTGCCAATTCCCGCTCCACCGCTGGAAAGAAAATGGCGCGCCGTGTCAACCATGTCACAAGCAAATGGACGACGGAGCATCGGTAAAACACCCACCAACTACAAAATGTAGTTTTACTGTGACATAGGAATATATGAACAATACACAGACCGCTACGTTCTCTCATAAAATGACCTTGGCAGAAACAAATGTTTTCTTCAATTGTTCAGTTGCTTGTGACATGTTAACCTGCATAAAACGAAATCATTACCAGGCGTTTGCAGTTGCCATAGCAACCTCTCACTGACTTGTCCAGTTTCGACGCAAATAGCCGCGGTCTTCAACAATATTTGACCAAGCTGGACTTTGATACCAGGCCAGCTTCTTCTTTCAAATCCTGAAACAGGCGAACCCGTAGCACTGATATAATCAAAAGATAACGCAAATTATAAACAGCAAAACAAAAGGCACATATATTTACCTGTTTAAAATGTTCGTTAACATAGGCCCTGTCCCTTGGTTGAGACGGTTGTATGTGTACGCTTATTTGAACGAATTATGTTTGGGTGCCTGAGCGCGCGTGTGCGTGTGTGTGCGCGCGCGCGAGCATGTGTGTGTGTGTGTGTGTGTGTGTGTGTGTGTGTGTGTGTGTGTGTGTGTGTGTGTGTGTGTGTGTGTGTGTGTGTGTGTGTGTGTGTGTGTGTGTGTGTGTGTGTGTGTGTGTGTGTGTGTGTGTGTGTGTGTGTGTGTGTGTGTGTGTGTGATTATGCGCGTGTGCGTAAGTGTGTGAGTAACACCTGGGTAAGCATACTCACGTGCTAGCGTGCTAGCGTGCTAGCGTGCGTGCGTGCGTGTGTGTGCGCATGTATTTATTTATGTATCAATGTGTGGGAAACACAATACCTGGGACGGATTCCACCGAGCGTAGTGCGTACACGTTTGGCACGGCGTTCGTTTCTCGGAAATACCACGTGTCCAGCAGCGTGACGTCATCTTCCCGGCAGTCCTCACTCTCCTTCAGCACGAATCGCATCGCCTCGAACTCGCCGCGCTCTATGCACGAAGGCAGCGCCACCTCGGAACACTTCTGACCCAGAAACACCTAACAAATACAACGGTTGTCGTCACGTGATACATCGTCTAATCGTGCGGCCTTAGATACGTGAAGGATCTAATACGAAACAGTTACAATCACGTGACTCAGGTAACCGGATGACTCCTCTAAAGGTAATATAGGGTGATAAGAATCGGTCGTGTGAACACTCTCGCGAAACCGATTAGCGAGATCAATTTGTGGCAACGATTGTGTCGGTCTAATTGGGGGTTACACTACGACCGGAGGTTGCAACAATTTGGCCGTTGCTCGTCTAACGAACACATAATGTAGCTGCACGTGCATTGTCATGCGACACGGTATCGCCCGACTACTTGAGGCACACATCGCTCGTGTAAACCGGCTTTAACGCGATTTCTGCTGTCCTGCGGTGTAGTGGAATGTCTGCTAAACTGGTGACATCATAGCGTTTACGCAACATGTGATGTGTATTAAACGAAACGAACTGCCTATTTGGTTTCCGACCAATACTCAAACACCTTACAACGGTTTACGACGAAGGACTCACTGCGAAGTCGGGGCCTGCTGACAGTTGCTGACATCGCTGTAGTTCACTCAAGTACATATCCATCTCCAGGTGTTCATCCTTGATCTCCTCTGGCCGGACCCCCCAACGTGGGTCGATCGCCTGCAACGT
Organism: Lamellibrachia columna; assembly: GCA_963662155.1. Lineage (NCBI taxonomy): Eukaryota > Metazoa > Annelida > Polychaeta > Sabellida > Siboglinidae > Lamellibrachia > Lamellibrachia columna. Next base: position 47,717,301 of record OY759269.1, on the reverse strand, counting down.
CGCGCGTATGTAGTAATAAAAACTAATAAAAATAGGGGCGCATCAAAACGAAAGGGTTAGGAACTCATCCAAGTAAATACATTCATTGACGCGCTCTTTGTGGTCATAAACTCCGTTCATTAATAATCTCAAGTTACGAATGCTCTCAGATTGATCACTTCTACCCGTAATAGTGTAATATCAGATCTTACATCTGCTTTCACATTTTTAAAATTTACACATCACTGAAACATAGTTTTTAGAAATAATTTTTTTTTAATTTACACATCACTGAAACATAGTTTTTAGAAATAATTTTTTTAAATTTACACATCACTGAAACATAGTTTTTAGAAATAATTTTTTTTTAATTTACACATCACTGAAACATAGTTTTTAGAAATAAAATTTTTTTAATTTACACATCACTGAAACATAGTTTTTAGAAATAAATTTTTTTTAATTTACACATCACTGAAACATAGTTTTTAGAAATAAATTTTTTTTAATTTACACATCACTGAAACATAGTTTTTAGAAATAAATTTTTTTTAATTTACACATCAATGAAACATAGTTTTTAGAAATAATTTTTTTTTAATTTACACATCACTGAAACATAGTTTTTAGAAATAAAAAATTGTCAGGCTGCTATTTGCTATGACGCTTTGGAATAAATAAATATCATTTGGATTCATTCTATGATTATGGCAACGCACACAATCCAATGCCAGTAGGCAATGGCAGAGACGTTTCACCGAGAGGTGGCGCTGTTGCATCAAGTTTGAACTTCAGGGCGTGTATTCCAAAACTTTAACTTATATAATCTCGTAGTACCTGCCGGTGTTACATTCAAGCAGTGAGGTGATGAGTTGCACTTACAACGAAGTCTAGTCCGTAGCGCTCCCGGCAGTAAGCGGTCAGCTTAGAGTAAGTCTGTGCCATCAACGCTGTTCTCTCCTCCACCATATCTGTGCGTGACAAACGAACAAGCCGTCAGCAGACATTTACTCGCAAGCCACGACATGTACATTGATATATGTTATGGTGAGCGTTTATTTCCGGAAACAAGTGTTTAATTATTGACCGAATTATTATTGTTAGGGTTACTACCACTGGAACTCGAGAACGTTTGAGATGCACCAAGAGGAACGAACTCGTCCCTTTTTTGCTAGTGCAATATCAATCAATCAATCAGTCAATCAATTAATCAACCAATACTTAAATCAATCAATCAATTGCTGTAGAGAACGCGGATGTAACAAGTAGTGCCACCTACCGGTGAAGGTCGCCGACACGAAGAGTCGCACAACTCGTTGACCCAATTCCGGGAGGTCAGCGAGGTCACATCTTCCTCGCAAGATGGAGTCAATGAGAAGCGTCTGGTCGGGAGGCAGATTGAGGAATCGCAACGGTTTCTCCTTGTTCTCCCTCTCGGACGCAGGCAGGCGCTCGAGCTCGACAACATTCTCCCGGTATCGCTCCCTGAAGCCGGGAACCTCCTCTGGAAACACATCGTACACCATACATTGCAATCATTCGGGGGTTGTTGATGATTGTGACAAAACTGAATGAAACATCAATGATCCTTATGATGAAATGTTACATCTTACTAATAACAACATAAGCTGTTGACATATTTAACTTATTTTACAGCAAATTACTTCTATACTATAAAACAATTTGTACCTGTGCGTGCCTGCGTGCCTGCCTGCCTGGCACGCAGGCAGGCAGGCACATATATATATATATATATATATATATATATATATATATATATATATATATATATATATATATATATATGCGTGTTTTCTACGATTGTTCCGAGTTACGTGATCTAGGTCAAACGTCCACATCAGTTCCTCCGTACAGTACGAACGCTTCGTGAAACCCGCAGTGGTACGTGATTTTGGTTCTTGAAGTTGTATCCATCATTGCCATTGGTATTGCTCTACCACAACTTGCCTGGGTAGTTCAAGGAGTCATAAGCTCATTCAGTGGTAGCCTTTTCTCCCGTGCAACGCCGTGTACTTCTGCTAGTACAATATAATTTAAACTCCCATAATAGTAGTGCATGCGACCTGTAGAGCAAAGGTATTGTAAGAATAACATACGTTTCTTCAATCCCAATGGTTTGATTGTCAACTGCTGCATACAACACGCACGGCATGTCTTAGCTTTGCAAACTTTAACTAGTTGGCAAAGCTACTATAAGTATGACAACATCTAGTTTCCTGCTGTTACGATGGTGTGATTGTGATTTCTTCAGTCATATAAAATTGCAATATACGCAACACAACATATCGTGTTTTCTATAGTCATATAAAATATATCGCACTTGTTGTATGGCGGTGGTCGTTTAAGACCAACCTCCTGTCTCTCACACCCCACCACCCTCGCAATTGTTGTACGGCGGTGGTCGTTTAGGATCAACCTCCCGTCTCTCACACCCCACCATCCTCGCACTTGTTGTACGGCAGTCGTCGTTTAGGATCAACCTCCCGTCTCTCACACCCCACCACCCTCGCACTTGTTGTACGGCGGTGGTCGTTTAGGATCAACCTCCCGTCTCTCACACCCCACCACCCTCGCACTTGTTGTACGTCGGTGGTCGTTTAGGATCAACCTCCCGTCTCTCACACCCCACCACCCTCGCACTTGTTGTACGGCGGTGGTCGTTTAGGATCAACCTCCCGTCTCTCACACCCCACCACCCTCGCACTTGTTGTACGGCGGTGGTCGTTTAGGATCAACCTCCCGTCTCTCACACCCCACCATCCTCGCACTTGTTGTACGGCGGTGGTCGTTTAGGATCAACCTCCCGTCTCTCACACCCCACCACCCTCGCACTTGTTGTACGGCGATGGTCGTTTAGGATCAACCTCCCGTCTCTCACACCCCACCACCCTCGCACTTGTTGTACGTCGGTGGTCGTTTAGGATCAACCTCCCGTCTCTCACACCCCACCACCCTCGCACTTGTTGTACGGCGGTGGTCGTTTAGGATCAACCTCCCGTCTCTCACACCCCACCACCCTCGCACTTGTTGTACGGCGGTGGTCGTTTAGGATCAACCTCCCGTCTCTCACACCCCACCACCCTCGCACTTGTTGTACGGCGGTCGTCGTTTAGGACCAACCTCCCGTCTCTCACACCCCCCACCCTCGCACTTGTTGTACGGCGGTCGTCGTTTAGGACCAACCTCCCGTCTCTCACACCCCACCACCCTCGCACTTGTTGTACGGCGGTGGTCGTTTAGGACCAACCTCCCGTCTCTCACACCCCACCACCCTCGCACTTGTTGTACGGCGGTGGTCGTTTAGGATCAACCTCCCGTCTCTCACACCCCACCACCCTCGCACTTGTTGTACGGCGGTGGTCGTTTAGGACAAACCTCCCGTCTCTCACACCCCACCACCCTCGCACTTGTTGTACGGCGGTGGTCGTTTAGGACAAACCTCCCGTCTCTCACACCCCACCACCCTCGCACTTGTTGTACGGCGGTGGTCGTTTAGGATCAACGTCCCGTCTCTCACACCCCACCACCCTCGCACTTGTTGTACGGCGGTCGTCGTTTAGGATCAACCTCCCGTCTCTCACACCCCACCACCCTCGCACTTGTTGTACGGCGGTGGTCGTTTAGGACCAACCTCCCGTCTCTCACACCCCACCACCCTCGCACTTGTTGTACGGCGGTGGTCGTTTAGGACCAACCTCCCGTCTCTCACACCCCACCACCCTCGCACTTGTTGTACGGCGGTGGTCGTTTAGGATCAACCTCCGGTCTCTCACACCCCACCACCCTCGCACTTGTTGTACGGCGGTCGTCGTTTAGGATCAACCTCCCGTCTCTCACACCCCACCACCCTCGCACTTGTTGTACGGCGGTGGTCGTTTAGGACCAACCTCCCGTCTCTCACACCACACCACCCTCGCACTTGTTGTACGGCGGTGGTCGTTTAGGACCAACCTCCCGTCTCTCACACCCCACCACCCTCGCACTTGTTGTACGGCGGTGGTCGTTTAGGATCAACCTCCCGTCTCTCACACCCCACCACCCTCGCACTTGTAGTAAGGCGGTGGTTGTTTAGGACCAACCTCCCGTCTCTCACACCCCACCACCCTCGCACTTGTTGTACGGCGGTGGTCGTTTAGGACCAACCTCCTGTCTCTCACACCCCACCACCCTCGCACTTGTTGTACGGCGGTCGTCGTTTAGGACCAACCTCCCGTCTCTCACACCACACCACCCTCGCACTTGTTGTACGGCGGTGGTCGTTTAGGACCAACCTCCCGTCTCTCACACCCCACCACCCTCGCACTTGTAGTAAGGCGGTCGTCGTTTAGGACCAACCTCCCGTCTCTCACACCCCACCACCCTCGCACTTGTTGTACGGCGGTCGTCGTTTAGGACCAACCTCCCGTCTCTCACACCCCACCACCCTCGTACTTGTAGTAAGGCGGTGGTCGTTTAGGACCAACCTCCCGTCTCTCACACCCCACCACCCTCGCACTTGTTGTACGGCGGTCGTCGTTTAGGATCAACCTCCGGTCTCTCACACCCCACCACCCTCGCACTTGTTGTACGGATGTGGTCGTTTAGGATCAACCTCCCGTCTCTCACACCCCACCACCCTCGCACTTGTTGTAAGGCGGTGGTCGTTTAGGATCAACCTCCCGTCTCTCACACCCCACCACCCTCGCACTTGTTGTAAGGCGGTGGTTGTTTAGGACAAACCGAGCAGTACTATTAATTTTGTATTTTCTCCAGGGTTTCAATGTTATTTTGGCTGTGTGAATTCCATGCTATTGCTCCATATTCTATCCAGGTCTTACTGACATATTATAGACTACCTCCTTAACTTTGTTATTGATGTGGATGAAGTGTTTGTTTGAGTAGACTAAGTTATTTTGCACATTTAAATGCAGTGCTACATACAACACGCATGAACTAACTTTAACTAGTTTGCAAAGGTTTCCTGCCGTCACGAAAGTCTGATTGTGATTTCTACGGCCATATAACATTGCTTAGTCCAGAACACTTTATAATATATGATCACGCCAAGGTATGGATGTGAATTAACCCGATAAATAGGCTGGTTTCAGATGGTGTAGGTGAATCGACTAGATTTAGGCTCATGAGTAATTGTGAGAAGGTGGAACTTTGATGTGTTGAAATCCATTTGCCATTTGTTATGATTTACTATCTTTAATATTATAATTATTTATATTCCAATATACGAATGTGAATTCAGTTCCCCGCCCGGTGCCGGTCTGGCTACTGCTGTAATTAAGAAATGCCAGACGCCTCGATAAACACCCGTCTACTGGAGACGGTAGCACGTCGTTGCCCGACACGCACCTTTGTGAAGCAGCCGGCCAGAGACGACGCGAGCCATTGGGGATCACAGCTTCTCCGTCTAATCGAATCACGGAATATCACCAACCGAAGCCAGCCTCGTCTTCCATTAATCCATTAAATATCACAGGATCTTTCCGACGCCGAGTACTCTGCCTGGTCGCCACTGTGGCCTTGATCGAGCTTGAGGCGTCGTTGCTGTGTTGGTTACTAACCGAGACTGTCGCCTGGCTGCGCGACCCACCCATTAATCTAATTAGTCTTGGTGCGGAACGCGGTCTATCCCGAGCACAGTGAGGCATTCAACCGTGACATTCGTAAGCATACTTGGCGGCTAATCGTGCGTTCTACCACTACTCGCATAGTTAGTCAACCAACTTGTACGTACTTGCTTGTCTGAATTGCATTCGCGGGGTCAAGTGACCTTGCTAAACTGTCCTACTGAACGTCAGTTACTCAATAGATTTTGAGTTGAGTTATGAATTCTCGTTATTGATTCCGTCCATTCTCAACAATTGGCTAGGAAGGCCGTTAAAATATGTAGGGCACACACACGCGCGTCGCATGCACACACACGCACTCGTGCGCTCACAGACGCGCACACGTACAAACTTACACAGGCACACAAACATACACGCGCAAGCATGCACGTACGTACGCACGCACACTTCCCTAGCCTAGCCTCAATGTGTTGAGGGTGCAGGCGGCAAGGCTGGCGAACGGGAACTATTTATGACGTGCAATTTAGAATGAAAATGTTAACGACTCTACTTCCGCCGACGACATCGCATCACGCGCAGTCATCGCATCCATAGTCGACAGTGTTACCTCCGGAATGACCTCAACTCCTGCACATCCGGCGAGGTTGTACGTGCTTCCGGAATGATAAAACTATTTTTGGTCTATATTACTCAATAATATTAATACCATTAATGTAATTAACTGTTCGTAGTTTTGTTTAAATTGTTACGTTATCTTTTAATTACACTTTCTGTCATGCCATTACAATGCGGTAGGGTGTGTCTATATATATATATATATATATATATATATATATATATATATATATATATATATATATATATATATATATATATATACGCCTCTGCCTGTTCGGTATTGTGTCCTTTGCTTGGAGCATACGATTTCCCAACCACTCGTTTCCTCTTGACTTTTCCGATCGGCCCCCGTCTCTTGACTTCCCCGAGCTCTCCTGCATTCAACCAAAACTCCGACCCCCGAGTTAACGTCGCCTTTCAAATAATTCATTTTCATCTCTAGTGTGTTTCATTATGTTCTAATCGTATCGTTGTCCTTCTATCTTATTTTTTATTTTGTCCTTATCCTTCTAGTCAGTTGCTAATTGGGTTCCTGTCCGTCTAGTTCAATACATATAAAAATAGATATACTTTTTTTTAAAGAAGCTTGTGTACAGCGGCGAGAAACCGTATTATCTGCTCAAATGCAAGGGTGTCATGCTACCGACTCATTGTGGCCACTTTAAAAGTAACCTGAATCAGAGACAAACCACACTAATTCATAAATCACGTTAAAAGAAATAACCGAATAATTGTCATGAAAGACAAATAACAAATGCTTTATATTTACATTAACCGTGATCTTTACTTCGCCAACAAGCTGGAGACTCTGTTTATTTTCCCACTGTTGATAGCCGGCTTGTCCGACTACGTCATCGTTGATTTTGTTCTGTTCTTTAATTCTTTCGTTCCTGCAAATGTTTCAAAAATATAATGATAATCAAAGTTTACTTAAATGTTGCATATATAACTATGGTAACGTGGGGAAAATAAGACAAGGTAAACATGATTATATGTTAATTTGTGCACACACACACACGCACACGCACACGCACACACACACACACACACCCTCTATCCATCCATCCATTATTGTGCATACGTATACATACATACATACGTATGTACGCACATACGAAATTCATGAATACGTACATACGTAGTACATGTGAGCATACGTAATGCATGAACAATAGCAATACTGTTAACTACAAGTATAAACTTATTGTGACACTTTGACAGTCATCACCGTCATGAAAGCCGTGAAGACACTCAGGTGGAGGTGACTTGCCCACATTCTGAGAATGAGCGAGGATCGTCTCGTGCACCGGGCTCTACTAGCAACGTCCCCACAGCGCCCGTCGCACGACCCTGACTCGCGGGACTCAGCTGTTCCCCACAGCGCCCGCCGCACGACCCTGACTCGCGGGACTCAGCTGTTCCCCACAGCGCCCGCCGCACGACCCTGACTCGCGGGACTCAGCTGTTCCCCATTGCAGCCGCATTTATTTTCTCAACAAAAATACAGGTACAATATCAATATTAATGTTGTTTCCTGGTCTTGCTAACGCATGACAAAGTAGGTCTAATGTGTCCCATATTACCCTTTGCATTGTATATTTATCTGTTCGGTCTTGGCTCTACATTTTCGTAGGTTTTCGTCGGATTGTACTTGAGCAGACTGGCGTCCATTTGACTTATCTGTGCAACGTTAACTAGTAACGTTTGTTACATCATTCGCGTGCACCCTCGTGACCGTGGAATTCCGCGTACACAGCTTCACTACGAGTCCGCCTGAAGGCGCCGTTAGGTCGTGCTCTTCCTCCTTGTTCCCTGCTTCCTCTTTGTTCCCTGCTGTACAGGGGTGAGGGTCAGGTACACTTATAATATTGGGAGCATGCCTCAGTTACACTTCCTGGTGTGTTACGCACGAATGTAAGGCACAGTAATTTGATGTGTAATTTTCCAAAAAAAGTCGTATCATCTGACATGACTGCATTTGAGCCAGGCACATTGGCAAGTTTGCTGGTAGAACCTGTTGACAGTGTAACTGTGGATTTTTAGATGATTTCAATAGGCGGCAGGATTTTTGGCAATTGTTTCGCCACAAGGCACGTGTGCGTAGTAATTCATGCAGAAATTGGTAAAAATTTACGGATGTGGCACGTTAAAGCATTTTAAATGAGTTAGAAGTATGAGACTTTGACTAAACTCGATCAGCATGTCAATGAGATGATGACAACGGCAGGTAAGAAGTTTAAGAATTTTTGATGGCCCCGTTTTCTTATAATCATGCAAAACGTTAACATAGTCGCCATTGGGAAACGTAACAGTAGGCTGAACCCTAATGTCGAGCCACTCTTTCTGTTCTTTCTTTCCATAGTTTTCTATCGGCAACCCCCTCTCTCCATCTTTCATCCTCCCCCGATCTTCTCATATCCCTCCTCACGCAGTCCTTCCATCTCAGCTGTGGTATTCCCCTTTTCCTGCATCCTTGGTATTTTTCCACCAGATTATTGCGGCTTTTAGACTCGTCTTGTCATGTCTTGTGTAGAATACTGACAAACACTCATAAGGAGTCGAACTGTTGGCTGGTTTGTATACGCATGGGGAGATTGCTAGTAGTCGTGTTTGGTTGGAACTGAGCGAGTTCTGTGGTTCTGGTTATTGTGTCTGGAAATGAGTTCTGATATTTTATTGTCCTGGGAAAATAGAATTTATAACATTTCTTGCTGGTGTGAGTGGTGTTTAAAGTTTTGCTATGGAGATGCCGTGATTGACGTTGCGCGGGTAATGTTTTGAACATGGAAAATTGGCTTTCTTCCAGCCAGGACACCCACAGTGGTAGCGACAACTGTCTCACAACTGTCTGTTGGCCAACACTCTTAACCTAAAAATGACTCTGTTAACTTTGCATTGTATAAGAATACATGATTTACAATCGGGTGATTTTCAGGCACATGGAGTCTCCTTTACCTTCGAAAAAAAAAATGGGGGATGAACAACTGCCCTATCACTGAGTATTGTCAGTCAGCTACCCAAACCCCTACACATGCGTGGGCATGTGTGGATGCATGTAAGACTCTTTTGTAGTAACTATGCTCACAAACATGCCAATCTAGGGGGAAATGGTGTGCTGGATCCATGTCTGCTAATAGAACGTCTTTGTACAATCGAGGTCACCTAGCCTGAACGCGACACTGATTAAATATACCATTGCTCAGACACTTAAATTAGTTAGTGCAACAGGCAGCAAAATAACAATGTTTATTTGTTCCCATTCAACAACAACAATGCATGTAAGCTGACCCAATAAAACATGATCACACCTATAAAAATTAAATGTATTAGTCCTAAAACGACACAGAACGTTAATAAACATGTATACACCACATAAATAAGTGTAGCAGCTACATTACATTTCAAAATACAGTATAACTTTGTTAATTAAAACTTTGATAACTCAAGTACCCGTCATAAATCGAATCACGAACCTGGTCCCTCTAGGACGAACCGCCTTGCGTAGCACAATTTACACAAACACACGAATAACTTAGTGTTTACCTGGTCCCTGCAACATCTAATTAACAAAGTTGTACTGAACATGAGGTATATTATTTTCTCATGATCATCTATAAATATAATAATAAAGGAAAATAGATATGCATATATGCAAATTACTAATGCATTGCAAACATAATTATTATTACAATATCTTCTAGTAATTGTGTGAACCCTATAAGACATGCAATGAGTCATAGACATGTGCTAACTATCACAACTAATGTAAAGTACAATTCAAATAATATTAATGGTTTGTTAATATTGTAAAAACGTTTCAAGATGATTTATAGTAGTCACATATTCATAACTTCAGCTGAACAAAAAACACAATTTCTAAAATGAACAAACAACCACAGGATGGAAGTGTACACATAACTGTCAATTCACTTAAATGACTGGGCTTAAAGCACAATGGGCATGATATAATTAATGCAGAATTACAATCAATATATATATAAGTATTATATATATATATATATATCATCTTTTGTCTGGCTTTGCAGTACATGTATTATTAACATTAGGAGGAAACAAAATCATGATTGTACTGCTGCATTAATTATATCATATATATATATATATATATATATATATATACTGTAATTGCCCGGTACACCTCACAACACAGTCATGTGTCATAATGTAAACCAGTGACTTGCCCTACAATACATGTGTTAGGTGTCTGTTGACATTTAAACTCAACAACATTTACCAGTAAATAACATGTGGAAATCTACCCACATTTCACTTTCACTGACTTAAATAAGTCAAACAGAATATAATTGTAATAAACTGTAATTGTTATCAAAATATGTATACTCATAATTGATATCTGAAGATTATTTTTAGTGTAATATTACTGTACATAAGGTGTAATCATCATGTTTGTTTTGTATAATCATTGTAATAAACCATATAACGAATTATGATCAAAGGAATACAGTTTGACAAAACATTCAGCAAACAGCTTAAAACTCACTTTAAGTCATGAGAGTACATACTATTGTTAAAATTGTTGAAAGAATTTACCATGATCATTAGATTCAGTAACTTGCGAAAGTGTGATTAAACTTTTATTGTCAAAGTCCAGGTGGTAATTTAATTCATGTAATTGGAATAAAAATTATAATGTTTTGGTCAGTTTTATCATAACAGTAAGGAAATTAGCCTACTGTCATAATGCTTCTTGATGGCCCACACTTGTTTCCACAAGAGCATTACTGCTGAAGCAGTGGGCACAGTTTGCCTACTGTCATAAGTGGCTGACTGGTTGTCCCAGTATTATCTAAAAGGTTCACAGTTGTCACTGCAAGAGCATGCCTGTTTTTTGTGGTTAGTTCTATTTGACCAAGTCAAATATTTGGTGCTCTTCAGAAGTATTAAAATTACCATTTTGGAGATGTCACAGAAGCAAACAGATACATTCCATATTTTTGAAGCTTGTCTACAGCTACAGTACTATGGTATATTATTTATCAAAAAGACCCATCACCGTCATCACAAAAAAATAACTATTGAAGTACTAATAGTCGAATCATAACACTCTAGTATGGCCCCAGTACAACTTAATCCACAACAGTGTAATTGCACTCTGATCCATTCAATAATGTACAGAAATGGCCCCAATTCAATGTGCAGAGCCGGAATAGTGCTTTATGAGAACATGCCTGGCTCATCTGTGAATTCATCCTGATCACAACTAAGTAGGTTGCGTCTTAGTTTCTCCTGCTCTGCGCTGCCAAAGCCAATAGACTCAAGATAGTTTCTGGGTGAGCCGTACCTACAAAAAGAAACGATGACATGATTAGAAGATACGAGTGAGCACCAGTACATTTGTTAGACCTGTTTCATGAGTCGGTTTAATTTTGAATTCAAAGTAGAAAACGTGTAACATATTTCTAATCAGAGGAACAGTTGAAACAAAAACATGTTTAAGTAATAAGTTCCAGCTGCCCTTTTCAGCTTGCAACTACAAAAACAGTTGACATTATATAACCATAAAGGAACTGCAGTAATTGCATTAGTTTGACCAAAGAAGCCATCATTGGAGGCTGACTGTTCAGAATGGCATCAGAAGAGAACAGAGTTGAACCACACAATTGGCTGATAAGAGGAATCACCACCAAAAACAGAGGTCTGCAAATCCTGCGCCTTCTCAGCCCACTGTCTTCACCTGCAACAAGTGGGGCAGAGACTGCCAGAGTGGGGCTCTTGAGACACACCAGGTGATGCACAACACAGAGCTGATCACCATGGTGCAAACCATTTTGTCTTGCGAGATAGAAGGATGCTGAAAATGACTGTGGGGAGCGGTGGTCTAATGGTTAGAGCACCCGCCTGTCGATCGAGAGGACGGTGGTTCGATTCCACCTCCGCCGTTTCGAAGTTTGGGCAATTTTGTTCACCCCACTTTGCCCGTGTCTTTCGGAAGAGACACTAAAAGCCGTTGGTCCAAACTCCTGCATTAGCTCAAGATTGGGCTGTTTGGAGTATAACTACTTGAGACTTGGGACAAAGGAAGCTAGTGAAACATGAGACTTACTGTTTGTCTATATAGTCCAACACCTGCATCATTGTCTCCGCCTTGGCACTAGTGAATGTCTCACACATGTGGAATTTGTTGACTATTTCATCGTGGAGTATCTCCTTCATGCTGCCTAACTGGCTCTACAACAAAAACAGAGCATATAGTAGCTGACAATAATAATGTTTGTGTCAAGGGCTCAGGGCTATTCTGGTTATTCAATCAATGATATATATTATATTAAATAAACATCCTAATAGTGCCAGCCAGTATTTCTTTTACAAACATAATGATTTAAATGCTGTGATTTGGAAGTTGGTAAAGAATGTTATTACTGTATATTTCTGTATATCTAGGTAAAACTTGGACTTCAAAATGTAATTTTAAATATACATTTTATGAAAATAAACAAAAGGTTATCATGCTCAATCGGAACCCTCAAAATATTCTGCTTTAGATGGTAAGATTTGTTTTGCGGTCTACACATATAAAAAGGTACTTTTTATATGTGTAGACAGCATGGACAGGAATATGAGATGAGAAACTAACTTTATACGCTCCTAGGAACATTTTATAGATGGGTTGGATAATAAAAAACTTGCATAATTTCCATGTTGCCGAGCAATCTCAATCTTGTTAATCATGACAAGAACACATTTTCAAAGAGAATTTGAACTGCACCCATCACTGTACCTCAGACTTGGCATACTCTTCAGCTATGTATTCCTTTGACTTTCCAAGACAGGCAAGAATTAATGCACTGACAACCCCGGTGCGATCTTTGCCATGTGCGCAGTTCAACATAGCTGGCGTATTACGTGGGTCTGTGAGCAGTTTCAACGCTGAAACAAACAAACCACATTCCTTCAAGCATCAATATAGTCAAACATATACACCTGTAAGTACTGTACTACTACTGTACTAGCACTGTGGGCCGAGCAACTTCATTCTATTAAGCAGATTATTCACTCAAGCGGCACATTTTAATACAGCGGGAATAGAGGACAATTCCGTCTCACCCAATATATTTGATTAAACTAAAAGGCTGATTCTGTTCTTCGTGATTCTGTTAAGCGGAGTCCATTGTACAAACTAAAACATTGATACAACATACATTTAATACTATATAATAGTTTGTTCAATGATTTCATCAAAACTAAACACATTTGCACAAGCGAGCTAACACATCGTAGTTAACACTAGAGCAGATACGTTAGAATCTTCACGAAATGAGTCTAAAATGAGGCGAGGATGTGTGTGTGTATATATATATATAATATAATTATATACATTACTACAAACTGAGTCTATGATGACATACCCGAACATATTGCTGCCTGACTGTATGTAACCATGTCAATGTACTGCCCAGCCAAGCCACATTTGTTGAGCACATTTCGGGCGAACAGACGCACAAAGTGCTTGTATCCTGTGTTGAATATAACGTCATAGAGAAGCAGCACCAAAGAAATCAGTTTAATGTACCATGGTGCCCGGCTGTATATCGCCCAAATATAGTTCAACGTGAAGAAGTTGATTAGGAAATGTTTCCGTTGCGTCGTTTCATCTCGGCATACCCAGTTTGCTTGCAAGCGACTGTACTTCACCTGATCACCATGTCGACATTTAAAAGTCAGCGGTAGCTTGACTTTGTACAAAGGAAAGTGGTGGTCAAGCAACTTTGGCCCGCCAGCTTTGTGGTACTCTTTCACTGAGCGAAAATCGATGATTGAGCGAATGCCGAGTTGCTTGAACGTGTCGATCTCCGCCGCAGTTAGAAAATCGGGACGGGACGATCGATATAATATACATTTCCCCTCTTCCTTCGCGGATTCATTACACCAATTGTCGACCACTCTGAAGTTGGGCATCGACTGAAAGGTGGACTTCATCTCGCCCGCACTTTCCCGACTAGAGAAATAACATCACCACGTGACATGCCAATGTCAACATTAGCGAGACGGTAGGCTAATCATTATTAATCCTCCAGATGGCGCTAATATATTTATTATGGTTAGGCACACCCGGTTTAGAATGCCATTTATTTAGTGATTTTCTTAGTTATTTGTTTGTATGATTGTCCTTATTTAATTGTATATTTATCATGCTATCTAAATTGTTAAATATCTATTACACTTCTTGCATTTCCCTTCAACAATTCAATGTAGGTTTTCAGTATGTATATACAGGGTATAGCAGCTTAATGCTGCTGTCATATAAATCTTTACTGCATTCACTGTGTTGTATGTTTGTATATATATTGTTGTTGAAATGTTGAATAAAATTCAATTCAATAAATAGTTAAAATAATTCACACATTGAATGTGTTTGTCCCATTTTGATGCGTCGCGCATAGCCAACTATTGTGATGACCTCTGGTGTATGACGTGGTTGATGACGTCACATGCTCGTTGGATGGCGAGCGCGGTCGTGGTAATCGAGCGTCGTCTGTTTTAATCAGATTTGATTGACTCAATGAGCAGTACACGTTATTTAAAATTTATGAGAACTAAATCGGTAACGAATGGCTGTTCGTACAGGGTGGTTTGTGTTCTTGCAACTAACGTTGTTCGGTCGTGAAGTTTTGTTAGACAATGTTAAAACAGGTTAGTTTCTGAATCTTGATTCTTGGCAAATGTTGACAGACACTGTCGCTGTGACCCTGTGCCTGTGACTGTTTTTAGTGAATATTTTTTACATCCGCGTTATCGTTGCGATCGATATTGACGATCTGGAATCTGGATAATTACTCAGCAATGTCCCTTCTAGGATATTGCGGCGAGGGTTTATTGAGTTAGTGAGACCCGCACAAGTTCCACATTTACCCTGCCCCCGGCCCTAGGCTAGGGCCCTAACCGCCGGCTAAGGCTAAGCCTATGGCCTGTGGCTGTGTAGGATCTTTGACTTCCTCTGCCTCTGTCTCTCGCCACTCTGCCACTGGCATAGACACTATGTTAGGTATATTAAAAAAAAATTCAAAATTGTTTTATAATCATTTAAACACTTCTGTCTGATAAAGTATGTTATGCGGTTTATCATCCTTTTTGAATTTTTTCAATATCTTTATTATTTGCGAAGTTATTCCACTTTTTGGCTTCCAAAAAAGGGTCTATTTTGTCTTATGGAATTGAGTCCATTTCTTGTGACCTTTCTGTTTGGTGACTGCACTGCCACTGAATGCAGGGGAACATGGCATAATGTGTACTAAAGAAGATATTGAGGTGGAATAAAAAGTTAGAGACCCTAAAATGTTGACCTAATAATATGTGACCTTGACTTGACCTTGCATTGACCTACTTATTTGACCTTGACATACAATGACCTATTTATGTTGAAAAACGACCTATTTATGTTGAAAAATGGCCTAATTAAGTAATTGTGTATGACATGTGGGATCAGCTAGGGTTTTAAGGGAGAATTTATGTACACATTGACCTTAATACCCATTATTGACCAAGTTTATCACAACTTGACCTTTGACCTATTTACGGGTCTTAATGGCTTATTTATTTTTTATTAAGTATGGATTAGGATGCTATTAAGTCAATAGAGGCTGTAATTGTTGACCATAATATTTACCCTAGTGACCTGATTATTTTACCTCCTTTGACCTTTGACCGATTTATGTTGATAAATTAACTATTTCAGCCATAAATAATTGTGCATGGCAGTGGTCTTTGTAAATTTACTTAGACATGTTAAGAAATGATGTACATAATTTACATTACTACAGTATGATGTTTTGATGACATAATTTATTGTAATGTGACATTTGCATAATTACAGGTATTAATGGCCTAACTATGTATAATTAAGTGACACGTGAAGCTGGAAAATTCATAGAATCTGTAGTGTTTACTGTATAATTAAAAAAAAAAACCACACTGTCATTTCATAAAAATAACACAATTTATTATACATTGAGAGAAGCTTTGAAATGTTCTGCATGCATAATGCAAAAATATTTATAGTTAACTGTGTCAAAACTGGTTCACGTACACTACAGGTTCTGCACATCGATGTCATTGTTTAATGAAATAATGTCCTGCACTTCAACATGAAGTGATGTTTATATATTGTTCACAGTAGCTGATAAAGAGACATGGAAAAGACAACACACAAAGCAATGCTGCAGTACAAGAACTAGTCGACTTCACTACGCTTTTAAATGGAACTATGCGGAAGACCACATAGTACACTGAAGGCTCAGCACAACAATATTCACAGTTTAATGTTTCATAACTCCGTGCCAGTGTATGTGTCAGTGTTCACAGAGCAGTGCAGAAATGTTCATATTTCAAAGTCTCATAATTTAATGTCATGCTTTTCAAGTAATGTTTATAATATTCACATGATACTGTCGAATAAGTGTACACATATTCAGAGATCACTGTTTCATAAATCTGTGCATGTGTAATGTGTGAATGTTAACTGGACACTGGACTCGGTGTACATATTCAACATTTTCATATTGTCTTTGTCAGCCTTGTCTGTCTTCTGGTGTGTGTTATCCTTTTATTCTTCAAATGTATTGTGGAATCCTAGAACATGAAATAAAGAATATATATACACACACACACACACACACACATTATACGCACGCACGTTGTGCATTAAAAGTACGTGTAGAAATAATAAAAAAAGTATATATATATAAAAAAGTTCAAACAATTGCTTAACAAAACTCTCATTTACTTCATTTATTTCTGTATCAAATATGATATAAGGGAAGGACACAAAAAATAACAGATGTTTGATTGATTGTTTGCATGCAAAATTGTCAGCACATAATTATAAAAGCGCAGATGGCATGGATTTAAATACTGAAATATCACGACGTCAGACCCACTCAAAATTGCGCCTTGCTAACGCACAAACCGGAAGTTATGAATACAACTTTTAAATTGTAAAAATATAACATTTTAACATGAGCTATCTTAAATGATTATTGATATCACACAACATTGATATATCTATAATTACTTGTTCCC
This sequence comes from Lamellibrachia columna, assembly GCA_963662155.1. Lineage (NCBI taxonomy): Eukaryota > Metazoa > Annelida > Polychaeta > Sabellida > Siboglinidae > Lamellibrachia > Lamellibrachia columna. The sequence continues at coordinate 47,700,064 of OY759269.1, read as the reverse complement.
ACTAAATCTAACAGCAGTTGGTTACAAACACTTCGATTGCGTGGATTTTGAATTGCGCAAAACGACGACCTAAATTACTAGAACTGAGCGTTACAGCCTACGTTCCCAGTCTGAGTGCTAACAGTTGAAAATCTACTAAAAACTAACTTAATTTGCTAATGCTGAACAAGCATAGACTTGAATTACTTGCTCACAATAAGCCTATAATAATATTAAGGTTGTTACTACAAAGTATTTAGTAATTTGCACGACGTGCGCCCATCTCGCACCGCCACCGCTCCCCCAGGAACCAGCGGCCGCGCCGCGATTAAACTCAACGCAAACGCACTTTTGAACGATAAACTAATGAATACATAGCATAGCTAATTTCCCGAACGACGCTGTACTTGTCCGAACAAACCCACAATCGTAACACACACATCATTATAAAGCTGAAATACTTAAGATTTTATTTATTGACATGCTAAAGTTGTTCGATGAATATTTATCCTTAATTTTAACCACTATTCACAAGGTAAAAGTAGACACCTACTTACCTCGGTCAAAGTTGCTCCGGGACGCCCCGCGAAAATTCCATATGATTCGTCGGTCTTTCATTGGTTGATATTTGTAACATTTAAGGTCACATTCATTTGCATAATGTTATGATATACATATGCAAGACCATCAAAAATAAAGATGGAGGTCACACATTCTGGGTCAATTCTCAATAGACAAATTTTAAGCAGCGCACCAAGCGGAATGTAATGTACCTAACTATGTCAATAGGTGAAGTGGAGCCTCGTTAATGAGGACACATTGGTCCTCAGTGTATGTGTCTGGATTAATTAACAAGTTTTCCAGATAAATGAATCATGCCACTAATGGGGTATATTTAATATTAGCGTTTAGAAATTTCGTTCCCGTGGAATGGTGTCCAGTTGCAGAGGTTTCTGGATTATTAACATCTGGATTAATGAGGTCCCACTGTAGAACTTACCTACGAACAGCTTTGGCTTTAGAAGTTTAGTGTATCACTTGAAAGACACATGCATACATCAAGCATCGTAATTCATGTCATACCAATCCCCTATGAAATTATAATTAATGTGCCTTGTCTACTGTATGAAGTTAAATAATGATGTTTAGTTTCACAGATAGCAGTAAGCAAATTTTGCATATACTGGATGATGTTACTTAGGCATAGCTGAACATTGTGACCGCATGTGTCACTGTTAAATGTCTGAACTCTAACTAATAATCGCCTAGCACTAAAGCTAATCCTAAGCATATCCCAACCCACACCCTAACCTGAAAGAATTGCCAAATTTTTATTTGGTGCGTTTTCCTGGCACATGACAGCAGAAATTGCATAAACTTATTTACTCTGTAGTTAGCTAAACACATCTTCATTGCAATGTGAAAAAATAGTCCCAAACTGTTCTCTTAACAAAATAACTAACTATATACAGTCGCGCCTCGTTATAACGCGCCTCGTTATTACGCAGATTCGGATATAACGCGGTCGGTCGTGGACATCAATTTTCTGCCGCCAGGGGAAAATGCCTAATGGGCCTGCTTAAACCTACTTAGAATTACTTTGACAATTCCTAAGAAACATTAGGCGAACAATGTCAATGAACGAGTATCAATGTGTTGTTTGTCTTGCGCTGTCGCCGACATCAATTGCTGGCTTTGCGCTTCGCTTCGACGGTTTGTAAATTGCAATCGAGATTCACAAATACGCCTCGCGTACGAATCAGATTAACAGTTTTAAATGCATTTAGTATGCAATACCAACATAACACCTAGGTGAAATGACATGCTTCCATTACATCCTAAATTTAATCGTTTTCGCGACGCAAAACCAACATGCCAAATTCCTAACCCAAGGCTCTACCGGTGCGCAAAAAATACGACTTCGTCATCCACATATGAAACGATGAATCGATGTTAAGTGGTGCGTAACACATTTGCGCTTTGGTCGAGATCGGTTCAAAGACGAAGTGAAACAATTATTAATTCTACCTATTGTCGTTTTCTGTGTTTTATCAGTTTACATACTACGTTTGTCAAATCATATATGTTTTTGGCTGCTCAGATCCAGGTTATTAATTTCGATTCGTAGGCCTATTGCCTTGGCCAGTACATCATCATTGTAGTAGATCTATTCAGTTCAAGAATCATCAGGGTGTGACATTTAAAAATAATACACGTTGATGCTAGCATAAAAAGTTTAATAAGTTCCATAAACTGCATGTTGGCATATAGGACAGTGCTGCAAGCACATAGGGCTTCGACAGCGTTCATGGACATGGTGCAGCGGGCGGTGATCGCTGTTGTTTAGTAGCTCCCTGGTGGCAGATATGGGAACACCTAACGCGCCTCGCTTACAGCGCGGTCCGATATCGTGGACCCCGACCACCGCGTTATAACGAGGCGCGACTATAATTGTATTTGAACTATGGCCTATTATTATTCTATGATTAGTTTATTTCAAGTGTAGGAGTCTGGTTGCCTAATGATGTGCCTAAATATTTGGCTAACTATGTGCTTACATATATTCTGTTATTACTTGGTAATATAATTATTAGTAATACACCTGTACTGTACAGGTAGCATACCGGTTAGAATGCTGGACTCACAATCGAAAAAACCCGGTTTCAAATGACAGTGCAGTCACTTTGATTTGATCACCCCATGTTGCCACAGTCCACTCAGCTGTATAAATGAGTACCTGGCAATAGAAACAGTGATGGATATGTGAACGGATAGTCTTCGCGTAGTAATTGCAGCATGGCTGAATGCTTCCCAGAGAAGTTGGAATGGCCTTGGAATGAACAGGTCTGCCAGGGGTGAAGTGTAAAGCGCTTTGAGCAGTCGTAAGGACTGGTTACTGCGCTATATAAGAACTTACCTTTTTTTAAGAACTTACTAATATAAAATTATGTCATCTGACTACCATTCGACTCAGTATTGGTTATATACTACCTCAAGTGTACCAACACCCACGTGCTTCCTTGGTATTTGCAGGTGGCAAGCTGCAACTGATACTGCATACATCGACAGAGGTCAGAGTGCAAGGTGGCAAGACATTCACCCTGGCCTGTGAGGTCATAGGTGACCCATATGTGGTCGTCAGATGGCGCAAAGATGGCAAGGTATAAAGTTGACCACATTGTAGATTGAAGTAGACATGTTTAGATTGGACGCATTTTTGGAAAAGACATTCTGTTTATGTTTCAATATTTTCAACGTAATGCTCATTCAGAGCCAAACAAGAAGAATTAAAAAATTGTATAAAATAAATATAAATGTGCTATAAATATTTATAAAATGGCTGTCATTGGGAGTTCAGTTACACAAACATATTGTGTGTGATGGTGTATATTAATTAATAAAACACAAGTGTTTTACATTTGAAGAAATATTACTTATACACTGCTGTTAACTACTGGTATAACTAAAATAACCTTGTGCATAATTAGACTAAAAATACTATTTACTGTATCACATACATAACAGTTTTCAGTTTCAGTGCCACACACAGGCCTCTTTTAATTTCCCATTTTGTGATATGTGAGTTTCTCTAATTGCATAATTTACACAATCATTTGTATAAATGATGTTGAGTTGTCTTAACACTGAGACACCTGTGTGCAGGTAGTCGAGTCTTCATACAAGTGGAAGGTACAGCCAGGAAACATCACAGCCTACCATGCCACCACTCGGCACCAGGGGACATTTGTGTGCGAGGGTTTGACAAATGAGACGACCATCACCAGTCAACCCATCAATGTGACAGTGACAGGTATGAGGGTGTGCATGATGTGGTCAAATGTTCACAAGTAGATATAGATTATGTAACTCGGAACAATTGTAGAAAAACTTGCATATCGTTGCAGACAGTTGTACGTAGCTACAAACTACCCTTTGTATGAAGGTTCCCACCCCTCGGGGTAATTTTGAAAATGAGTAAATTTACAATGTGTCTCCAAGTGTGCCTACACAATTTCAGCTCCTAAATCCTTAGGAACCTGAGCTGAGAGGTTCAACAGACTAGATTTAACAAGATTTGCCATCCAAGCCAAAGGCCCAGATGGCAAGTGGACAAGGAAGCCATTGGCTTATCCAGAGTCCAACAATGTTCATCTACTTATAACCCGCCCTCCTGAGATATGTGTCAACCTTGTTTTTAAACATATTCACGCTGCTAGCAGTTACACGATCTGTAGACAATTTGTTCCATTCATTTATTGTCCTCTGTGAGAACGAGTGCTTCCTGATGTCCAATCTACATTGATCCTTTACTAATTTTACCTCATGTCATCTAGTTCTGCTATCCTTCTTGAGTGAGAAAAACATATTTCTATCAATATTTTCATACCCATTCAATATCTTAAAAACTTCAATCTGATCTCCTCTTAACCTCCTTGTCTCTAGAGTTGTTAAACCACATTCTTTCAGGCGTTCTTCATAACTAAGGTCTCTCAGTTCTGGAATCATTTTAGTTGCTCTCCTTTGTATGCGTTCAAGCGTATCTATATCCTTCTTACGATATGGTCTCCATGCTTGTATACAGTATTCTAAATGAGGTCTAACTATTGCTTTATAAAGAGGTATAATTAACTTTTTTCCCTTGTATGTTATGTTTCTTCTAATCAATCCAAGAATTTGATTACCCTTTGAAGCTGCAATACCACACTGCTCTGAAACTTTCATATCAGCGCTTATTGTAACTCCTAAGTCCTTTTCTTTTACAGTAGTACCCAGAACAGTATCTCCCATTTTATAGTTTACATTCAAGTTCCTATGTCCTGTATGTAGGCATTTACATTTCCCAAAATTGAACAACATCTGCCATTTCTCAGACCATTTCACTAATCTGTCTAGATCGTTTTGTAAATGTTGTTTATCACCATCAGTATTAACCTTTCTAAACAGTTTTGTGTCATCCGCAAATTTCAGTACGTTACTTGTTATACTGTCGTCCAAGTCATTGATATAAATTAAGAATAATATAGGTCCTAATACTGATCCTTGAGGTACCCCACTCAAAACCGATTTCCAATTTGAAACTTCTCCATCTACTACAACTCGTTGTCTTCTGTCAGTCAGCCATTGTTCTATCCAGTCAGTTATGCTATCCCCGATACCATGGGCTTTTAATTTAAGTAGTAATCTTTGATGTGGCACTTTGTCAAAAGCTTTCTGAAAATCTAAGTAGATAATATCTACTGGCGATCCCACGTCTATCCACTTAGTGATTTCTTCCAAAAAACATAACATATTTGTTAAGCATGACCTCGCTTTAAGGAATCCATGTTGAGATGAATTTAATAATTTATGCTTAACGAGGAATTCCACCATATGGTCTTTAATTAACCTTTCTAATAATTTACAAATCACTGACGTTAAACTCACTGGTTTGTAATTCTCTGACTTATTTCTCAAACCCTTTTTAAATAATGGTATGATGTTTGCTTCTTTCCATTCAAACGGAACAACTCCCTCTTTTAATGACAAGTTGAATACTCTTGCAAGTGGTATACTGATTTGTTCTACTGTTTCCATTAGTAATTTTGGAGGAATCCCATCCACTCCCGGTGATTTGTTATCCTTCATTGCCTTTATTTTCTTAGCTACCAATTCTGGAGTTACAACTAACGGACCTAAATAGTCAGATTTAGCCCCCTGAAATTTAGCATCAGCAACTGGTAATGAACTAATATCTTCTTTGGTAAACACTGAACTGAAGTAACCATTTAGGTCTTCCGCCATTAAAAACCCCTGTGATATTATATTTCCAGCACTTGTCCAGCCTTGTCTTGTACGTTTTGTTTACTCCTGACATATGCATTAAAAACTCTTGCTGTCATTTTTTATGTTACATGCTAGTTTTTGCTCATAGCTTCTTTTAGATTGTCTGATTTCAGTTGTAGCTGCATTAAGTGCCTCTTTGTATTTTGCATAGTCTTCGTCCTTTCTGGTACGCCTATAAACCCTCCACATAGTTTGTTTTAGCATTATTTTCTAATAGCCTCTTTTGACAAGTGTTTCTTTCTACACCGTTTTCCTTGTTTTTGGAAGGGAACAAATTTATCGATGATACTCTCAATTTCATATTTTAGAATATTCCAACATTCAATTGCGGTCTTATTCATCAGCATGTTATTCCAATCTAGCTTTGCTAAGTATTTTCTCATATCTTTGTAGTTACCTTTGTGGAAGTTTCTCTTGTACGTTTTCTTATTTTTACTTTCTGATTTTACATTGATGTCAAAATGTATTTGATTATGGTCACTATTACCCAATGGTTCAAATATTTTTACATTGTCCACTAATTCTTTTTGTGATGAAAAAATTATATGTAATACATTTTCTCCCCTGGTTGGTTCTAGTACGTGCTGAGTAAGAAAGCTATCCTGGATTAAAAATTGAAATTGTTGGTCCTCAATCCCTGTGCTCTCTAGAGAATTCCATTGTATGTGTCCATGGTTAAAATCTCCCATTATGATACATTCCCCTTTACTAACTTCCTTTATAGCGTATATTTTTGTGTTGTCCTCTTCCTTTATGTTTGGACTTCGGTAAACTAATCCAATAGTTAATTTTGAATTACCTGAAACAATTTTGCACCAAACAGCTTCATCGCAATCTACTTCCCTTTCTAGTTTTATTTCATAAGCCTGAATAGATTCTTTAACATATAAAATAACTCCCCCGCCCCTTCTTCCTATTCGATCTTTCCTAAACATTACATATCCTGTCAGTCCTAATTCAGCATCTGTTATATCTATGTTGGCCCATGATTCAGTTATACCAATTATGTGAGGGTCAATATCTTCTACCATAATGTTTAATTCGTTTTATTTTATTTACTATGCTCCTTGCATTTAAACATACGCATCTATAACCTTTTTCAGAGATGTTTTTTTTTTACTAGAATCGGTAAGCATGATATCATGAACAGGGAAAAATCGTCATCAGAGCGAGGGACTGCAGATGATTTAGCTTGGAAATAGGCTTTAAAATATATATATATATATCTTGAGATTTTTATGGTCCATGTTTTGGGTGCACTTATATTAATATTAAATTTAGTTGTGTTATTGTGTGAAGTTGTCTGATTGTGTGAAATTGTCTGATTGTGTGAAGTTGTCTGATTGTGTGAAGTTGTCTGATTGTGTGAAGTTGTGTGAAGTTGTGTGAAGTTGTGTGATTCTGTGAAGTTGTTGCAGGCACCAGGTTTGCGGACATCCTGCCGCCGAGGATGGATGCCCTGCTGGGGGTGACTGTGTCCATGTGGTGCAACGTCTCAGAACCCACGCTCTCTCTCAACACATCTTGGTACTTTGGTAAAAGAAGACTTGGCACAGCCAAATGCAACAGCATCTCAAGGCAAGATCATTCATCATTCAAGGACACACTCGTGTTTGATGGCTTCCCTGCGAAAATTATTTTATACAAAAAGAGAACTTTCTCCAAGCTTGTTTGAATGGATGATTAGAAATCAAATGAACTAGTTTAGTTTCAATGCATAGATGCTCACCGACTATTGTGTCTCTGATTGTAGGTTAAAAAGTTGTGTGTCTGCGGTCAATGCATCGCTGAAGATTGTCCACGTCCAGGCTGAGGATGCTGGTCAGTACAGTTGCGAGGTCACTGCACTAGACCACTCTCTGGTGGCAAAAACATATCTGCAAGTGCATGGTAAGTTCATGGTAAGTTCAACCACTGATACAGTCTAGCGTTGAAAGGTGGTGACAAATGATGTATCTAAAGCTAAATACATGATATATATATATATATATATATATATATATATATATATATATATATATATATATATATATATATATAATTTATATATATATATATATATATATATATATATATATATATATATATATATATATATGATGTATTTAGCATTTAGATATATATATATATATATGATATATATATATATATATAATTTATATAATTTATATAATATATATATATATATATGATGTATTTAGCATTTAGATATATATATATATATATATGATATATATATATAACATAGATCTTATACATATACATCTGTGTCACCACCTTTAAATGCTAAATACATCATATATATATATATATATGATGTATTTAGCATTTAAAGGTGGTGACAAAGATGTATCCAGCAAACACATTTGGTGACACATGGTGTATCCAGTGTACACATTTGATGACAAATGATGTATCCAGCATACACATGTGGTGACAAATGATGCATCCAGTGTACAGATGTGACAAATGATGTATCTACATATAAATATGACAAATGATGTATCTAGCATACAAATGTGATAAATGATGTATCCAGTGTACATGTGGTGACAAATGATGTATCCAGCATACAAATGTGGTGACAAATTGTGATGACAAATGTGATGACAAATTGTGGTATCAAATGTTACAAACGTGGTGACAAATAATGTATCTGGTGTACGAATGTGGTGACAACTGCATGGTGTCATGATGATCACAAATTTACATATTTAACCAAAACATCATGTTCTTTCAGCGCCAGTAGAGTTCTCCAACCAACTTCCCTCAGCAATAAGTCTGGATATTGGCAGTCGACTGTCCCTAGTGTGCAATGTCACTGGTCAGCCGTTACCAAAGGTGACTTGGGTCAAGGATGGACACGCCTTGGGTAGTGGTCCGACCAACCAGTCTGGTATGTGTTCACAGTTCTTGACCGTGTCCCTTTAGCTAGAAATATTCTTATTTGTTCTCTTTGGGCTTCTCTGATACATCCCACCTTTATCCCATTCTAACCACTTCACCCATTCTCCCATCCTCTCAATAATATTGACAGGCTGCAACTGTCATGTTTGTGGTTCTTAAATATTCACTATGATTTTGTTGACAGGAGCTGCAGACATTGTGCACGTCCAGGGCGGAGATGAGGGCTTGTACACTTGCACTGCACGGAACAAGTATAGTCGGAGGAAGCAGTCCGTGTTTGTTAGAGTCAAAAGTAGGTACACCTTTACTACCACATGGAGCAAGTACAGTCAGAGAAAGCAGTCCGTGTTTGTTACAGTCAAAAGTAGGTACATCTTTACTACCACATGGAGCAAGTACAGTCAGAGAAAGCAGTCTGTGTTTGTTAGAGTCAAAAGTAGGTACATCTTTACTACCACATGGAGCAAGTACAGTCAGAGAAAGCAGTCCGTGTTTGTTACAGTCAAAAGTAGGTACATCTTTACTACCACTTGGAGCAAGTACAGTCAGAGAAAGCAGTCCGTGTTTGTTAGAGTCAAAAGTAGGTACATCTTTACTACCACTTGGAGCAAGTACAGTCAGTGGAAGCAGTCCGTGTTTGTTAGAGTCAAAAGTAGGTACATCTTTACTACCACTTGGAGCAAGTACAGTCAGAGAAAGCAGTCCGTGTTTGTTACAGTCAAAAGTAGGTACATCTTTACTACCACTTGGAGCAAGTACAGTCAGTGGAAGCAGTCCGTGTTTGTTAGAGTCAAAAGTAGGTACATCTTTACTACCACATGGATCAAGTACAGTCAGAGAAAGCAGTCCGTGTTTGTTAGAGTCAAAAGTAGGTACATCTTTACTACCACTTGGAGCAAGTACAGTCAGAGAAAGCAGTCCGTGTTTGTTAGAGTCAAAAGTAGGTACACCTTTACTACCACATGGATCAAGTACAGTCAGAGAAAGCAGTCCGTGTTTGTTAGAGTCAAAAGTAGGTACACCTTTACTACCACATGGATCAAGTACAGTCAGAGAAAGCAGTCCGTGTTTGTTAGATTAAAAAGAGGTACACCTTTACTACCACTTGGAGCAAGTACAGTCAGAGAAAGCAGTCCGTGTTTGTTAGAGTCAAAAGTAGGTACACCTTTACTACCACATGGAGCAAGTACAGTCAGTGGAAGCAGTCCGTGTTTGTTAGAGTCAAAAGTAGGTACATCTTTACTACCACATGGAGCAAGTACAGTCAGAGAAAGCAGTCCGTGTTTGTTAGAGTCAAAAGTAGGTACATCTTTACTACCACAAGGAGCAAGTACAGTCAGAGAAAGCAGTCCGTGTTTGTTAGAGTCAAAAGTAGGTACACCTTTACTACCACTTGGAGCAAGTACAGTCAGAGAAAGCAGTCTGTGTTTGTTAGAGTCAAAAGTAGGTACACCTTTACTACCACATGGAGCAAGTACAGTCAGAGAAAGCAGTCCGTGTTTGTTAGAGTCAAAAGTAGGTACACCTTTACTACCACATGGAGCAAGTACAGTCAGTGGAAGCAGTTCGTGTATGTTAGAGTCTAAAGTAAGTACACCTGCACTGCAGGTAACAAGTACAGTCAGAGGGGGCAGCACTCTGTGTTTGTTAGAGTCAAAAGTAAGTATACCTTCACCATATGGAACAAGTACAGTCAGAGGATGCAGTCCATGATTGTTAGAGACTAAAAGTAAGTACCTCTGCACTGCAGGTAACAAGTACAGTCAGAGGAAGCATTCCGTGTTTGTTAGAGTCAAAAGTACACCTGCAGGACTGCAGGTGTACTTACCATGATGTACCATGGAGCAAGTACAGTCGGTGTTTGTTAGAGTCATAAGTAAGCATAACGTTGCAATGCTGGGTGTTGCCGTTCTTGTTAAAATTACCTCCCTCCTCAGTTGATTTAACCCATTGCCAGTCAGGTTTGTTCATGTGTTGTTTGTGTGAATAGTTTAAGTAAGATGCACAGTTGGTTTAATAGAAGAGTGTGTCCTTTTGTTAAAATCATCAAACGAATTGACTTTGATTATTAGATTGTGTAACTTGTGGAAGTGTGAATAGCCTTGTGCTATAGTAGGGCCTATATAGAGCCAGACCACATTATTAGATTGGGTGACTTGTGGAAGTGTGAATAGCCTTGTGCTATAGTAGGGCCTATATAGAGCCAGACCACATTATTAGAGATCGGGTGACTTGTGGAAGTGTGAATAGCCTTGTGCTATAGTAGGGCCTATATAGAGCCAGACCACATTATTAGATTGGGTGACTTGTGGAAGTGTGAATAGCCTTGTGCTATAGTAGGGCCTATATAGAGCCAGACCACATTATTAGATTGGGTGACTTGTGGAAGTGTGAATAGCCTTGTGCTATAGTAGGGCCTATATAGAGCCAGACCACATTATTAGAGATTGGGTGACTTGTGGAAGTGTGAATAGCCTTGTGCTATAGTAGGGCCTATATAGAGCCAGACCACATTATTAGAGATCAGGTGACTTGTGGAAGTGTGAATAGCCTTGTGCTATAGTAGGGCCTATATAGAGCCAGACCACATTATTAGATTGGGTGACTTGTGGAAGTGTGAATAGCCTTGTGCTATAGTAGGGCCTATATAGAGTCAGACCACATTTGACTGGACCCAGTCAAATATAAATTAATAGTTTGTTCCTTGATTTCAGCGAAACTGAATAACAAATTTGCTTCAGTTTGGTTCAATATATAGGTGTGAGACGCAACTACATTTGCTTGCCTACTTATAATTATTTTATTATCATTGTTATTTTAATAGTAATTAGTTATATCATTCTCACTCTATTGTTGTTATAAACAAATCATGCTGTTTGTTTTTCACAATGTCTCGCACTAACCTGCTACTAGATTGTGTCTAGTCTGATTTCCTCACTTGGAATATAATCTCCCATACCATTACCTAAAATATGCCGTATTATTCTATTGAAATTTTTGCTGTTGCTCAATATTATAGGAGGTTCTCATAGTAAGACCTGTAGTGTTTCAGGAGAATCTCCTACGTTACACTGCAATTTATTTTTACTTTAATTCCTGTAATAACTTTGCAACTTGCATGTAATCAAATAAATATAGTTCATTCATGTGTATATATAATAATGAATTGTGTTTCTGTGACAGCTGTGCCAAAGAAGTTAGTGCTGAGGATAGTCTCCATAGACAGATATGAAGCAACAGTTGGTTGGCATGTTGCTGATGATGGCGGCAGTGTGATTACTTCATTCTCGTTCTTCTACATCATCTATAACAGCACCAGCACTGTTCAGCCAGAGCCCATCAACTTACTGGCTGGTGAGGTACAAAAAAATTGTTGAATGATTTTCTTTCATAGGAAATTGCCATGATGCCAGTTTTGTGAACATTCTAGTACACATTATTTGTGTCTTAGACGTTGTATACAGTGTTGTGGTGTGGATATTTTAATTACACACGAATATGGTTATTTATGTTGAGCCACAATTAACTTCAGTGTATGTAGCTAAAAACAAGTTTTGTCTGCTGCTGAAATGGTTAATACTCCGGATACAATTTGTTCCTTAAACCAACTCAGGGATTGTCTCCAGAATGTATTCCACTGGATGACTAAAAGCAAATTAAAGCTATATTTATTATTATTGGTACACAAAAGCAGCGTATTAAACTTGATTTGTTTTTTCCCAACACCTGTGCTGAGCCAGAATTTCACACCGGCCTTCTCAGCGCGGAATCTAGGAATCACTTTTGATAATAATTAAAATTTTAGACAACATATTTCACAAACTAGTCGGTGCTGCTTTTATCGTATTGGTGACCTTTGTCGTATTCGATGGTATATGTCTTTTGCTGTCACCAAAACTATTGCAACTGCTCTTGTTAGCAGTAGACATGATTATTACAATTCCGTTTATCATAGTAATGCTCTCAAGGACATCTTGAAAGTTCAACTTATGCAAAATTGTTTGGCAAGGGTGGTTACCCGATCTCCTCGTTTCTCTCACTCATTACCACTTCTTAAATCATTGTACTGGGCCTGTCTGATATCGCATTATTTTTAAGATCTGTACAATTACCTATCAAGCACTTTCATCCAAGCAGCCAGCATATTTACATTCACTGCTCACTCCTGCAAGACAGCCCAGACAGCTTCAATCATCTAATTCTAATCTTCTTTTTGTTCCCAGTCTTGAGACAAATGTCGGAACTAGAGCTTTTTCAGTTGCTGCACCGACTCTGTGGAACTCACTCCATGTTCGTGTTAAGCCTAGAAAATATAGCAACATTTTGCTGTAAACTAAAAAACCTCCTGTTTAAACTTGCTTATCCTCCATAGTTCCCCAGCATACCAATCCAGCTGTTTGCAACTGGAACTGCTTATCAATTATGAACTGCTTAACCCCTTTTGTTTTGGTGCGCTGCTGAGTTTGGGTCTCCCGAGGATTTTAGTGCAATAGAAGTATTTCATATATTATTATTATTATGAAATTTTGCATCAAAATAATTGATGATATGTTTATGACTCATCTAACTATAATTGACCTAGCATATGTTTGTATGTTAATGTTTTCTTTCTAGACGGTTTGCACTTCAGGCACCAAACTTTCAGGGATTAATCTTCAACCCCATAAATGAAATGTAACGGCTTTATTTTTCAGAAATACCCCACATATCAAGGGTTCTTAGTGGTTTTTATTGTAAATCAAATGTTTGCAACATATGTAAAACAATTCCAACAAATTCCAACAATTGCGGAAACCACACCCACGTGACAAATACTTCGGTACGTAAACCGTTTGAGAGTATATATTGTCATGTGGGCGGTTTATATTAATTATAGTAAAAAACACGCGTAGCAATTGTACATAACATCGACTAGGTTGCTTGGTGTGTATATGTTATCCTGGGGACGGGCATTTTTGCTGGTGTTAATAACCCAGAAAGTTTCATAATTAAATTTTGTGTTACATAAGAATTATGGAATTAATGGATGGATGTTCCAGCTTCTTGGATTGTTGCATTTGACATAAACTGTTATTTAATTACATCTGAAGAAACTTTATTATTTTATCCGAATATTTTGGCCAACTAACTTGGCCTTCATCGGCAGACTGACTTATTAGACCATGGGGTGAGCTGGTTTGGGAGGAAAATCAATGAAGCAATAAAGATCCAACGAACGAAACCTGCCCTGAACCAAGGTGTCGACCAGGAGCTCCCATAAGTCCTTCTCTAGCTTGTGTCACATGACCCTGATCATATGACATGAACATAGCGAAATTATTTCGCCAACAAAGGCCAAGTGAGTCGGCTAAGCTATTTGGAGAACACAACACAGTTTCTTGAGAGTTAATTAAATATGTCAAATTATGATGTAGAAACTGAATGTATATTAAAATTATTCTTAAGTACCTTTGTCAGGTTGTTGTAGCAACTGAATGTTTAAGATTCTTAAGTAGCTTTGTCAGGCTGTTGTAGCAACTGAATGTTTAAGATTCTTAAGTAGCTTTGGCAGGTTGTAGCAACTGAATATTTAAGATTCTTAAGTAGCATTGTCAGGTTATTGTACGTGAGTGTTGTCTGTAGAACAAGACAATGCTGCATGGACTGGCGTCAGGGGTCATCTACCGTATGGTCATCTGGGCTAACAATCGGCTGGGCAGTGGCCAGCCGGCCTCCATTTTGTTGAGGACACAAGACCGAGACTCATTCCAACTGCTCAACAAAGGCCCGCCAGTCCGTAAGATCAACTCAATTTTCTTGGTTCAAGCAACATGCTTATTTCTATTAGCATGTCAGTTGTTAACATAAAATGAAGATTAGCTTCCTTCCACAGTCGACGCTCGGTTCCTTAACCAGTGTCAGACTGAACTGCTCTCTGGTGCCATGTGACAACCACCAACATGGTTATATAACACCGGGAATCAGTTCAGACTGACTCTGGCGAAAGGATCGAGATCTCGACAGCTAAGTCTATCAAAAATGCGTGACTCTAGAAGGGAGCTAAACTTTCTTTCATATGTTTACGTCTGCCAGAAAGCTCCACCAAAACATTTAAGTGTAACACCTCACCAAAGACCTATGAATTGATGTTATTGAAATGTGTTGTAAAATATAAGATTGGCCACAAACTCTATGCAAGAATGAGGTTATTTTGTGTTGTGATTACACCATTACAACTCAAGAGTCGGTTTATATCGCGACATATTTGCACAAGCGATTTGTGCCCCAATTGGTTATGTATAGGTCTACATGCGTTTAGACGAACGAGCCACAAATTGGCCTCAGTCTCGTGAAGCTGTTTACACATGCGATTTTTGCATCACTATATCATGTGAAACCATGTCAGCTGACCAATTGGACGATACATCGCTCGTGTACACTAGCCTGACTTGTTATGTTCTCTCAGCAGCCCAGCATGTGAGCCACCTGCAAGACTACAACAGACACCACCGCCTGGTGCACTACACTGTCGTGTGGCTGGGCACTCTCATCCTGCTCTCAGTGATGGTGTGCGCTGGCTCTGTCCTCGTCTGGTACTACCGCACCAGCTACCTCAAGAAGAAAGCCATCACTCGTATCCGTGTGCGTGGAGGTCTGTGTGTTTTACAGCATTGGCTCATATCCAGACTTGGGGTCAATTACAATTCTAGAATTGGAATTGGTGTTTTGTTTTTTAAACGTAATTGGAATTAGTGAAATAATGTAATTGGAATTTTCAGTTACTTTTTCAGTTATGGCACGTAACTTTTTAACTCAAGTTATTCGCTACAAATAATCAATAAAATATAATATGTTACATATATCATATTTGTTCGCCATTATTTACCATAATATGCAGAAATTAAATAAATCTGCTCTAAAATAGATGCTATTTTTTGCATTGAGTATGTCTTGTTGCTCTGTTCATATATATATATATATATATATATATATATATATATATATATATATATATAATATATATATATATGTATGTATGTATGTATATATATATATATATACTTTACTATACTTTTATTTTGATATGGAATTGGTAATTTGGAATTGGTATTTTTTGAGTTGGAATTGGTATTTATAAATGGAATTGATTTAATGTAATTGACCTCAAGTCTGTGCATATGTAACATAGATGTATTCCCATTACAAGTTCTGTATCTAAAGGCCAGTTCACACGAGTGATTTGTGATGTAATTGGTCAAGTGATGCTATCTTGGTTGAAAACACGAAGCTAATTGTGAATGCTTAGACGAGTGACTAGTGCAAATCCAGCCTTGAGCTTTGATGAAAGGTCATAATGGGTGCGACAGTTGTCAGTCATTGCGGTCACTGGTTGGCCACTGATTCAAAATTGGGACCGAGTGATGTCAGTGGACTTGGACTCGGCCCCAATTCAAAGAAAACAATTATAGCTGCAAATTGGTCTTGCTAGTCGGTCTCGCGAGTGTGTTTACGTGACTGATTCTTGGACTGTGATATTGCATGACATCGCGTTGGCCGAGAAATTTGAAAAAAATTGCTCTAAACTTGTTTTAAAACATTATTGTTAACAGATTTTTCAAGATCATTTTTTATCAAATGTATTGGTGGTAGGTTTTTCGTTCAGGGAATGAGGGTAAAATGCTTTGCATTCTGCTTTTAGTTACATATTCTCTTTGGAAGCTGTTGCTTTCCCTGTATAGATTTTCTTTAGAACATATCATAGTTTACTCATTTTAACATTTCGGCAACCATAGGAAGGAGCCAGGGATATTGACAGGGATATTAACAGAAGTGTGAGATGAATAAACAAGGCCCTTTGGATCACAAAGACAACATGTATCATGAATTAAGAATAAGGGGGATACCGACTCAGTCATGCATGGTACAACCTGCTGCCATATTATCTGGTGAGCAGAAAACGATTAAGTCCCATAATTCAGTTCCCATAGAAGGCAACTGAAGGTTGAAGTGAATCAACTTTAATAGTTTTGTGTTCTTTGTTAATAAACTTATTGCTGCCTGCAGACTCCGAAAGCAGCGATGTTATGAGTCAGATGTATTCCATCCGCGCCAACAGTCGGCCGTGGTCGTTCGTCAACCCAGCATTCCAGGAAGATGGCAGCACTGACTGTGGCAATCAGCCAATCGTTGGCAGTCAGGATTCTACAAGATGAGAACCGAGTGTCATCTTGTGGATGTCTCCCAAGCAGATGACCATAACTACTTTCAACACGCACAATCTGTGTTGTATTGGGCTGTTTAATATCATCACTAATTTAACTTAAAGGTTCCTCCTCAATAAATGTTTTTCATCCGTCTTTTTTTCAGGCTCATTTTGCAAATAAATCTAACCACCCTACTAATCCACTACGACATTCTGACTCGTGTGTGCAAATGTGTTATTTAGTTTTAGTGAAATCGTCGGACAAACTAGTAAATTATTTTTGACCGGATCTAGTAAAAATTGCAAAAATGGTCCAGCTCTATATACTGCCGGTATGACATATGGCCATTCACACTTTCACAGGTTTCACATTCTAACGATCACAGTCAATTCTTTTAATAAGTTTAACAAAAGTATGCGATCTTTTATGAACCTGACTTGGTTTAATAAAAGATATTACTTCACCTATTTGCACTCTACACATATGAACATCGTGGAACCTGATTCGCAGTAGGCTGAATGAATTGATGAGGGAGTTTTAAACATTAAATGTGTACAAATATAGGGCTTCAACTCACAAGGATACTCTATCTGTTTTATCTTTAATCATTCCTCAATTCATTATACAAAACTATGTCATTCACGTGCCAAGTTTGTTGAATTTACTTGGTGATATGTCAAAGTTGAAGATATTGTTTAGCTGCGTATAAAAGAAACTAACACATTCAGACATAGAATATATTTTAAATAAAAAAATTATCAATGTTAGGGAGATTAAAGCAAGAATTAATGTTTGATAAGTTGGCATATAGATAGATAGATAGATAACTCGCTGTGAGGAATCGTTTGGAGTTTGTGTGAATACTTGCGTTAAGTTGACGAATTACAAATATTCATGGTTGACAATTTGCATAAGAATTTAACCAGTTGTGTGTATGTGGGCTGTTGATAAAAGTTTAATTTCCCTGTTTTATGACTTTGACTTGATCGTTTTCACTCGCCATCGGAGCATAGGCTATCAACACTGACAGGTTTGTTTGTCTACACGCTGCTCTGCTATGGTGTGTCGTCAACACCAGGAATTTTCCAGCGTGCCATGGAACAATTGGTGCAAATCTTTTGACAGTACTGAGTAGACATCAAAAAGTTGGTTTGAGGCTTCGTGTGGAAAAGTGCTCGGTTCTGGAAAACTTGTGTGTTTACCTTGGTCATCGGCTAGATGCTGAAGGTATTCATCCCACCACAGATAAGTTTATCGCGCTGCAGAATGCTCCAGAGCCAACGTCAGTGCCAGAACTGCAAAGCTAATTGGGTATGGTGAATTACAACCACATTTTCACGAAGAACCTCAGCACAGTTTTGGCGCCACTCCACACATTGCTGCAGAGAGATACGTCTTGACACTGGGGATCAGAGCAATCAAACGCGTGTGTGGAGTCGAAGATATTGCAATCTTCTGTTTTGGTGCATTACTATCCAAAATTAAAACTGGCGCTGAGCTGCGATGCATCACTATATACTATCGGAGCTGTGCTCTCGCACCAGATGGCAGGTTCAAGCTCCAGCTGAGAAGAATTATGGCCAAATGGAGCGAGAAGGCCTTGCAATTGTATTCGGGGTCGCAAAGTTCCACAACTATGTTTATGGCAGAGACTTCGCTATTCAAACAGACCACAAACCACTTTTTGGTTTGCTCAAGGAGGACAAGCTGATATCGCCATTTGCAAGTCCTAGAAGTCAACGAAGGGCTCTTACGTTGTCAAACTGTCAGTATCATCTACGATACAAACCCGGTACACATAGCTCAAATGCGGATGGTCTCAGATGACTACATCTAGCAACAAAGACCCTTCCTATCCCAGAGCCAGGGTAACTGTACTGGTATGAAGACACGCCGAAGTCGTAGTTTCCTTGCGACGAATGTGGTTATGTTTATTGAAGCAGGCCGCTTCGAACACTCGACGTTCACACATCTCCCTCAGCCTGTTCACACACAAGTCCATAGTATCATTGTCCAAAGTAATATAATGTAGTTCACAACATTACAAACACAATCTTCTCTCTTTCGATTGTCAATGAAACGTCAATCAACGCTTCTAGAATAGCACAATTTACAGCCAGTGTTGTTGAAGGTTGTGAATTTCGTGAAGACAGGCTGGTCATATGATGAACTATTCATAGAGCACGGTTGTTTGCTGTGGATATCTCGATTGTTTATTCCAGCACCAGGTCGAGAAACGCTACTGGACGAACTTCATGAATGCCATCCTGGCATCGTTCGAATGAAAGCTTTAGCTCGCAGCTCTGTGTGGGGTCAGGACTTGATGCAGAAATTGAAGTCAAGGTTCCAGTTGCATAGTTTGTCAGGAACACAGCAAATTGCCACCGAACGCAAACTTGCACCCATGGGAATGGCCAATAAACCGTGGTATCGTGTATACACTGACTATGCTGTACAGGCACAAAACAAGGCAGGTTTTAAGAAAACTCTTGGTCCAGGATGTATCGTTTCTTTTCACGTTACTGTGTAACCCCCCAAAGTACAACGGGTGAGACGCCCGCAGAAATGCTGATGTTATGACACCCACGATTCAGACTTGATCTAGTTTATCACGCCGTGGACAATCGTGTGCTAGTCAACGAAACCGCTGCGCGTGAGTTCTATGCGCGTGACGCGGTCTGGTGGTGAACGTCGCTGGTATTGCCTAATGGCTGCCCGGAGTACTTCAGACCAAATTGGGTCATGCGTCTTTGACCGTCGGATTGACTGAGGCCGAGTCTGGAGAAGACGTGGATTACACCCATGTCCGGATTCCGAGGAGAACGACGGCGACGCTGTAAGAGCGCTGCCAATGTTGATAGTTGTTCGTGCGTTTATGGGTGAGAAGAAGGCGAGGGGTGTACAAGCATCACCTTTAGTGAGATCGTCAGTGACTAAGGCCGACCATCCTGTTGGAGTGACTGGGCGGACAGCAAATCTACTTGAGTGCCCAAACCACTTGTAAAATTGAATCTTAAATTCATGAACTGCGTATTATGTTACAGTTCGGTTGAACGCCGAACGTTTCCTCAAAAGAACTTTCTTGTGTTAGACAGTACACATTATCAGTTTGAATCTATGGAATGAGCAATGCATTATAGTCTCTGACATTGACTGCTCATGTTATACGTTCAAAGCTAAACAGGGAGGAATTTGATGTTTCGGTTACTCAAGCACATTTCATGATATAGTGTATTCCGCTTTGGGGTTGCCTGTCTGGCGTTTATGTTATTATATTATAAAATAAATATTGTTCAGTTGTAACAGACAGCTGTCATTTAGTCGTCATAGATAGCGCGGTCAAGACCCCCCAGATGTAACAGTGATAGTGTCTTCATTTGCTTATCTGTCCACGATACTCATATTTCCCAAAATCACATTTTCGTTGCTTCTGTATTTGATATTGCGTTAAATAATTTATACCACAGTAGTATTAATATAACTAGCAGTGTTCTTGGATGATTTTGTATTGCACTGTCAGGCGAATCGGAACGGCGGACCATCCGAATGCTCCTTGCAGAAACAATGGCTTCCTTGTCCACTTGCCATCTGGGCCTTTGGCTTGGATGGCAAATCTTGTTAAACATTGACACCAAGATTAAAACGGGGCAAATTTTCAACATTCGCATCCACCATTGGTAAACCACAAGGAGACAATATATCGTATGTACTCTACGTGATCTACTTGGAAGCCACCCTTCGTGAAATACCCTGCATGGGTGGAGTGTGGAATGGCTATATTGCTGTTTAATGCAGACAAATGTAAGTGTGTGCACGACAATCAAAAACTAAGCGGTATGATTGCTTTATTTGCGATGACCCTAGTAAAACAAGCAAAGTAACGAAACAGCGCTCTAAAGCTTCCAAGAAGGCAAATGTTATGCCAGGCATGATCAACAAAGCCATTTAATAAAGGACCCATGATGTAGTTCTACAATTATACAAATCCCATGTAAGGCAGCATCTGAGTATACTAATGCATTCAGGCATGGCGCCTCTTCTGGCAAAATACGATTTTGGCACCGATTTGTTGGCGTGTAGACAAGTATCTTGTCTAGACATTGCAACTTAGATATTGCCTCTCTACGCTCCTGCTTTGATGAAAAGTATTGATGTTTGCACCGGCTGCCAGCTGCATATTATAGATTTAGCTCAGTCAACACTCAATAGTGCGTATGGAGGGGGGGGTCCGACCTGATATATCTTGTGAGCGTACAGGAAAGGAGGCTCATGTTTCCACAATTTGACTTTTGTTTTGCGTAATTTAGAGTGCGGTGTAAGGACTCCACCGCGTTGTTGGTTGTAACTTATGTGGAATCCACTGTCACTGAAGGCACAGCACTAACACACACTAGTGAACATAGTACAATATGTATATTGTGCCACCAGTTTTCAGCGTATGTCTTCACCTTCTTGTTGGTGGCATGAAGTTGATCTGAAGGCTTTCACCGCTCTCTCGTAGGCATCATGTGATGCAGCACTTGCAATACTTCTCATAGATGACAGAAAGTCCTCCCGTGCATCCATGCTAAGACCGTTTTTGCCTAAAATATTGCATTTCCAATATATACTTGTCTTTATGTTTACACAAGAACCTAATAATTACAAACGTGCATATGAGAGGATGTGCACTCACAAACAAAGCACACTACATTCTGTTTAAATTTTATACTCTGGATTAGTTGGGCTACATGGACCATTCTGACGAAAAGAGCCAAATTGCTGTAGAAAATAATTGAAAAGATAAAACTTATATTTAATTTGTGTTTTTTAGCTAGTACTAAACGAAGCAACAAAAATGTGAGCTGAAATATTAGTATCTAAATAAAGAGTTTAATTATGATATTCATTGTTAATGTGTTAAATATAACATATTAAAAAAATACATCTCAAAAAGTACGTTACCTATTTCATTAAGAACACACTAGTGAACATATTACATCACGGACCCATCGCACCCATGTCTGTTCACGGTGAAAGGCACACAGATATATATACATGGGCCTTCGGAAAAACGTGTTGAATGGCTTGGTATTCCACCTCGCTGTAGTCGACCATCCAGTAGGAGGGTGTCCACGTAGATTCCAACCAGAAATTATTTATAGAGGTTGTGATATTGCATCTGCTGTCCCCACTTCACAGATGAATTCCGCAGCAGTGATGTAGCCTACATGTGTGCGTACTACAAGCAGGAAGAGGGGCAGGCTATATTTGGTGGTCTTGTAGGTGGCATCTAGAGCAATGTCACCACACAGGTGCATCTCTGCAGTATTCTGGTGTATGAACAAACACTGATGAGATGTGACAGCTTCACCAGTATCATCTTCATCCGCTTCATCATCGCATGCAAAACCTCTTTCTCTTGTGGACAGCACAGTTGAGTCATCACCTCTTGCTTCTTGCGCCTGCTTGTGTAAGCAGGTGTGGTAAAGGCACTGAACCTGAAACATGTTTTGCCTGTCGTTGTGCCTCCGAAAGGGTTTGGATCTGCCTATTAAATACATTCTCTGAATATGTTGTGTTTCATAAAAATGGTACATGATTGTTTCAACGCACGACAAAAGATTCGCGCGAAGTGCGTGTCGTACTTCTGTCGACAATCTCACGCGATTTCACGTTTACCTTAGTGGTATATTATGCAACAGAGACGCCCCGAGTTATTTCGGGCAGCCTCTATTCCAATTACAACGCAATTAACCCCAATTCTGATACCCTATCAACTGAAACAGCGCTTCTGAATGAACATTAGAACGTCAGTGACAGCCACAAAGGGGTGGTACGGCTTCTATTGGATCTGAGCGTAGCATTTGACATCGACAGACATAAATATTATTATTATTATTATACATTTATAATGCGCCGTGTATCCGGGTTAAAAACCTGCTCAAAGGCGCTAACAAGGTAATGCTAAATAATTTTAAATAAATTGAAGAGCTAAAATAAAATGTGATTAAAAGACAGGTAAACATAAGTTACATAAAAAGTTCACTAAATGATTTAAATGAATTAATTATGTCAAGAAGTTAAATAAATACATAAAATAATTAATAAAAAGATAAAATAAACAACTACAATTAAGTTGATACATTAGATAAACATATAAGTTAATCAGATAAGTTAATTAAACAAATTAAATAAATAATAAGTTAAATAAGTAAAATGTTCGAGTGATTAAAATGTCAACAGAGTGTTCGAAAGGCTTCGTGAAAGAGATGTGTTTTTAGAAGTGACTTGAATACCGCAACGGAGTTGGCGTGCCTAACTGCGGGAGGCAGGGCGTTCCACAGTGTCGGCCCTGCCACAGAAAAGGCCCGACGACCGTACCGCTCGAGATGGTACCGCGGTATAGTCAATAGATGTTGATCGGCGGATCTCAGTGTTCGGGTGGGTGTGTATGGAATCACTAGCGACGACAGATACACAGGGCATAGATGATGCACAGCGCGAAACACAAGTAAAAGAAGTTTGAACTCGATTCGCTGACGAATAGGCAACCAATGTAAACTGAATAAAACTGGTGTTATGTGATCTCGTCTGCGGGTTCCAGTAATCAGCCGTGCCGCGGAGTTTTGAATCATCTGCAGTTTCCGCAGCTGCGTCTCGGGCAGTCCATAAAACATAGCGTTGCCGAAGTCCAAGCGCGACATGACTAAAGCATGAATAATTGTTTTGCAAGCAATGGTGGAAAGGCATTTTCTGATAGTTGCAATGCCGCGAATGTGACAGTATGCCACCTGGCAGACACGGCGTATCTGCGCCGCCATTGTCATTGTGTCATCAAATACAAAACCGATGTCGCGGATAAATGGTTTCGGCGTGACGGAGCAGCCACAGACATCAATGACTAGGTCAACAGGAGGTTGAACACGTTTGCGATTCTGCGCAGCGGAAATCACGACGGCTTCCGTTTTACACTCGTTAAGAAGAAGGTTGTGGGACACCATCCATGACTTTACATCGGCGGTACATCGCGATATGCGGTCAATGGCAGTTGTAGCATGCGCTGGCTGATCACGCGGAAATTCAACATACAGCTGGGTATCGTCAGCATACATGTGGTAACGGAGTTGGTGGTGTTCGAAGACATGGTTGAGCCCCAGACAATAGATTGTAAAAAACAAGGGTCCCAGCACGCTACCCTGCGGTACACCAGAGCATAAACCAACACTTCTTGAGGTGACGTTATCAACTTTAACAGCTTGCGTTCGCTGCGAAAGGTACGACTGTATCCAGCGGTGTGCGTTGTCACGTATGCCAATTTCGTGCAGTTTGAATATGCAGCTTACATGCTAGTATGAAAACACGAGAACATCGAATGTTGGGTCGAAGGACAATGCCTGTCATGGTTTTTTGCCTATATCCAGCATTGATAATACAGTGGTTCAGCTGCCCGTGAACATTCAAGAGATCACCAAATGAACTGCGGCTAGTCCAACAAGGGTTTATTGCTGTTGACCGGCCGATTAGTATGTGTTACATAACAGTCCAAGCGAAGTTTGCGTTTCGGTTAATGCACCTGACAAGACCTATTTGTGCAAGACCCCACTTCGTGGTTTGCATGGCTTCGGATTCAATACACATTCTAGGCCTTTGACACACACTGTTGATGCGGTGTTGTGCGTGACGTTGACAGCCAGTCGGGACAACATGTGAATAATGAAAAAGATGTTCCAATACAAAGACGAATAAAACAAAGTGTACTTTATGTGTGTACAGGAACGTGGTGACTAGCCTACAGGACGCACTCCGAGATGTTGGTACTGATCGAGTGATGTGTATATCAGCAGCTAGGCGATGGAAGTTTATTCCATAATGTAATACAATTCTTCTACCTTCACTATGATGATTAACCCCAGTTTAAAGTTTACGCATTGATTGTTGAAGTGACTGTGTTTATTTATTTATTTCAGCGGTATCTATAGAATAATAACTACATTCTAGTGAATCCACCTACGTTACTGCATTGTGTCACATTATTTCTTTTCTACATATCAATTGGTGACACAACTGTGTATTGCATATCCCGTTTTAGATTTTGTGTACTATTTTCTAGTTCTCTGAAATACTTTTATTAACGCTGTTCATACGATACACGAAATATGTTCATCATCGGACTATCTGTCCTGTGTGCCTCTTCGAGTCTTGCTAATGGATCGTCTACTAGGTTTGTGTATAAACATTAGTTTGGCATTGTATACAAAGATGATGTATTCAATTATTGCTATTTAATTGGAGCTGCAATTAATGTATTGGGTCATATATTTATTAGTAGTGACAATTAATCAGTCGAGGCATAGATATTAAAGCATACTTACCAGATAAAACAACTCAAGGATAATGCTGCTGATATCGATAATAAACCTATTCCACCTGGATGGTGACAG
Organism: Lamellibrachia columna; assembly: GCA_963662155.1. NCBI lineage: Eukaryota > Metazoa > Annelida > Polychaeta > Sabellida > Siboglinidae > Lamellibrachia > Lamellibrachia columna. Next base: position 47,674,749 of record OY759269.1, on the reverse strand, counting down.
ATTTGTAAAATCCAGTGTTAAACCATCAGATTACTAACTTCACACAGCCCCTTCTGGGGCTAGCAGCATGATGAAGCGCCGTCGTTGTATGGGATTTCTCTTTGACCCTTATTTGATATGCGTACAATATTTATATTTGTAATAGTAGTACGTGTACATACATGGGCCAAATAAAGAGCATATGTCATATATGTTTGAACATGTTTGTCTGTTGTATGCGCCATCTTAGATTGACCACTTCCGGCGGATGTCCATAGCTATGATTGAATATGCATAATTCGATATCAATAAAATATACTACTAATATTATTTACGCATTTTTTGTCATGTATGTTCGATCACCATTTCAACTATTGTATAGAACAGACATTCTAATGAATAAATATTTAAAAACAATTCATTAGATTTTGCCATTTCATCTCAATTTACTTTGAACACGTTTGAAAGACACACACACACACACACACACACACACACACACACACACACACACACACACACACACACACACACACACACACACACACACACACACACACACACACACACACACACACACACACACACACACACCACAATTCACCTTTTGGCCATGACATAGTATATAAACAAAAGTCATTCCTAAAGATAATGGGTTGAGAACTATAACACACAGGGTTATGTCAGTAGTCGGGTGGGAGACTACAATGGCTTAGGGGTCGACATACACTCTCCCTTGAATAGTTCAATAAAGCAACTAAAAGAGATCCCACACACCAAATCTGTGAAGTGCTCCACTAATTGCCCGAGCCCAAGGCAGAATGGCAAAGCGTCACTCGCTTCACTGTGGTCTCTTCTTTTGTTTGATAGTGCATTATTTTAATCTTTTGATTGACATATTAAATTTATGACAAACTAGTATTACAGTTAGTGTAACATTGCAAAGCTTTTATTTGGGAATCTCGTGGCATTATACTATAACACAACATAAACGGTATACAAGCAATATATATATATATATTGCTTGTATACCGTTTATGTTGTGTGTTATTCATTTTAGTATATACATACATACATACATACCCCAATAAATACATACATACATATTTACATATACATGCATACATACATACATACATACATATAAACATCGATAAAAACATCAAGTATTCCTGATGAATGGAAGGATGCCAAAATATCAGCAATATATAAAAAAGGAAATAAGAAATTATCTTGCAATTACCGTCCAATAAGCCTAACAAGCGTAGTTTGTAAATGCATGGAAAAAATTATTAGAAATCACATCATCAGTTACATGAAAGTCAATGGTCTGTTCAGTCAAAAACCATATGGTTTTATCTCTGGCAGATCAACAGTTCTCCAACTAATTAAAATACTAGATGAATGGACCTCAGAAATGGATAAGGGTAATTACACAGATGTTATTTATATGGATTTTCAAAAGGTTTTTGATACCGTGCCACATACGAGACTAATAAGTAAATTAAAAAGTTTTAACATTAGGAATGATTTAGTTAACTGGATTGAGGCATTCATCACAAATAGACGACAAAAGGTAGCAGTAAATGGAAAAGAATCAAACTGGCACAAAGTAACATCAGGGATACCGCAGGGATCTGTCCTGGGACCTTTATTGTTTGTTCTATACGTAAGCGACCTGCCAGAGTGAACTAAATCCAATACATTTCTGTTCGCTGATGACATTAAGATATTTAGAGCCATAAAAAAAAAAAAATTATCAGGATATACTACAACAAGATTTAAGTATCCTAGAACAATGGAGCGACAAATGGTTATTAAAATTCCACCCAGACAAATGTAAACACATGGAAATTGGAAAAAAATAATATAGGTGAAAATGAATATTTCATGACAAGTAATAATGTTAAACATTCACTAGCCACCACAGATAAGCAAACTGAATCTCCTTTAACAATAACTAATGGAATCGGAAATTATGATATAAAAATATTTGATTCTGAAGATCTGATCATGGAGGAATCAACTGGATCCTGCGATCAGAATCGTCATAAGGTATCATAAGGTAAGGTATACATACATACATACATACATACATATAAATATATAGTTGATATTTTTTCTTCTTCTACATATCAGTTGGTGAAGCATCTGACTATTGCTCATCCCATTTTTATTTGTTGGCATTATTTTCTAGTTCTCGAAAATATTTTTTAACGCTGTTCATACGATTCATAAAGGATGTTCGTTGACGAACTACCTGCCCTCTGTGTCTGATCGAGTCCTACTAGGGGATAATGTACTATTTACTTAAGCAAAAAATAAGTTAAATTGCGGAAACACGAGCCTCCTCCCTGTTAGCACACAAGATAAATCTGGTCCGAACCCCAACGTCCCCCCCCCCATACGCACTACAGATAGTGGTGACCTAGCTAAATCTGTAATATGCAGCTGGCAGCTGATGCAAACAACAATACTTTTCACCAAAGCTGGAACGTAGAGAGTCAATATCTAAGTTGCAATGCCTATACAAGATATTTGTCAATACGCCAAAAAATCGGTGCCAAAATCGCTCATGCAAGCGTAGACCTCTACCTCAGCCCTGACCCGACAATGCTACTTTCAAACACCCTACAACAAATGTCAAAATTGTTCCTCACAATAGTTGGGTGAATAAGTACAAAGATTGTGCACCTGTGTATACAATTTTGACGTTATTTACACATATTACTTGGGACCCTGAATATATTCTGATATAATGCCGATTCAACCTACAGCGCCACCTAGTGATCGATCAGACCGAATATGGCAGATATCGATTGAGATATGAAAAATCATTATGATAACAACAGGACATTTAGCAAACACTTAGATAATATATTAACTAAGATATTTGGATATATAACCATCGCAGATGTTGCCATACACGTAACATTTTAAAAGATATATAGGTTTTCGCGAGCAAAGATTTTGGATATTTTACTTTTGACCTTCTCCGACATTCAAAGATTGCGGCCGTCAAAACAGATGTTCCCATGTCATAAGAATGACTTCACCTCCGCTATCTTTAAACATGGAACATATGAATGTCGGAGAAGGTCAAAAGTGAAATATTTGAAATCGTTGGCACCGAAAATCTGTGTTTTGACAATAAATTTACGGCTCTGTGTGATGTCGTTTTTATGATATCGGGAAAATTAGTTTCAACGACCGTCATCTGTAAACATGGGGATATATATTAAATATAAAATATTTGAAATCGGTTACCTCGAAAACCTGTATCTTGACACTACACTTACGGCTCTATGTGGTGTAATTTTTTATGATATGGGGAAAATTGGCTTGACGATAAAGTGATAAAAAAACCACCATGTTATACCATTATATGCCCCTTTTGTATCGGAAATGACGTAGAATGATGCAATGAACACATCGATATACAAAAATACAAGTAAAGACGTCGACAGAAAGCCGTGTAACTAAGGCTAATAAAATAAACGATTTCCCGTCGGTCGATGTCTCGCTAGTGGCGCCCTCACACGACCAAGCTTCGTATAACGATATTCCACTGATCTCTATACATAATCATGTATTGACGTACATCTCAGGTCTCACGTAATTATACTCCTAACAGCTCAATCTTGAGCTAATGCAGCGGTTTGGACAAACGGCTTTTAGTGTCTCTTCCAAAAGACACAGACAAAGTGGGTAATGAATTCCATCGTCCTCTCGATCGATAGGCGGGTGCTCTAACAATCAGACCACCGCTCCTCACATACATGCCAACCCCGAGTGGTGCACACTGCAAACATGCGAGACTAGAAACATAAATCCGTAAGACTTTAAACGAATCTGTATGCTGATCTACGTCCGCTGGTTTATTGTGCATTCTCACATTTACCTTGTTGCCGCTGACTGCGCACAGCTGGAATGTTTTGAAAGGATGATTTGGCATTCGGATGATTTGAAGAAAGCGTGCAGTATCCCGTAAGGAATGTCTCGTAAGCGTGTAAGAACATCAACAAAATCTGCAATACTTATAGGTAAACCGCACTGGTATCTAGATATCAGTATTCTAGTCGCACTGTCTCCGTGAGATCCGTTAGGTGGAGCAACTATCTTGACTGAGAATCCTCAGGTTGGTCTCTGAAAATTGGTTGGCCCAATTTGTCGACATGCGTCTTCATGCGAAAACATTAACATTTCACTGACATATTCAATTACAAATCAGTTCAAATTATGTTCTTAATGATTTCTTAATCACACAATTATGCCGTTTTATGTTGCAATGCTCTCCATGTTATCTTGTTATGACTTAAAACGTCCCACCTGGGACACGTACCTGACATTCAACATTATTGAAACTGGCAAAAAGTGGCCATCCTCCGGACGGGATAACTTGGTAGTTCGTACGTGACTGAAAAATGGGTCGCAGAATGAAAGCCGGATCTGCGACCCGGGTGTGGCGCCGTAGTCGAGTCCGGCTTTTATACTTCGGTCCGTGTCTGGCACCGCGACCGGGTCTGGCTTTCATATTGCAGTCCGGGTCTGGCGCTGTGGTCGGGTCCGGCTTTCATATTGCAGTTCGGGCTGGCGCACTGATCTATATATAACTGGATGGCGCGTCGGCCTGTAAATTTTACCCCACCGTGCCGCCATCTTGGATAGATCAGTGCTGTCAATCGGTAGGCAATCGCAGTGTTAAAACGCTCAACTTTGATGATAAATTGCTGCTTGTATACAAGTATTCTTTTGTATTTTGTAATTCATAGGATACTGTTAGAGGTTAGTGGTTAATAATATTATGGGTAAAGCCAAAGGTGCATTAACCTGGCCGAAATTATTAACGCTATTAAATTACTTTTGTACCTAATTTTTTCGATGTTAATGTGTTCTTTGCATCACTCCCCATCGGATCAGGTACAAAACGGACGTATATTTGTTAAAAAATATTGTGTTTGAGCGCACTTTTAGTGCCCAAAACAACGCTATACCGGCAATAGCCGGTGTTGTTAATACGGCGATCATCCGAAATGTGCTGTAACAATATCACGGTGGCATCAGAACTGGAAAGGCGATTTCACTGTCAAATATTTCGTACCGCAGTGTAAGAAAATAAAAAATAGAAGAAAAATTGCAATTTAATGTTACGAAAAACTCTAAAAATCGACAATTTAATGTTAAAAAGCCCAAAAAATCGAACCGGACAGGTGACTTCACTGACAAATATATTGTACGCAGTCTAAAAAAAAAATAGAGTTCAATTTAATTGTGAAAATCCAAAAAAAAATCCACCGACAAATATCTCGACAAAAATATAAGATAATATAAAAAAAAGCAATGACATCGCACATATATAAAAAAAATTATTAAAAGTTCATCTATCGTGCAACTATCTTTAAATCTTATTCATAAGTCATAAACAAGTGTCTTGCTTGCCCAAATCACACAATTCAGTAATAAATAGAGCAAAGAGGAAACTCCGGAGACAGTTCGGCCCGGCGCGACCTCTGTTAGTCACGTACCTAGAAGAGTTCCTGTGGATGCAGCAGCACAGGAACCGCCAACAACGTCTCTCGTCACGGCTAGTGTGTGTATTCGCGACCAATGCCCATGAACAAATGCTCAATAGCATTGAACTTCGCCCAGCAGTCGCCCGAAGACACAAAACGGCTCTTTTCAGATCCAACCATACTTTCACAAAATGGTTGCTACATTGGGTGTGAACGATGTCTAGGTTTGAATAATTCCATTGTAGATATCAATTAATGAAAATATCTCGATAAATTTGGTCCTCGAAATTCACCATTCATTCCAAAACGACATCTTTTTGTAGTGAAATGTCCAATTTTCTTCATGATACGGTCCAAACATTAGTAATATAAAAAATAAACATTTCAATGTCCCCTGAAGAATTATTTATTACAGAATTGTGTGATTTGGGCAAGCAATACACTTGTTTATGAGTAAGATTTAAAGATATTTGCACAGTCTTTGAACTTTTAATAATGTTTTCATATATGTGCGATGTCTTTGCTTTTTTTTTTAAATTATCTTATATTTTTTGTCGATATATTTGTCGGTAGATTTTTATTGTTACTATTTTGAGGTATATAATTATGCTGTCATTATGATTGTTGTGTGGCTATAATATATATATAATACCAATAAAATATCAGCGACAACACTAACAGAGCCGGGGACTTCTTGCCTGTAATATATATATATATATATATATATATATATATATATATATATATATATATATATATATATATATATATATATATATATATATATATATATATATATATTATGCATATGAGGTCTAACTGTTGCTTTATACAGAGGTATAATTAGCTTTCTTCATAGTATGTTATGTTCCTCCTAATCAAAGAATTTGATTACCCTTTGAAGCTGCAATATCACACTGCTCTGAAACTTTCAGTAACAGTAGTACCCAGAACAGTATCTCCCATTTTATTGTTTACATCCAAGTTCCCATGTCCTGTATGTAGGCATTTGCATTTCCCAAAATTTAGTGTAGATTGTTTTATAAATGTTGCTTATCACCACCAGTGTTAACCTTTTTAAACACTTGTGTCAAATTTCAGTACGTTACTTGTTATGTTGTCGTCCAAGTCATTGATATATATTAAGAATAATAAAGGTCATAATACTGATCAATGTAAGTCCAAGTTTCATGTATTAGGCAAGAAGGTCGGACGGAATCTGATAGGATCTGTGGAGGTCTGAGGGGGTTAGAGGGTAAATGATGTTTGCTTTGTGTAATGTCTCAAATCAATTCGAGATCACTACTTACTTATCTTTTCAGTCACCTTCAGTTATAGTAGAAACAATTTACTCTTAGTAATTACTTTAATCTAGTCTGTGTTTACATTTTAAAAACAATCTTATTCCATTTAATCTAATATTTATTTCAATGCAAGAACTAATGCGAATATCGTTGATGTGGAATTATAATTGTGGGACATGATGGCTCTGTGGAAGAACATCAGACTGTCAGTAGATTCGACCGGGGTTTAATTTAATGTGTAATTCACCATTATTATACAATTTCCCTGTTAGAGCCGGTTAGAGGATATGAACCTGTCAACAGTGGCATGTTATCGCTGTGGGTTGGTCTGAGGAAGTTTGTAATTTGATAGGTTGATCTTCGTAGTGCTGGAACGACTTGAATCCGGGTGTAACGGCAATATCCTCTGCTTTGTCACCGTGGGTGTAATACTGATAATGTCGCTGGTCGCTTACTCCCATTTTACATCCCAATTTAGAAAGGTTAATACTGGTGGTGATAAACAACATTTACAAAACGATCTACACTCAATTTTGGGAAATGCAAATGCCTACATACAGGACATGGGAACTTGGATGTAAACAATAAAATGGGAGATACTGTTCTGGGTACTACTGTTACTGAAAGTTTCAGAGCAGTGTGATATTGCAGCTTCAAAGGGTAATCAAATTCTTGGGTTGATTAGGAGAAACATAACATACTAGGAAGAAAGCTAATTATACCTCTGTATAAAGCAACAGTTAGACCTCATATACATAATATATATATATATAATATATATATATTATATATATAATATATATATATAATATATATAATATGTACAGTGTCCATATATAAATATATATATTTCATATATATGCAATGTCTATACATATATCATATAATATCATATATATAGTGTCTGTATATATATAGTACTTATAATTATATATACACACGCACTGGTTCTATATATATATATATATATATATATATATATATATTACAGGCAAGAAGTCCCGGCTCTGTTAGTGTTGTTTCAGATATTTTATTGGTATTATATATATATATTATAGCCACACAACAATCGTATGACAGCATAATTATATACCTCAAAATAGTAACAATAAAAATCTACCGACAAATATCTCGACAAAAAATATAAGATAATGTAAAAAAAGCAGACATCGCACATATATGAAAAAAATTATTATAAGTTCACAGATGGTGCAAATATCTTTAAATCTTACTCATAAACTAGTGTCTTGCTTGCCCAAATCACACAATTCAGTAATAAATCATTCTTCAGGGGACATTGAAGTGTTTATTTTTGACATTACTAATGTTTGGACCGTATCATGAGGAAATTGGACATTTCACTACAAAAAGATGTTGTCGTTTTGGAATGAATGGTGAATTTCGAAGACCAAATTTATCGAGATATTTTCATTAATTGATATCTACAATGGAATTATTCAAACCTAGACATCGTTCACACCCAATGTAGCAACTATTTTGTGTTTATGGGCATTGGTCGCGAATACACACACTAACCGTGACGAGAGACGTCGTTGGCGGTTCCTGTGCTGCTGCATCCACAGGAATTCTTCCAGGTACGTGACTAACAGAGGTCGCGCCGGGCCGAACTGTCTCCGGAGTTTCCTCTTTGCTCTATTTATTACTGAATTGTGTGATTTGGGCAAGCAAGGCACTTGTTTATGACTTATGAATAAGATTTAAAGATAGTTGCACGATATGTGAACTTTTAATTATTTTTTTTTATATATGTGCGATGTCTTTGCTTTTTTTACATTATCTTATATTTTTTTTCGAGATATTTGTCGGTGGATTTTTTTTTAATTTTCACAATTAAATTGAACTCTATTTTTTTCTTAGACTGCGTACAAGATATTTTTCAGTGAAATCACCTGTCCGGTTCGATTTTTTTGGGCTTTTTAACATTAAATTGTCGATTTTTAGAGTTTTTCGTAACATTAAATTGCACTTTTTCTTCTATTTTTTTATTTTCTGACACTGCGGTACGAAATATTTGACAGTGAAATCGCCTTTCCGGTTCTGATGCCACCGTGATATTGTTAAGCACATTTCGGATGATCGCCATATTAACAACACCTGCTATTGCCGGCATACCGTTGTTTTGGACACTAAAAGTGCGCTCAAACACAATATATTTTACAAATGTACGCCCGTGTTGTACCTGATCCGATGGGGAGTGATGCAAAGAACACATTAACATCGAAAAAATTTGGTAAAAATGTCATTTAATAGCGTTAATAATTTCGGCCAGGTTAATGCACCTAGGCTAAGCCTAAGGCTTAACGCGGCTTTACCCAATGATCAGAACATCGTCTTCAGTATCTAACAATACTCTAGAAGTTCCATTTGGTATATTCTAAATATTGCTTAATGTTTTAAAGTTGAGTGATTTGCGCCGTCATTTCAAAGTCCCCTAAAATGTCACGCACTGCCACTGGTTGCGGCAATTATTGGTATACTTACGAGGTCGAGGATATGCCTTTTTTGACGAACATCTTAAGGAACATTTTTATATTATAGATGAGTCAAAATTATTTCATCGATTGAATGCAAACAAATTGTTAGTATTTTTTGGTGATGTACTTACTACGCCACTGGCACAAAAATGCTACGCATGGCAAGACATTTATTCCTGTACTGTAGATCCAAGTACAAGGAAAAACAGGTTTTTTCACCTGATCTAATATATATTGCTATCAGAATAACGAAAGTATTATCAAAATGTTGTTTTTATTTTGTTTTTAATAAAATGCTATCATATATCAAATAATTGTACTAGATTCTGAGAGTGAACTTGTGCCATTGTCTTCCTTACGTTACACTATTGTTGTTCTAAAGTTGAATTTAGTTCTCTATCTCCCTATCTCTCTTGTTGTCTCCCTGCCCATCACACACGCGCACGCACACTCACGCTCCCTCCCTTCTCCCTCAGGGAATATTCAGACAATGTACTGTTATGCATTATATTTTCAGAATGGCTACTTACCGAGACAGCAATAGTATGAGTACTAATAGGCTCACATTGTTACTAGTTGGGCACAGTTTCGTACATCGTATGCAACAGCAAGTGTGCTGGAAATACAAACATTGCTGCGTTGCTGTACCTGCTGGACCTTACAAACATTGCTGCACTGCTGTGAAAATACAAACATTGCTGCGTTGCTGTACCTGCTGGACCTTACAAATATTGCTGCATTGCTGTGGAATTACAAACATTGCTGTGTTGCTGTATCTGAAGGACTTTACAAAAAATGCTGCACTGCTGTGGAATTACAAACTTTGCTGTACCTGCAATAAATTATTCCATTAATCTTGGTATATAGGTCAAATGTTAAATGTATGTCAACTAATTAGGTTATGTCAAAATAAGTAAACACTAGGCCACATAGTATTCAAGTTCACAATTTGACCATTTCCATCCACCAAAAGTTAAATAGGCATATTACCAAATTACTTACAGCTAAGCTGCCATTAATCCACGTATATAAGTCAAATGTGTCTCTGTCTGTCCCTGTATCGCTGTCTTTCATACTCTCTATCTGTCTGACTTCTGCCATTAATCCATGTATATAAGTCAAATGTGTCTCGGTCTGTCCCTGTCTCGCTCACTCTTTCATACTCTCCCTATCATTCTGACACGGTATGTATATTATATATTAGGTTTTTGGACATGTCTTCTCTTGGTAAAAGCTATGCAACGACATCAATTTGGAAACCTGATGCACAGTTTCTTCTAACACTTAATTACATGCTAATGTCACATCACAAATGTTGGATCAGAAATTTGAAGACTGATTATGTGATTTTAGACCTATATTTAGTAAATAGTCAAGGATAGATGAGTCAATTTATGTTTTTAATTTGTTTCATATAAGCAGCTTTAGAAATCGTGAATGGCACAGATGGTATCAACATAATGCTGTAATATAGACATATGCTTAATGCATTCTGTACATGTATTACCCAGGATCCCCAAATTACATCACTGGTTGTTGTACCCCATGGGTAAATAATTTTTATTAGATGTGACATCATGCTTTCAACCCACGAAGAATCCTGCATGGGACAGCCCAATGCATGTAAGAAAACTGGGTGGTATAAATGTGAACAAACTAGAACAAGAATATTAAAAGTTTAACTAAAATGTATTTAAATAAAAGTACATGTATCATGTATATTCCTGTCTTATCAAGTTGATATGTCACTGAGTAGTGGTCAGACACTTGCATCACTAGCAAGGAAATGGTAACCACACCGTCATTCCCCAGCATCAAAAGTGTGCAAACCAACCAATTCTCCTAAGTAATAACATTAGTGTACTAAAGCCCCTACATAGTTAAGATAACTGTGTACCATAAGCTAAAGATAATATTACGATTCCAAACTGGCACACTAGGTCTCAGTACAGCTAACCAATTAAGTCAACACATGCTATCTTAGTTATGTGTTGGCAAGAGACCCATATGGTAGCACCCTCACTGATGTTTAAGCAGTACTAATTTCGATAACCTCTTTTTAATCTTTCACCGTGCAACACATCTGTGTGTTGCTTCCCAAGATGACACAACTTGATCTTTGAATAACACGGAGCAACATTTGAGAAAACATGGTTACTGAGACAGGTTGAATCAAACATGATTATTCAATGATTCAAATACATTGACCTCTGCACACACCTGCAAGACTGTTGTTGAAATGGCACTGGGTTGCCCTGGATCCTGGGGAAGATTGCACAATTTGATCAGTCCTATTGATAAAACTATCCTCAAAATGTGCTGAACAAATGTTAAATTTGGTTGGCTTGAAACCTTCATGCCACAAATTAACTAACCATCTGCGGTGTTGTTCAGGTGCTGTGATCACATCGGGAAGCCTGAAATGACATAGAGGAGGAATACAATATGAAATGAAAACGAACTGGTGACTTAAAATGAAGGATGAATTGTGATTTGTGTTGTAGGATGGCGACCCTATTCATAGTAGGTCACAGTTACGTAAGGTGTGTGGCCAAACACATAGAAATATTAATACTTCAATTATATAATTAATTCAGCATCATGCTATCCAGCATTTAGAATTATTAATTCATTATAGTATAACATACAATTATCAATCATCACATAGTAGACTGGGCTCAGTCCTCAGGCTGAGTTTTGAGCGATAAAATGCGCTATTGCCATTAAAGGGCAAAATAAATAAGTGTGTGAATAAGCAAATTAACACAAAATATTCTTGCAATAAAATTGGTCAAATTTATATTAATGTGTATAGTCAGACTGATAAATGGCACCACAAACATTGATTCTTAAACGTAATAGTAGCGTAGCCAAAAATGTAAACACTGTCAATGACCATCACAAAATGCAACATAAAATACAATGTACGAAAAGTCAGAAAATACTTACGCATGGAATGAGATCCCATGGTCCTTACGTAGTTTTGGAGATCATCGAGTTGATCACCCGAATGCACAGCACGCACGCACGCACGCACGCACACACACACACACACACTCACACATGTTAATCTATAGCGATGCAGCGTTTAGGTGATCTATCCAAGATGGCGGTTTTGGACTTCCGCAGGCGTCACCTGGCGCCATACAAATGAATACGGTGTGCGCCATCCAGTTATATATAGGTCAGTGGGCTGGCGTCGCGGTCTCGTGTCCGTCTTTCACAATACGGACCGGGTCCGGTGCCACGGCCGGGTTCGACTTTCGTACTACTGGCCGGGTTTGGTGCCAATTAAGCCGGGTCCGGTTTCACGCTACGGTTTGAGTTCGAGTCCGGAACCGCGGCCGGGTCTGGCTTTCATTCTGCGTTCCGAGCACGGTGCCGCAACCCGGCCCGGCTTTTATACCCCACCGACAACAAACCCCATTAATAACTCGCACATGATTATATTGCATTGTGTATTTATTATTTTATTCATAGCACACCAGAAAACTGTAATAATTTCATGCTGAACCCAAGATAATAATTGTTATACGAGTAGACATTCTGCGCTTGCGGTGAAGCCGAACACATATGGATACTCTTTCTATACTAGAGTCATATAGGAGCCTGGAATCTACTTCCCACTGAAATAATAAGACTCCCCTCCATTCACCCCTTCCAACTAGCTGAGAGCACTGTTTATCTTCCCCTCCAGTTCATTCCATTCTTCTATAAGGAAGATATATATGATTTTAATCCAATTTTTAATTACACTATTTTTGTTAAAAAATTATTATTTCCCACATTTATATGCACCTTTTTATGCGCACCAAGCACCACACTCCTGTGTTAGCCACAGAAGGGACTGTTTGAAGCATGGACATATATTTAATATATATAATATATGTAAATATATGTCCATGGTTTGAAGTAAGCAAACCAAAGACCAACGACAACAAAATCGTCTCGCAACTGGCTCTATTATTTCATTCGCATTTGGTGCAACGATGGCGGTGGAAATAGAATCGACCGAGTAAGTACAGTTTTTAAGCGTAAACGTGCAAATCTTGTGGTGTAATGTTTGCTGATTGAATACTTTTGTATATATGTTAACAACTGCAATAAATTAATTAGTCGTCTTAATGCGATTTGTTGTTTAAAGTGCCTTGTTGCTTGTGCCTCGTATTTTCGCCCATTCCCGTGTTTCTGCATAAAACAGCGATGAATGTGTTACTTGTTGTTGCCTCACGCAGTGGTTGTCTGTATATTATTCAATCACTACTAGGTTATATTTAAAAAACGTTCACGCAAAACTGCAAAAGTTTATGGTTTATTGCATATTTTCATTTACAATGTTTTTTATTTACAATGTTGAAAACAAAGTCTAATATCTGCCTAATATGGATCTGGATAATTACTAAGCATACTCCTGCTTGCTGCTGAGCGACTTGCTGTAGTTATTAAACAAAACAACCGTATTAGTTGACAATGCCAGCATGGATTTAATTACAATTATCAAATTAGTGACAATTACACAATATTATCAAAACTCAATTATACCCAAGTTGTGTAACTTTGTGCACCTTTTGGTTGATGTATGCGAGGTTAACATAACTATCCAACCAGTTTAGTGAAGAAATTATAAATTTTTGTCTGATGCAATTTATACAACTACAGCTGTCAGTTCAGCTTAAGCACTGACATCCAGTGATCAACAACTGGTTGTAATGCGATAAAATGCTGTGTTTCTACGGAATTGTGCAATGCACGAAATTGGGACATGCAATCATACAATTACAACTCTTCAAAAATCAATACATTTACATCGTTTCAATTACATAATTATAGTTGTACACCAGAGAGAGGAGTTGAACATCAGGTTGGATGGTAAGGAGATCAAGCAAGTGGATGGCTTTGTGTACCTTGGAGGAATGGTTACGGAGGATGGGCATTCAGCGGCAGAAGTGCGACGTCGGACACAAGCGGGAGCGAATGCTTGGAGAAAGGTAGAGGGAGTCACGTTGGACAGACAAGTTTCAAAAAAGAAGAACAACAACAGAAGCTGCAAGTTTGTGAGAACAACTGGGTTCGTCGAATAACAAGAACAAAGAGGGTGGACAGAAGAAGGATGAACGACCTGAGGAAAGAGGTTGGGATGCAATGCAGCCTAACAGGAAGATTGGTGAGAAGCAGGATGAGATGGGCAGGCCACTTGGTAAAAATGGATGCAAGCAAACTAGCAAAGAGAGCAGAGATGGAAAAACATCAAGGACGCAGGAAAAGGGGAAGGCCACAGCTGAGATGGGAGGACTGCGTGAGGAGGGACATGAGAAGATCGGGGGAGGATGACAGATTGAGAGAGGGGGCTGCTGATAGAAAACTATGGAAAGAAAGAACAGAAAGAGTGGCTCAACAATACTTTACCTGACCCTCACCCCCCTGTACAGCAGGGAACAAGGAGGAAGAGCGCATTGAACCCAACTTTGGATGATAGCCTGGTCTGGTTCAAGCAGCTGTTTATGGCTGCTACATCTTAGCAATAAACTGTTATTGCAACAATATTAGTAAAGCTATACTGTTTAAATAATAATTCTTTCAAATGACCCCCTTGTTCCGTGGGCCTTGTTAATGCAATGTATTCATCTTTGTAGTATCGTGCGACTGATTGAACAGTACCTGAAAGAGAGCGGTCTGCTGCGGACATTGTCTCTGCTACAGGTAAGGGAATAATAGGCCTTCATTCGACTGTAGGGGGGATCTGAGTTTAGCCACATGTATTTTTTGGACCATTTTGTTCTAAAATTATTTTTCACATTTATGTACACCTTCTGCAGATGCAGATGACCTAGCAATGGTGGCTGATAACAAAGAGGATCTACAGAAAACATTGCAAGAATGGAGTAACACCTTTAGAAAACATGGCCTCCGAATTAATCTGGAGAAGACCGAAGTAATGTGGATAGGCGAACAGGAGATAGACCTGCATGTAGATGTTGACGGAAAGACCATTAAACAAGTGAACAGTTTTATATACTTGGGCAGTACAGTGTGTGAGGTTGGAGGAAGGAAATACAGAGGACAGTGCAAGCAGGAGCAGCAGCGTGGAGGAGAGTAGAAGGCATTATGTGGGACAGAAAACTGAAGAAACAACTAAAAGGAAAAGTGTTGGGGAAGTCTGCGTGGTAACAGGTTGGGAACACTGGCACTGACAGAGAGACAGGAGGAGAAAATGCAAATAGCAGAAAACAACAGGGTCCAAAGAATATGCAAAGTAACCCAAGAAGATTGCGGGAAGATGGAGGAATTGAGAGAAGAGATTGGAATGAAAAAACACCTAAATAAAGACGAAAGTAGTCGGAAGCAGAATGAGATGGACAGGACATGTGCAAAGAATGGGCGAAAAGAGGGTGGCATAAGAAGAAGAGGAAGACCAAAGCTGCGATGGAAAGACTGTGTCAAGCAAGATCTTGAAAGGGCAGGTACGAACAAGAGTGGAAGACCATCACAGAAGACAGAAGGAGATGGAGAGAGTTAACAGCAGAAGTGGAAGAAACAATCAGGTGACTTGGACCCCGCAAGGGAGCAAGGGGAAGAAGAAGATATGCACCTTCTGTTTGCACACCACAAACTCCTAACAGACAATTCATGGGGGTGGGGCTAATTGGGTAATAATTAAAATAAGTTAACAGCTCTTGCAGGAGAATTAAATAAAAAACATGTTATTTTTTAGTAATTTAATATCTACTAGGAGAGTTCTTACGCCTGCCATTTTAAACCAATATGTTCATCCCCTGGCAGACTATAAATTGGACATATTTGATGAAAATACATTGTTGTCGGCAACGTAACAGAAATGTAATTTTTTCAGCATGTAGGCCTTTTAGTGAGTTCCTTTTGTCTACATACCACTGGAATTAAAAATGTTGATGAAAATCTTGTTGAATTTTGGTAAATATTAACTCTGTTCTTCAGCTGGTTTGACTGCTGCTACAAGTGATAATTCTGCTAGCAAGGAATACATTTAACTATTTCCCTTTGCAGAAATAGATTATCTGCATTCTTGAAAGGAAATTATTAATACGTTGAAGGTTGGGTTCAGTTGCAAAAGTCAATTACTCAATGCTCATCATATAAACTCAATTATAAAAAACAACACTTAAAAAAATATGATTACAAAATGACAAATACATTGCTTCAAAATATCAGTTACAATTTACAGCGTCTAAAAATCAATTACAAAAGGGTAATTGCAATAGGTCATACACTGCCTTATAAAAATTAAATACTATGTTGTTGTAATTAATTAATTAATTGCACGTTACAATTGAACCCACCCCTGGTTGAAGGACTTTAGTCATCAGTAAAATAGCTCCCTTGACCATGTCTTTGACCGTGTGTGCTTCAGGAGGAGAGTGGCATCTCCCTGAACACGGTAGAGTCGGTGGACAGTTTCATTTCGGACATCAACAATGGACACTGGGACACAGTGCTACTGGCCATCCAGTCTCTCAAACTGCCTGACCAGAAGCTCATTGACCTCTACGAGCAGGTAATGTCCAGTCTGGGCAAGTATCCTACTTTGTGGTTGTTCAATACAGTCATGTCTCATTTATCTGTTTTTTTCGATAAATTTTTCAGTTTCACTTCGATAAGTTTTTTTTAGTAATCCACATGCTTTTGTATTGGCACAACCTCACAGTAAATTGCTTCAATAATCCGTTTTTTCATGATTCAGTATCTGCACACCATTTCAGGGAACCAACTGGCCTGATAACACTAAAATGATAATACTGTAACATAAGTCATTTAGCCGTTTTGTCAGATGCACAAAATCATACAATTAACAGTCTTGATGATTGCTTTTACATCACAGCTACACTGTTCAAAGTCCTGTCAGTTACTGGAGATTAGTAAAATAATACAAAGTTTAAATGTCATGATGTATTAAACATGTAATACCAATAGTTATATAGCATGGGCAAAAATAGAATGTTTCACTAATCACTGTAATAATAATTTTCTGTCTTTGTGCATTCAGGAAAGTTAACGTCAAAAAGTTACTTTTATAATATATTTACTCTGTATGAAAATGTGAAGATAAACAAGATTTGACATGCTACTGAACTGATGTATTTTTTCATTATATAAGAGTTGTAAACAATATACATTGACCAAATATATAAAACATTTAAGATGTTGTAGAACACTAATCGATGCACCCATCATCTCTGGTTTTGTTCTAGTAAAAATATATGAATTGTTTCTGGAACACAAATGTTGGATCTGGTGTGTTTAAATTATTTAGAAGTGAATAATGACAAGTATTTTGTATAGTAGACAAATAAAACTACAAGGCGTGCATTGGACAATTCGCCAGTGAAATGATTACATATAGTGTCTCACCTCTCTTCTTAATAACTTCAATCGGGCATCATATGGAGTCTGAGAAGACTTGGTCAGTCATGTGGAGTCTGAGAAGACTTGGTCAGTCACTGGTCATCTTGTTCCAGATTGTCCTTGAGCTGATTGAACTGCGAGAGCTGGGAGCTGCCAGGTCACTATTGCGACAGACTGACCCTATGATCATGATGAAACAACAGTATCCTGACCGCTACATCCATCTAGAGAACATGCTGGCCCGGTCCTACTTCGATCCTCGAGAGGTACTTTTGAATTTAATCTTACTGTTTAAGGTCCCGTCTCAATTAAATTTTTATTACTAGTCTCATTTCAAATTCATTTTGCAAAATATCAAACCTACTAGGATCCACTGCAACATGCTAGTTCGTTTGTGCAACTTTTGTATGTAGTTTTTGTAAAATCTTGAGACAAACTATTAAATTACTTAATGTTTGGTCAAACATTAATTGAAGTAACAATGGAAATGCAGAAAACTCATGAATTTTACACTTGTTGAAAATTTGTAACTTTGTCATGTGATCAGTGAGAGAATTAAATTCATGCTCATTATCAGCATTGACCTGCACAGTTTTTACCATTTTGGATATCCACTATTTCAAGCCTGATTAGATCTAACGACTGAAGTAAATTCTTTCAATGATTTGAACAAAGATAGGCTTTTTTTTATTGACTGTGAATGTTACATAAACTATTCATACATATTTGGACATCAATGAACCGGATTTGTGATAGACTAAATCAATTGAGGATGGAATTTTTATGGGAACATACAACTATTTTCACTGGTCAACTGATACGCACCTAGTTTGGAATTTCATATAATTAAAATGCTCAAATTCTCTTAATTTTTCTCCAGTCTTAAAGTTCAACTAAATTAGCGATGTTTTACTTAATGTTTAAATCTTTATTGCTTCAGTATATCTATGGTCAGAAATTGCATGAAACGGGATAAAAACAGGTCAATAAATCATCCAGTGGGAAACGTTATTTTTCACTTTCGAATGTGAAAATTTATTGATCTGTTGTTAATTGCTGTAAAGGGAATTCTATATATGTCGATAGTAAGTTTAGTGTGGTTATTATTTTTAACTAACTAAGATGTTATAAATACTAATACATTTTAAATGAAACAGTGTCACAATGTCCCTTAAAAGAGTCCTTCAGTTAGCCAGTGAAAGTTGTTGTTCGTCTTCTTTAATCTGCATGAGGTCCATTTAAGCACAACTGTAATAATAAATTTCTGTCTTTGTGCATTCAGGAAAGTTAAAGTTACTTTTATAATATATTTACTCTGTACTTTTGGCTGTTACTGGTATTCACTGTTAAAAAGCAGCACTAACACAGGCAAAAACTAGACCACATAAAAGCAAAAAATAAAAGTACATAAAATAAAAATTACAACTATGTGATTTATTCTGAACAAGAATGTTGACTTAAAAACAATAAGTAATCTGCACTATATGTAAATTGTTCATCAATTGAATTTTGTTTTAGATTTTACCCTGATATTATAAATTTGTTATCAAAGTTATTAATAATTTTATTAATGTTTCCTAATTATAAAGCAAGTAAAATCAGATAAACTTTATTGATCATTATACATGTAACTTTGTTTTCCATGTTTTTCAACAATTTATTATTCAGACCTTTGTTGCAAAAACACATCATATAGAAGTTAATAGAATTAAATAAAATTACTTAATTTGTGTGATTTTAGATTTAATTAACTTTGTAACACGCCTAATGCACTCTTCATGGGAAGTTGAAGGTGGATTGGTAAGAGTAGATGTGTCTTGCAGGCCTACCCGGAGGGACAGAGCAAAGAACGGAGGAGAGCAGCCATTGCCCAGGCTCTGTCGGGGGAGGTCAATGTTGTTCCCCCGTCCCGTCTACTTGCCCTGCTGGGTCAGGCCCTCAAATGGCAGCAACATCAGGGGCTGCTCCCTCCAGGTATGTCTTCCTGTCTGAATATTTATACACATATTCCTGATGTGTGGCTGTGGAATTCACAGCGTTATTAAAATCAGCTCTCAAAATTCTCATATAATGCGAATTAGGCCCTAAATCCAATGTACGTGGCTGCAATGTCATTGCCAAATCAGCCAGTTACAAGAAGCAATAATAAACACTAAATGTCACATATGTCAACATATAACGTCAACATATAACGTCAACATATAACACAGCATAGTTTTATCAGCATCCATTGCCATTATCTGTGATGCATAGAAATAATGCAAACTGAAGACTCACAAAATACTTTTCGGGAGGTGAGGAACTAACTGACATGCACCCAAACTGTTGCACTCATGCTCTGCGTATCTGTGTGGAACTATACAGTAGCTTAGATCTAAATTTGGAGACAACGAAGCAGGGACATTCTGCCGCAGGTACAACAATTCATATGTTGTATAGCTATGTTTTGTTTGCTAGGCTAGCATTGCATTTGATGTCCTATTCTGTCACAGGTACAACGATAGACCCTTCCTATTACCACCACTCTACCTTCTTGATTATAGTGGAACTACCTCTGCTTAATGTATATGCATATAATCCACCGGATGGCGTGGTGGTATAACGGGTCTGTTGATATGTTGTATGGCCATGTTTTGTAGATTAGCGTTGCGTTTGATAAATGTCCTATTCTGACGCAGGTACAACCATTGATGTGTTCCGTGGCAAGGCTGCAGTTAAGGAGCAGGAGGACGAGCAGTATCCCACCCAGCTGAGCAAGACCATCAAGGTATATAATATTTCATCCTGTCATCTATTGCTTACTTTTCTATGGTTCTAAAGTAAAGAAATTGCAAGAAATACAAAACAAAAAATTCCCAAGCATTTAAGAGATTTATAAATTTCTATGTAAATACATATGGGCTGAATGGCATAAATTAATATTCACATTTCAACGGTGACGTCCCTGCTACTGATATGTTTGTGCCTATGTTTAGCAAGTTTTAACAAGATTGCCATCCAAGGCAGAGGCCCAGGTGGCAAGTGGACAAGGAAGACATTGGCTTATCAAGAGTCCAACAAATTTTCTTCTATGTATAACCTGCCCTCCTGAGATATTTGTCAATTATGTTTTTAAGCATAGTCACGCTGCTAGCATTTACACAATCTGTAGATAATTTGTTCCATTCATTATTGTCCTCTGTGAGAACGAGTACTTCCTGATATCTAATCTACACTGATCCTTCACTAATGTTACCTTGTGTCCTCTAGTTCTACTATCTTAAGTGAGAAAATATTTTCATACCTATTCGATATATTAAAAAATATGCTGTTTGTTGGTGATAGTTTGGACAGAAGGCCCACGTGGAGTGTGCGCGCTTCTCCCCTGATGGTCAGTATCTCGTCACCGGTTCCGTTGATGGCTTCATTGAAGTGTGGAACTTCACGACGGGAAAGATTCGTAAAGATCTCAAGTATCAGGCTCAGGTATCATACAATGCCGTATTGTATTGTAACAATAATGTTATTTCGATTTGCTACCATAGAGGTTGAATTTTACATGATTTATAAATTTCTATGTAAATACATATTTCTATGTAAATACATATGTATTTACACAATTAAAAAAATAGGGCATTAATTTGCATAGAAATAAAAGTTATCTCTGACATGTATAGTGACACGTGCGCATGTGTAAAAAGGCATACATTTGGTTTTAAATGAGACACTACATTGTTTGAATATAAAAATATCACTCACAAAGTTATTTACAGATAAAATGCAGAACAATTATTGTAGACTCATAGAATAAGAGATGTTGTTTGAGAATAAAGTAAGTATCCAACGATTCCTCTTCACTTACATCTATCGTATGTTACAATGTTTAAAAAAAATTGCAGATTCTGGCTAGTCGCAGTTTCTATGCAATAGTTCATTATCTGCATCACACCATTGACCATATCACTGGTAAAAGTTGCAGAAGCTAGCTCATGTAGCTAGGAATACAACACTTGCAGGGTTAAAATGATCTTGTCTCAAAGTTGCATGTGCAGCTTTAAATAAGGTTTTTACCTGCAACAAATAACGCAGAGCCAGGTTGGGATTTATGTAAAAAGTCAGGGTGCTGCACAATATTTATGGTATCTATAATACTTTTTTACATGAAACAACAGCAGTTTGGATTTACGTATCCCAAGGAATAAATTAATTAGGAATTAGATAAAAACAACAACTAAAATCAACCATTCTAGCAATTTGTTTGCAGTGCACTAATGAAATAACTATTAGATATTTAGACTATGGATGTCTTACACAAACGTTTCTTCACATTTTTTTTAAACGGCATACACTTATACATTTGTGATGTATATTTGACTGTTGTAGGACAACTATATGATGATGGACGACGCCGTGCTGTGCATCTGTTTCAGTCGAGACTCAGAGATGCTGGCCACTGGAGGGCAGGATGGTAAGATCAAGGTAAGACTAGGGTATTTTAGTCCATATTTAGAATTTATACCACTCGTGTCAACATTTCCGCTTTATCCCACTTTTTGGATGAAATGTCCCGTTTTGTTATTTTAAAATTAAAAAAAAAATTTTGTTGTAGCACACAAGGTCATTCTAATGTTATTTTCTGGTCTCAAGTCGTTTCACGTTTTCTCGCATATGCGTTTGAGTGGAAAAGGGTGTTTCATGGTTTTCCACGAGCATTTCTACTTCGACTATTTGCATTTGCAGAGTCATTGTGTCAATTGTGTTAATTGTAGTTTAGAAATAGAGATCAACAGCTCTGTGAGTCCACAACAGGTTTTTTCCACTTCTCTGTGTGGGGTCTTTTACTTCCCCTGGCATAGACACCAGGAAGAAGTGACCAACGACTTTTTGGTGACTCTTCCGAAAGACACGGGTAATGTGGGGTAAACAAAATTGCCCGGGTTTTGAAGCAGCAGCATGTAGTTTTGAACCACGGTCCCCTCAACCACAAAGTCCAGTGCTCTGCTACACAACCATCGCGGCCTACGATGGTGACAGATGTCGACACCTCTGTTCTACGTGATTAACTATTTTGGTTGCAAAGTGCATTCTAATGATCAGAACCAGGAGGCTGTAATACTACTTCATTATGGGTAGGGGAGTACTTGGTTCTGAAGTAAAGAGCTGCCTACGACGAGTATACACATGTTAAGGACAGTGACCTATTACAAGTAGTAACAGGTCACTACTCATTCACATCTCTCAAACTAATGTGTAGGTGTGGAATAAAACATTGTGTTCTGTGGGTGTGCATTAAGACATTTGAAATGTTTTGTAGGTGTGGAATAAGACATTGTGAGTGTTGTGTAGGTGTGGAACGAGACATTGTGGGTGTTGTGTAGGTGTGGAATGAGACATTGTGTGTGTCGTGTAGGTGTGGAATGAAACATGGTATGTGTTGTGTAGGTGTGGATTGAGACATTGTGAGTGTTGTGTGGGTGTGGAATGAAACATTGTGAGTCATGTTGGTGGGGCATGAGATACTGTATATGTTGTGTAGGTGTGGAAGATACAGACAGGTCAGTGTCTGCGGCGGTTTGAGCGCGCTCACACGAAGGGTGTCACGTCTGTATACTTCTCTCGAGACAACAGCCAACTGTTGAGTGCATCCTTTGACCAGACTGTGCGGTGAGTCTTGCTCTTTTTGGTTCCTCGTCAACTCTGTTGACATGTCTCATGTTTCATACCAGGCCAATCATATGGTATGATTGTTTTATGACTTCCTGTAAATCACCCGGGGAAAGTTTCCATTTCAAACCGTTCATATTATCTTCATATCATCATATTATCTTCATATCATCATATTATCTTCCAAGCACTGTTTGAGTGGTATGACAATGCAAAATCTTGCTCCTTAGACAAACATATAAATTGGGCATTGGTTGATGTCGGGCTGTTCTCATTCATACCATATGATTGGTGTGACACGAAATGTGTTTGCAAAATGCATATAACTTGGAACAAACAGAGAGAATACAATTGTATGTAGGTGTGAATTATGAGGTATAGAGTAGATCAGGTCCCTGGGCACTATGGAGTTCCGGTGATGCATTGTGGGGCATAAAGTACATTGTATTGCTCAGTTTAAAGTACAATGCACCACAGTACTTATAATACTGTGAAACCTTAAGCGACGAGCACACTTGTCCACTTCCGTCGTCCGTTGTTTTAACACAGACAAGCCACAATGTTATCAGTTTCTGCACAAGTCCCTCCCAGAGCGACAACCTCGCTGCTCGTGTTAAAACAATAGATGGCTGAAGTGGTGTGTTCACCGCTTTGTGAGGTGTGTTCGCCGTTTTAGAGTAAGTTGTCTTTCAGAATCCATGGGTTGAAGTCTGGGAAAACATTAAAGGAATTCCGAGGACACACGTCTTTTGTAAATGATGGCATCTTTGCTGCTGATGGACATCACATCATCAGGTATGAAAACAGCAAAGTTCACAATACAACTTTCAGTTTCTCTATGTCATTCATACATAGGGTGCAGTAGCTTTGCCGTTTGAGTTCCCGACTATCAATCGAGAGTCATGTCCACCTGTTGTTTCAAAGCTTAGGCAACTTCGTTCACCTCACTAAAAGCCATAGGTCCTTTCAACCTGGTGTCTATGCCAGGGGAAATAAAAGATTCCACACGGGGAATGTGTACCCTGTTGTGGCCTCCATCTCAACCACTCATGACAGTAGTGTCCATGACATGGCTCAGTCCATTCAACTACATCACATGAGGACATGATTGAAAATTCATATTTAAAAAGCCAATTTCCATGAAAACGTGAACCAGGGATAATTTGTCTTAACTGATCTCAATGATGATTAAAACTCATAAATAGGCATCACATTAAAACGCTTTTCATTGGTCAACTGAACAACTGTCTTACAGCACATTACAAAATGGAATTTATTAGTATTTATAACATCTCGATTGTTTAAAGATAATATCAACACACAACTATCTACCATCATGATCTGTCTTTAATATTTTAGAAAATACATGATTTGGCGATGAAACAAAATATGCCAGTTTGCGATATATATATATATATATATATATATATATATAAATATATTTATATATATATATATCGCAAAACTATATATATGGTATATATATAGTTTTGTGATATATATAACATATATATATAGTTTTGCGATATATAATATATATATATATATATATATAATTATATATATGGCTATAAAAAACAGACTAACGAATCTTCACCTCTGAAGGTGAAATATAATGTTTTTCATTGGATGATTGATTGAACTGTCAAATTAACATTTTGTACAATCTCTGGCAGTAAATGTGCTACAACAATAACATCAACAGGAATGGCTCTGCACCCTCGTGTTGTATGTTGACAGTGCCAGCTCTGACGGAACCATCAAGATCTGGAACATAAAGAGTACGGAGTGTCAGAACACGTTTAAGTCACTAGGTGGCACTTCAGGCAGTGACATCACCGTACACAGCGTTCACCCACTGCCGAGGAACGTTGAACAGTTCGTCGTGTGCAACCGTTCCAACACTGTCGTCATCATGAACATGCAAGGCCAGGTAGGCATCAGTGTTCATGAACATGCAAGGTCAGGTAGGCATCAACTGTCATGAACATGCAAGTCCAGGTAGGCATCAACTGTCATAAACATGCGGGGCCAGGTAGGCATCAACGTTCAGTGAACATGCGGGGCCAGGTAGGCATCAACTGTCGTGAACATGCAGGGCCAGGTAGGCATCAACTGTCGTGAACATGCAGAGCCAGGTAGGCATCAACTGTCGTGAACATGCAGGGCAAGGTAGGCATCAACTGTCATGAACATGCAGGGCCAGGTAGACACAGGTATTTAACCTGTTGTCTAGGCATTTTAGAAAGATCTATGGTTTTCATTCGAGTTCAAACTACAACTTCTTTTCATATAAGTCTGGTGCAACATATGTCAAGTTATTATTTTGGTCATGAGTTGAACACCATTGTAATCGTACAGTGCATTATTACAGTCCATTACAATGTCATATTGCAACATTGCAGCAATGTTATGTTGCAATGTTGTAGTCCAATGTCGCAGCTAACACTACATCTGTGTGTATCACTCCAGATTGTGCGGAGTTTCTCGAGCGGTAAGCGCGAGGGAGGAGACTTTGTGTGCTGCACCCTGTCTCCGCGAGGGGAATGGATCTACTGCGTGGGGGAGGACATGGTGCTCTACTGTTTCAGTATTACCACCGGCAAGCTAGAGCGCACCATCACGGTGAGACATCTACTCATTCCTTGGTTCAGGCACATTAAAGGAAGCGTACAACCCTTTTGATTGGTTAAATGAATTGCTATTTTGCGGGACTTTGTAATTCTTAATTAATTAGTATTTATCATCTAGGTTGGTTAAAAATAATATCTGTATGAAAAGCGTTACCTATCATGATCGCTAATGTCTTAATATTGTGGAAAATACATAATTTGGCTATGAATTAAAATATACCAGTTTTACAACGCGTAATTATAATAATATAATTAGAAACCACTTAACTGCAATTAAAGTCAGACCAGTAAATAGTCACCTTTAAAGCTGAAATATAACTTTTTTCACCAGATGATTTATATCCTGTCAAATTCCCATTTTATGCATATTTGGATGGTAAAATATACTATAGTAATAAAGTTTAAAACAAAGTATAACGTTTTTTATTTAGATATACTTTAAAATCGAAAAAATTAAGCATTTTAATTATACAAAATCCCCACCTAGCTGTGTATCAGTTGACCAGTGAACATCGTTGTACATTCTCTTTAGACAAACTTGATTATATCAACTTCATTTCTGAAGGTTCACAACAGTTTGTACAGCATTCATTCATGTGTGTCTGTAAGTTCATGTATGTACTTCAATCATTCATGTGTGTCTAAGCTCATGAGTCAGTACTCCATTCATGTGTTTCCATGAGTTCATGAACCAGTACTGCATTCATTCATGTGTGTGAGTTCATGTATATGTACTGTATTCATTCGTGCATGTCTAAGTTCATGAGTCTGTGCTGTATTCATGTTTGTAGGTTCATGAGAAAGATGTGATTGGCACGGCCCACCACCCCCACCAGAACCTCATAGGTACATACTCCGAGGACGGCCTTCTCAAGATCTGGAAACCCTAGAGTTCTCTCACACTCTCTAGATAATGGTATCTGGGCCTGTATTCTCTTGAAAAACTGACAAATTCTTAACTTCCATCAATACAACGGCAAAGCTACCTTCAGGTTGGTCGCTCATGGAATATCTAATTACAAAATAACACGGCAAATTTAAAATGCAAACCTGTCAGTCTTGGCCTAGATTCACCATGGATTATGTAATACTTCAGTAGGCGTATTAAGTAATTACCACATCGGATAGCATTTATGAAGATATTCCATTAGTGAACCCCACCGGTCAGTTTTGCTGCCATATTTACAGAAACATTTATGTATAAATTTTTAAGCATTTCGAGAATGTGAGCCTTGGTGCATAACCTGTTTTTATGCTATTGCACTATGCCTGGTAGTGTGGACTGATAGAACGATGTAAGCTGGACTGGTAGTGTGCACTGATAGAACGATGTAAGCTGGACTGGTAGTGTGCACTGACAGAACTGTAAGAGATATGTTTCAGGCTTCATCAGTGTTTCACATGTTGATCACACAGTAGTTGGGATACAGAGAAAGTTGCGGTTGGGGTTTGTTCGTTAGTTCAATCTTAATAATAAAATTGAATAAAAAATTGCTGAAAATCTTAATCTGTCAATACCTGTGTCTGCATGTGTGCGTGAAAGTCATGTTTGCATAGCTGCCATCATTTGGTTGGCAAAGATAGTACTTTCTTTTCAAATTCTAAATACCGTATTCGACCTATTAAGCGTACAAGCCCTAATTAGCGTACACCCCCTTTTTGTTCTACACTAGTCACTAAATGACACCACTAGTGTTAAACAGTTATCTTATTTTCTAGAGAAAAAAATGTTGGTGTACGCTTACACAAACAGATTCCGTGACATTTTTCCATGGCAAATTTATTTCAAGCGCACTGTATCCTTATTAGGTCGCATACGGTATAGTGATTTTATAACATACCATTGGAAACATGAAAAAAGTTGCAAAGCCTGCAAATTTAATAGGCTTTTAGCATTTTATTCATGCATATTTCAACCAACGTACGTATGTATAGTTAGCATTTCTCCAATCAGTGTAAACAATGGCGTGTATCTTATCAGATCTACCCCCATGTGGTACGAATGCGACATCTGATAACTTTTACGCAACTGAAAGCTGTCAACTTTAGTTGCAAATTGTGACTTGCAATGCGGCTGTTAATATTTCAACTCGAATAACATTATTAACACGTATGCACGCACACACGCACATATATCTTGCCCCTCCCTGGAAAAATTCCTGCGGATGCCCCCGCCTCGATCCAATCCAGATTGAATAGACAAAGACAACTAATCATAGACACATTTCTGTATTAAAAGTAACATACAAATTAACACATCAAACAATTATTAAAAACTAGAACACACACACACACACACACACACACACACACACACACACACACACACACACATCTCAGGTAAACATTAGATACATCATTGGTGAATGCATATTTTACAAAAAAGTATAAATATAGCATATCAGTACAGAAGGGTCATTATGCATAGCCACTGAAATACTGGTCCTCACCGCACAGAACGTGTATTTGGCACAGAGTCCGTTGTGTAATGTGTGGTTCTTATGCATAGCCACTGAAATACTGGTCCTCACAAAAACTGCACAGAATGTGTATTTGGCACAGAGTCTGTTGTGTAATGTGTGGTTCTTATTATGCAGTTTCATTTGGAAGTTTTCCGCTCCTTTGCAACACTTAACTTTGTGCTATGACGTAACACAGTAGACAAGGGTATTAGTGAACAAAGCAACAAAATTCTGCTAACCTCTGACATTTTTCCACATGCAATCAATGTAGCTAGTAGTAGCTACCTACAAGGTTAAACTTGATAAAATGTAATATATATATTAAGCATAATTACCTCTCAAGAAATTTAGAGTTCGTTCTGTATATTTCAACTGCATCTCGCAGTCTTCTTCAGCAGACTGAACACTGAGTTTCTTGAGAGGTAATTATGCTTAATATTAATAACCAAGAAACCGGATCCTCTATCCATTCAAGTATTATATATATATATATAATATATTATACACACAAGATATGGAAATTATGCTGTTAACGTACAAAGCAAAAATATTCTTGCTAATGTTGTCTGAAGAAATTTTTTGTACCACAAATGTTACTTTGCTCCCAATCCATGTACAGTGTAGCTAAAAGGTTAACTTATGATATAATCGAATATATATAGCTACATTAATTGGGTGTAGAATAACATCCCTGACATATAATTATATATATATATATATAATATATAGAAAGCTTCATCCTCATAGCCAAAGGTAAAATATGGTGTTACATTAGCATAAATTTTAGTCACATTTTAGTCATCATACACTGTAACTGTCACATTTCAGCAGAATTTATCAGTTATTCAAAACGTACACCACTTAGTTAACAAGTTAAATAAACCAGCAACAGATAAATTAACAACAAAGAATTATCAACAACTAGAAAGCAGTAAAAACTTAATGAAATGTATCCGATATAAAATAGTGTTTTAAGATGCATTGAACAATTGTGCAGGTGAATTGTTCTAATATAAAAGCTATACCATTTGCAAAGTAGACTGAAGCACCAAAATACCAACAAACTACCAACAAAATACCAACAAAGCAAATAGGTAACTGATTACCAGCAATATTTCAACCTAGAAACCCAGTCTTTGTAAACAAACATGATGTTTAAAGAGATCCTTTAAATTTGCCTCAAATGTGTCAATAAAATATAATAAATAAATACCGAAAACCAGACATCAACAAATGACAGTGCAAAACATGTAAAGAAGCTGTATGTAAATTAACACGGTATTATAAAATTTTTACTCCATAATTTTTACCGTAATGCCAGTTTTTACTTGTAACTTTTGACTGACGCTTTTTTAAAGGTAAAAGGCTTGTTTTTATCATAAAATCATGTCGTAGAATATACTATATCTAACATCACAATTGTTTAACATAATTTAATTTGAATGTTTCAACTTCATTATCATGTTTTCATCACATGCTGAATGGCAAGTTCGAAATTCATGAACAGATAGCGTTCAAATTATATCTTAAAATTGTGCTTCATTAAAACACATTTGAACAGTCAAGATGCTAGAATAGATATAGTTTATACTACGGTTTATACTATACAACATGATTTTATGATAAAAAGCACATTGATCTATCTACAGGAGTATGTGCTTTATAAGAATATTAGAAAAAACAACCATACTTTTTATTACCTGGGTAATTGCTACTGATAACGAACTGTCTTCGGTGACATAAGATGATGTGCCTGGCGTGATATCCAGTGTAATAAAAACAGGTATCGCATTGTTACAATCAATTCAAACGTCACGCGCCGCATAATGTGTAAATGACTGTTTTATTGCATTAAATGCATTAGTTAAAACCCATATAATAAATACCTTATCGAACGATAATGGATTTTATGCACTCGTTGCTTCAGAATGTTGTATTGGGCTCGGAAACTCATGCAATACAACATCCTGAAGCAACTGGTGCATAAAAACCAGTATCGTTCAATAAGTGTGTAGTATGCTTAAAATAATACAAATATCAGGTTAATTAGGATAATTAGTCAGGGTTTGATACTTTATGGCTCTAAAGGTGACTGTTGTCACTTGTTCTTGTGCACCCACGCTCCTATCGATGACTTGAAGACGGTGTCAGTTGGTGGCGGTGTCGGTGTCAACTTGCCTTGGTTAGTGCAACCCTTCGGAGCACATGTCTTGCGTCTGACCATCCAGGCGGAGTGAAGCCGCTCTACCATTGCCGGAGCCGAGATGACGCGATTCATGTTAGTGTTAGCCGCGGCCTTGTGTCGTCCACCGTGGAATGACAGAGGTCTGACGCGTGTGGATGGCTTCTGGACGGGATTCTGCGTGTACATGGATGCAGTCTTGGGCCTTGAGGGTTGCTCGCCTGAAAAACATGCAATATCTGCTAAAAGTAAAAACATGCTCAAGAACGTTTACTCAAACAAGTCAGTCTATAATACAATTTAAACAGACTTGGCTTATAAGTGAAAAGCTTGAAAAGAGTAACACTGAAGGTAAGACAAGGTTGTGTTACTCCCTTGTTACAATACGTAAAGAGTAACACTGAAGGTAAAGCAAGGTTGTGTTACTCCCTTGTTACAATACGTAAAGAGTAACACTGAAGGTAAAACAAGGTTGCGTTACTCCCTTGTTACAAGACTTAAAGTGGTTAAATATATCTTCATAAAATTTCATAACTGGTTACAAGCAAATGTAAGAAAATAAATCATATATGGTTTCGTTGTTACACACCTCATAATCAGCAACAGAGATTACAGTTATGGCGTGTATAAAAAAATAGGTATGTGGAACAAATATGGAACAAAGAGTGTGTGTGACAATTAAATTGGCAACAAATTGAAAATACAGTACTGAAATTTTTGTTTCGTAAATGTCATACTCTACATAAAGGTATTAATCGTTTTTATCATAAAATCATGTTATATAGTATAAATTATATAGTATATATTATATGGTATAAATTACATAGTATATATTACATAGTATAAATTATATAGTATAAATTATATCTGTTCTAACATCTTCACCTCCCAAATGTGTTTTAATGAATTATTATTTTAAAATATAATTTGGCCGTTATCTGTTTAATTTGAATGTTTCTACTTGAAAATCATGTTTACGCTGCATGTTAAACATAACCTTATAAAGACAACAGTCAAATTATACTGAAAAGTTGTGGTTCATCAAAACACATTTGGGCATTCAAAATATCAGTATAATTATATACAGTTTATATCTATATCTGTACAGCTATATAATTATCATGATTTTATGATAAAAATGATCAGACTTTGTACCCTAACGTATTGTGTTGTTCCGTGTAGTGCTACCTCGACAGAATTGTTTTGTTATTTCTAACTTATTAAACTTACTCTTGCCACGTCGGTGGGGCGGAATCACTGGTGGGCCTCCGTTCATCTCCAGACTGAAACAGGCACAGTGCAAGTGTCAGACGCCGGTCACAATTTCCAACATTTACCAGTTTGTACAAATTGTCGTACGCCATGTGCCTCCCCGAATTAGTACCTTCAAATGTTGATAATTTACCATATTAAAAAATACATCGATGCAATAATGTTATAATGCAGTGCATGTGTATAGGACACACACTGATAACCATCGGAATATATTTACAAACATTTATCTCCAATAATTATGTTAAGGCTTTCTTTTTTCTAACAACTCGACGATATCACATTGGGTATGTATTACAGCAATGCCTAGTAGCCAATTATGCAATTTAGAACAACAGTAGTTCAGTAGTAGTCACAGTTCTCCGAGCGACGCTGTATGATACAACGGTGGTTATATTTCGCATGCAACTGACATTTAAACAAATTAGCATGGGGGCTTGCCCCCCCTCCCCCTTTAGAACACTTTGTATGAATAGGTAAATTGGTAACATCTCTTATCAGGAAAGAAAACATTATCATACGTAGTACCATCTGAGACAAAACATTACAACAAGCAAGAGTATCTGCAAACAGCTGTCTGTCATGTTTTAAAATTATTTTTATTAAGTTATAAGGGCAAAATTATATGACAAGATATATTAATAAACTTCTGTAGCACCTGAATCCTCGGCAAACCAATCTCAGATGCAACACAGAATATATGAACGGGGACACCCAAGTCGTCATCAGAGCGAGAGACAGCCAAGGGTCTAAAGTAGATTTGCAATTTCGAAAAAATAAGTCTTAATTTTTTTGCGTAAGGTAGCTATAGTTTCATACGATTTTTCGTTCTAGATTTTGGGCGCAGCTGCACAGAAAGGGTGCATGCCCGGGTTAAACTTAGTTTTAGGAACATCCATAATCACAAGCAAGCACACACATGCATGTGCACGCACCTGAGACTCGGCAGTCCAATGATACGAAAGCAGCGGAACTCGTCAATGAAGTCTTTGTTCATCGTCGGCTTAGGTTTCATGAGCAGCTGGTAGAGCCCGGGGGTGTTGCGACACTTCGTCAGGAGCTGGCGCATGCCAGTTGGGTTGTAGGACAGGTAGCCGAGTGCGATGGAGCATGCCATATGCACCTGTTCATTGTCTGAGTACAGGTGTGCTATGAGCAGTTCCACGGCCCCGACCGTAACCATTGCATCTGTGATGCCAGCTCTTGTGTGCGCCAGACTAGATACGCGACTCGCTGCACACAAAAGAAAGTAGTGAACATTTTTCAGGATAGTTCGTTTTCACGTTGAAATGACATGTCCAAACGTGTTTTTACCTCTGTAGAAATTTTCATCGTCTTATCAAGTCAACTTCATCATCACTAATGATGTTGGATGACGTCATCATCACGTTTGTAATTGCCCTCATCTTGGTTGATTGCTGCCTTGGTCTTGTGTATCCATATGGCCTCTTTCACGAGTCTTCTCCTTCTGTGTGACTCTCTATCTACCACTTTTACTCCCGCCAGTTTCAGTCTATGATATGGTTTTCGGTGGTTTGTGAGTGCGGACTTGTTGGTGGTGGACTGCGACCGCTTCTTCTCGCTCCTTGTGTATCGTTCTTTTTGTGCATTCCCTCTTTCTTATGTTCATTTAGTCTGGTCTTAAACAATCTCCCTGTCTCTCCTATGAAGGCTGCGCCACAACTCTTATATGGTATTTGGTAGATGCACAGACAAAAACAAGTTTTGATATGTCAAAATAATCATGTCAACAACAGAGAAAAGTATTCAATTTATACCATGAGCCTCCCTCCAACATTCGTCGTTCATGCAAAAAATTTCTACTTCTATTGAAGCATCGAACCACACTGCTATTTCTCCACAGGAGCTGTTCATTCTTTTAATTCTATTACTTGAATCCCATTCGTGTCTACTGCCAGGTACTCATTTATACAGCTGAGTGAACTGGAGCGATGTGGGGTGAACAAAATTACCCAAGTTACGAAACACCAGAAGGTAGACTGGAACTGCCTGATACAGTAATAATGATGTGACTCACAAGTGAGAATGATGAAGTCAGTCACCAGTGAGAGTGATGAAGTCAGTCATCAGGGAGAATGATGAAGTCAGTCACCAGTGAGAATGATGAAGTGACTAACCATTGAGAATGATGAAATAACTCACCAGTGAAAATGATGAAGTGACTCACCAGGGAGAATGATGAAGTGACTCACCAGTGAGAATAATGAAGTGACTCACCAGTGAGAACGATGAAGTCAGTCACCAGTGAGAATGATGAAGTCAGTCACCAGTGAGAATGATGAAGTTAGTCACCAGTGAGAATGATGATGTTACTCGGCAGTGAGAATGATGAAGTCAGTTACCAGTGGGAATGATGAAGTTAGTCACCAGTGAGAAGGATGAAGAGACTCACCAGTCAGAATGATGATGTTGTCATCCTTTGTATGTAGGATGTCGATGAGAGTGCTCACTCCCTTGGCTGTCACTGTCACCTGATCCATGTCAATGATGACTCTTGCTAGCACCACCATCTAAAGCATAACCATGTATGACTACAATTTAGGAAAATCACGCCACTGGTTTACTAGGAAAACCTTATTGAACACACAACATCTTAATTTCATGGGCCGCGCCATATTGTTAGATAACACTACGACACGTGCCGTAGTCTGGCAATATTCGTTTGCCAAATGAAAATCTATTTATAAACACCTACTCCTATATAATACTTGCCAGTAGGATGTGGCCATGCTGTTTGCACCTAAACTCAACTTATGTAACATATCTTGGCCTTTGTTTACTAAACCTCTCCCATTCTCTGCAACTGTCTCGATTTTGGTCGAAAGCACTTAACACGTCTAGGCAGGAATCTAGCTGCATCGATTTCCTACAAGTGCCAGGCGCTTATTGGTCACTCCAGTCAACATGTCAGCTGCCACGAAAACTTAGATTTTACCAGAATCTCCCACTTTTAGAACAAATTCTGAGACAGTTATTAGCGTGATATTCTTGTAGTTGCAAATTGTAGGGCAAAAGTGTAACATCTGTGAACCTGGTTCGCCATGGGCTAAATGAACCTGCTTAGCCATGGGCTAAATGAACCTGATTCTCCATGGGCTAAATGAACCTGATTCGCCATGAGCTAAATAAACCTGATTCGCCATGGGCTAAATGAACCTGATTCGCCATGGGCTAAATGAACCTGATTCATGATGGGCTAAATGAACCTGATTCGCCATGGGCTAAATGAACCTGATTCGCTATGGGCTAAATGAATCTGATTCGCCATGAGCTAAATGAAACGAGGAGGACGTTTTAAAGAACGATTACGATTACTCCAGAACATCTCTCGCGGTAACCATCCAATCCTTGGGAGTGTTTAAAGTGATTTACTCTTCCCTCCCTGGCAGACCTGTTCATTTGAAATACAACTCAACTTATCTGGGAAGCATTCAGCCATGCTGCAATTACTGCACTAAGACTGACCTGAAACGATGCCTGACATTGACACATAGCATCCTTGGAGTTGATGAGTGCTTCAAAAATATGGTAGTGAAGGCCGCCCGCCCGCCGGATGGCATACTGCTGGGCCGTGTTGGAGAAGGCAAACATCGTTAGGGCCTGGCCGGCATTCAGCTGTATGTTCTGAAACCGGACAGTGGTGCTTCAGCAAAACTCCAAATACTTAGTCTCCCATCGTAAAAAATCATGTGATACATTTATACCATATCTATCACAATTTTTAAATATAATTTTACCGTTATTTGACAAATGCTGACCCTGCCACTCAGCAGGGGCCGCTTAACAGGCAGACCAGAGTGCATGGATGGACCGTGTGACATAGACAGCACTGGGAGGTGTCGTGTTGCTACACTCGTTACAAAAATACAAATAATAAAAAAATGATGTTGGTCTTTAACCCATTAGGCCCCAGCATTTTATAAAAACATGTTCCTGTTCCAAGGATTTCTGGCAAATTTCAAGTGATTTTACCTCCTTCAGAAATGTTCAGAAATCTGTAGAAAATCTGTTTATTTTGAAGAGTAGTAATTTCTCCACACGCCTGTATACATAGAAATAGGATATATTAATAAAATGTTGACATTTGATCACAATTTGCAAAGACAAAATAGTAAATTTGTTCAAACGTTGAAAGTTATTCTACCTTGCGACTGACATTTGATAATGATCCCATGCTATAACCCAGCAAAGAAAAAGTAGCTATATGTGTTAGCTTTGCACCACTGAAAAATTATCAAATTCTGATGGTTATTTTTCAGGTTACACCATATTTTGTCATGAAAAATATAGAAATACAAATTTTCGAGATGGCGTGAACAAAACCGATGAAAATCAAGATTTCAAAAAGGGCAACACATGCACGTAATGAGCTGTGGTTGTTGCAAAATGTATCTGCTAGGGTGTGGCAAAATTTGGTAGCATTTAGTTCAGTAGTTAATCGCCAGGATTTTTTGGAATAGTAGGTCCTGTATGCGGCCTGGCCGCGGCCGTTGCAGGCTCTAATGGGTTAAAAACATCTGAGCATTTAAGCTGTTCGAATAGATATAGTTTATTCTATTCTTCCTATTTATACAAGACTTTGTGCCTCGAGAGAAACAATCTGGAAAACATTAACATGATGGGGTTTCAACTATCTCGTATCAGTTATTGAATAAAAATTGGTTGTGCTATTGTCCATATAGCAGTGAAATATAAAAAATAACTAAAAAATAATATTTTGTATAAATATAGCTAAAATATTGGTCAATATTCCGGATTTACAAAGATTGCCTATCCCTGCTGTGGCAGTCAGTGGGAAGAATAGCACATTGACATTTAATTGTTGGAAATTAAATCTGTTAGTTTTAATGGTCGTTTGCTTGTTTGTTTAACAGAAATATACGATTACTCTTAAATAAATAATGCACTGTGTCTAAGGTGGGAGAGTTGAAAAAAACAGCAGAATCAAAATGTGCTTTGAGTATCAATATTTGTGTATGCCTCATTTGTGCTGTCATTAAAGGTCCATCCTCAGTAGGATTTTTTTTACTTATCTTATTTCAGACTCATTTCAAGAAAAAAAAATCTATCTAGTATAGACTATAACATGCTATCTAGTATTGATTACAACATGCTATCTAGCATAGACTACAACATGCTATCTAGTATTGATTACAACATGCTATCTAGCATAGACTACAACATGCTATCTAGTATTGATTACAACATGCTATCTAGCATAGACTACAACATGCTATCTAGTATTGATTACAACATGCTATCTAGCATAGACTACAACATGCTATCTAGTATTGATTACAACATGCTATCTAGCATAGACTACAACATGCTATCTAGTATAGACTACAACATGCATGGTTTCTAGTATAGACTATAACATGCTATCTAGTATTGATTACAACATGCTATCTAGCATAGACTACAACATGCTATCTAGTATTGATTACAACATGCTATCTAGCATAGACTACAACATGCTATCTAGTATTGATTACAACATGCTATCTAGCATAGACTACAACATGCTATCTAGTATTGATTACAACATGCTATCTAGCATAGACTACAACATGCTATCTAGTATTGATTACAACATGCTATCTAGCATAGACTACAACATGCTATCTAGTATAGACTACAACATGCATGGTTTCTAGTATAGACTATAACATGCTATCTAGTATTGATTACAACATGCTATCTAGCATAGACTACAACATGCTATCTAGTATAGACTACAACATGCATGGTTTCTAGTATAGACTATAACATGCTATCTAGTATTCATTACAACATGTTATCTAGCATAGACTACAATATGTTATCTAGCATAGACTACAACATGCATGGTATCTAGCATAGACTACAACATGCTATCTAGTATTGATTACAACATGTTATCTAGTATAGACTACAACATGCATGGTTTCTAGTATAGACTATAACATGCTATCTAGTATTGACTACAACATGCTATCTAGCATAGACTACAACATGCTATCTAGTATAGACTACAACATGCATGGTATCTAGTATAGACTATAACATGCTATCTAGTATTGACTACAACATGCTATCTAGTATAGACTATAACATGCTATTTAGTATAGACTACAACATGGTATATAGTATTAACTACAACATGCTATCTAGCATAGACTACAATATGCTATCTAGCATAGACTACAACATGCTTACTAGTATAGACTACAACATGCTATCTAGTATAGACTATAACATGCTATCTAGCATAGACTACAGCATGCATGGTATCTAGTATAGACTATAACATGCTAGTTTGTTAATTTCTGCAAATGTGTTATTTAATTTTGGTGAAAATCATCAGACAAACTAATAAATAATTTTTTATGGGGTCTGGTAAAATATCCTCAAAAACTGGCAAAAGTTGGTCCACCCCACCGGATTGGTGATGTTGAGTCAAAGGAGGAGGGTTAACATGGTATGTACCTCTTTAGAGTACTCAAGCAGGTCCAGTAGGATGTTGAAGTGGAACTGTGTGTTAGCGAGTCGCTCCTGGTTGTCTGCGTTGCTCAGAACAATGCAACTGATGGCGTAGGCCACTTCTACCTGCACCTCCTTCGACGGAACCTCAAACATCAGGTCCACAAGGATCGGGATGGCGCGCTCCTCCGCTATTGCATTCTGGGATACCTTGTTGTTCTTGTGTGCAATGCCTGCAAACATTTCACGCACATACGTCAAATAGATTCTGTGGGAACAGACCCATTGCATGATGACGTCAGGTAATCCATGTCTCGATAAGTGGATTAGCACACAATGACATGGCAAAGGCATTAGTTTTGATTGGTGATAATGACAGCAAGGGTGCGATTTTACTGGAGAAAGTGGTCAACAAGAACACAATGAAAGCACTCAAGCGATTACGTGTCAAGGCTTCATGACAATCAATACCCAAGAAAAGTCAACGACCCTGCAACTGTTTTACATTTATTGCGTTAACACTGAGGCTCCTTAAGTAACTATTTTGTGCAGTGTTGTCTTTTTGTCGTTCAATATGATCGTAAATAAGTCACTGAAAAACAACTTTAAAAAAATTGGCTTACACTCAATTGATGAAATAATTGCCTGTAATTTAGAATTTATAACGATATGCAGCCATGGTCGAGGAGTTCCGTGTAGTTCGGCCTGCCTAGTCGCCAAACAGTTGGGCACTCAGTGGGGAGCATGTTGACAAAGCCAGAACGTTCAACGGGCATAAACGTCAGAAGAGCTGACTTTTTCGAAGTTGAACTATACAGATGATTGCCCTGACATTTTGCTGAACATTTTCAATGCACTCATTGATCAAACTTGGCCATTCTGGTGTCTATAGAAATGAAGCCCACACACCGAGCGGGGCCGATGTTTGGTCATATTTCACGTGTAGCACCATGCAGCTTTTCCAACTTAAGCGCTTATGCTGTTTTCTAGTAGCATGACAGTGCGGAACACAGCTGTTATAGTTTTTTGGCATAATGTAATAGCAATGTGAAATAATGCTGGCACCTTTGTTTATGTGCAAAACAGGCAGAACTAGAAGCTGAGGCAGAGGAAGGACTATTGCTTATCAGACTCAGACATGTTTTATTTGACCTGTCATCTCGTGTATGAACATTATAAAAACAAAATTCCAGATAGGTCAGGGAGACTCCCATTAAGACATCAAATGTCGCTATCATGGGAGCCACCCTATTAAAGTAAAAAAAATAACATATTACAATGTTTTTTGTTGGACATCCAACATCTTCAAGAAGATTGCCTCCTGACCGGCAAGAGCATCGTTGATGTTGGATAGTTGCGAGTCATCTACACTAGGAGAGTCAATGCTGGATGTGGCACATGTCTTCCCCATTGTGAACGACTATAGTGCACCAGGCTGTATCAAATGTTGCATAACAGTGATGATTGTCAACACCAGTCACCGCCCTGGGTGGCAGTGAGATTCAGTGGCTACAGTTGACCGAGCCGGTATTGTCCAGTCAAGTACGACCTGGCCACACAAGTCACATCTGGAAAAACCTTATGTGGTGTTACGGTTGATGGATCTCTCAGGTTAACGTCGTTTGGCCGATGAGAGGTATGATTCACATTACAAAGTCAGTATTCCAGTATGTAATGGGTGATAGTTCTCTCATCCAATGATTAATCAAGAAATGTTGTCAACAACAGAGAGCACAAAATCCACTACAAACCGTATTGATGTCACGTGACCACAGCTAATCCAGGCAGATAGTTTTAGTTTTTAGTGTAGGGGATGTACGAAGATGAAGGAACTAGAGGTGGAGTTGGAAGAGCTGAGGCTGCTCGTTGTGGCAATGGTGAGAAGGGAACAGGGGGGTTGTGCCAGTAGTTCCGGTGGGGGAACAGTAGATGATAAAGTGGGGAAAGACACAAGAGATGCTAGGGAGAGCTCACCGCAGCTTGGGAGGAAGCTGAGAGGAGGGAAGGTGACAGGTCGTAGGGAGACAGGACGTAAGGAGACGGGAAGGAAAGGAACGGGAGGGAAGACAACCGGAGTGAAGGAGAGGGGAGTAGGGGAGACAGGAGGGAAGGAGAGAAGGGAGTGGGGGAGACGGGAGGGAAAACAACCAGAGTGAAGGAGAGGGGAGTGGGAGAGACAAGAGCAAAGGAGTGGGAAGTGGGGGAGACAGGAGCGAAGGAGACAGGAGGGAAGGGGTCAGGACAGAATGTGATGGAGGGGATCGAACGGAAGAGTTATTCTGCAGCAGTGATAGAGGGGATGAGGAAGAGAGCGAGGGTGTTTGTGGGGGATTTGATAGTTAGGAAGACCGACAGAGTCTTAAACAAGGGAGATGATGTGGTGGTCTGCTTGCCTGGAGCCAAAATAGAGGCGATAACTGAGAGGGTAAAAAACATCGTAGGCTCGGGTAAGGGTGGATCTGTTTTAGTACACGTAGGGACAAATAACGTAGAGAGGGAGGGTACAACTGCCATAGTTAGGAAATATAGGCAGTTGGTCAGAACACTAAAACAGACGCGGGTTGAGCAGGTAATACTGTCAGGGATTTTAACTGTAATGGGCAGGAGGGGTCACAAATATAAAAATTGTCGGGGGATGGCAATTAACATGTTAGTCCAGAAGCTATGTAGGGAAGAGGAAGTTGGATTTGTGGATTTATGGGGAAGTTTTGTTGGGAGGGCTGATATGTACATGAAGGATGGGCTTCATTTAAGTGGAAAGGGGGCGGCAGTATTCGCGGACAAACTTTCAGCAGCAGTAGATAGTGACTTGGGTACAATGACAAATATTTTTGGAAGTAAACATTCTTTAAACTAGAAGTGCATGGGGGTTACCTAGAGGTGTCTCAAGCAGAACAAGAGGCCACTAGCACAGATAAACCAATATCAAATCATCCGAAAAACATCTCTGAAAAAGGTTATAGATGCGTATGTTTAAATGCAAGGAGCATAGTAAATAAGAAAAACGAATTAAACATTATGGTAGGAGATATTGACCCTCACATAATTGGTATAACTGAATCATGGGCCAACATAGATATAACAGATGCTGAATTAGGACTGACAGGATATGTAATGTTTAGGAAAGATCGAATAGGAAGAAGGGGCGGGGGAGTTATTTTATATGTTAAAGAATCTATTCAGGCTTATGAAATAAAACTAGAAAGGGAAGCAGATTGCGATGAAGCTGTTTGGTGCAAAATTGTTTCAGGAAATTCAAAATTAACTATTGGATTAGTTTACCGAAGTCCAAACATAAACGAAGAGGACAACACAAAAATAAAAAACGCTATAACGGAAGTTAGTAAAGGGGAATGTATCATAATGGGAGATTTTAACCATGGACACATACAATGGAATTCTCTAGAGAGCACAGGGATTGAGGACCAACAATTTCTATTTTTAATCCAGGATAGCTTTCTTACTCAGCACGTACTAGAACCAACCAGGGGAGAAAATGTATTACATATAGTTTTGTCATCACAAAAAGAATTAGTGGACAATGTAAAAATATTTGAACCATTGGGTAATAGTGACCATAATCAAATACATATTGACATCAATGTAAAATCAGAAAGTAAAAATAAGAAAACGTACAAGAGAAACTTCCACAAAGGTAACTACAAAGATATGAGAAAATACTTAGCAAAGCTAGATTGGAATAACATGCTGATGAATAAGACCGCAATTGAATGTTGGAATATTCTAAAATATGAAATTGAGAGTATCATCGATAAATTTGTTCCCTTCCAAAAACAAGGAAAATGGTGTAGAAAGAAACACTTGTCAAAAGAGGCTATTAGAAAAATAATGCTAAAACAAACTATGTGGAGGGTTTATAGGCGTACCAGAAAGGACGAAGACTATGCAAAATACAAAGAGGCACTTAATGCAGCTACAACTGAAATCAGACAATCTAAAAGAAGCTATGAGCAAAAACTAGCATGTAACATAAAAAATGACAGCAAGAGTTTTTATGCATGTCAGGAGTAAACAAAACGTACAAGACAAGGCTGGACAAGTGCTGGAAATATAATATCACAGGGGTTTTTAATGGCAGAAGACCTAAATGGTTACTTCAGTTCAGTGTTTACCAAAGAAGATATTAGTTCATTACCAGTTGCTGATGCTAAATTTCAGGGGGCTAAATCTGACTATTTAGGTCCGTTAGTTGTAACTCCAGAATTGGTAGCTAAGAAAATAAAGGCAATGAAGGATAACAGATCACCGGGAGTGGATGGGATTCCTCCAAAATTACTAATGGAAACAGTAGAACAAATCAGTATACCACTTGCAAGAGTATTCAACTTGTCATTAAAAGAGGGAGTTGTTCCGTTTGAATGGAAAGAAGCAAACATCATACCATTATTTAAAAAGGGTTCGAGAAATAAGTCAGAGAATTACAGACCAGTGAGTTTAACGTCAGTGATTTGTAAATTATTAGAAAGGTTAATTAAAGACCATATGGTGGACTTCCTCGTTAAGCATAAATTATTAAATTCATCTCAACATGGATTCCTTAAAGCGAGGTCATGCTTAACAAATATGTTATGTTTTTTGGAATAAATCACTAAGTGGATAGACGTCGGATCGTCAGTAGATATTATCTACTTAGATTTTCAGATAGCTTTTGACAAAGTGCCACATCAAAGATTACTACTTAAATTAAAAGCCCATGGTATCGGGGATAGCATAACTGACTGGATAGAACAATGGCTGACTGACAGAAGACAACGAGTTGTAGTAGATGGAGAAGTTTCAAATTGGAAATCGGTTTTGAGTGGGGTACCTCAAGGATCAGTATTAGGACCTATATTATTCTTAATTTATATCAATGACTTGGACGACAGTATAACAAGTAACGTA
This sequence comes from Lamellibrachia columna, assembly GCA_963662155.1. Taxonomy (NCBI): domain Eukaryota; kingdom Metazoa; phylum Annelida; class Polychaeta; order Sabellida; family Siboglinidae; genus Lamellibrachia; species Lamellibrachia columna. Next base: position 47,631,499 of record OY759269.1, on the reverse strand, counting down.
CTGAAATTTGCGGATGACACAAAACTGTTTAGAAAGGTTAATACTGATGGTGATAAACAACATTTACAAAATTATCTAGACAGATTAGTGAAATGGTCTGAGAAATGGCAGATGTTGTTCAATTTTGGGAAATGTAAATGCCTACATACAGGACATAGGAACTTGAATGTAAACTATAAAATGGGAGATACTGTTCTGGGTACTACTGTAAAAGAAAAGGACTTAGGAGTTACAATAAGCGCTGATATGAAAGTTTCAGAGCAGTGTGGTATTGCAGCTTCAAAGGGTAATCAAATTCTTGGATTGATTAGAAGAAACATAACATACAAGGGAAAAAAGTTAATTATACCTCTTTATAAAGCAATAGTTAGACCTCATTTAGAATACTGTATACAAGCATGGAGACCATATCGTAAGAAGGATATAGATACGCTTGAACGCATACAAAGGAGAGCAACTAAAATGATTCCAGAACTTAGAGACCTTAGTTATGAAGAACGCCTGAAAGAATGTGGTTTAACAACTCTAGAGACAAGGAGGTTAAGAGGAGATCAGATTGAAGTTTTTAAGATATTGAATGGGTATGAAAATATTGATAGAAATATGTTTTTCTCACTCAAGAAGGATAGCAGAACTAGAGGACATGAGGTAAAATTAGTAAAGGATCAATGTAGATTGGACATCAGGAAGCACTCGTTCTCACAGAGGACAATAAATGAATGGAACAAATTGTCTACAGATTGTGTAACTGCTAGCAGCGTGAATATGTTTAAAAACAAGGTTGACACATATCTCAGGAGGGCGGGCTATAAGTAGATGAACATTGTTGGACTCTCGATAAGCGAATGGCTTCCTTGTCCACTTGCCATCTGGGCCTTTGGCTTGGATGGTAAATCTTGTTAAATCTTGTTAAATTAGGCTCACATTTCATTCCATTCATAAGGCTGACAACAACACATATGAAGACTGACAACAACACCTATGATGATTGACAACAACATTATGATGATTGACAACACTTATGATGACTGAAAACTACACTTATGATGACTGACAACAATATGTATGAGGATTGACAACAACATCTACGATGATTGACAACAACATATACGATGATTGACAACAACACTTATGATAATTGACAACAACACGTATGAGGACTGACAACACTTGATGACTGACAACAACATGTATGAAGACTGACAACAACACTTGATGACTGACAACAACACTTGATGACTGACAACAACATGTATGAGGACTGAAAACAACACCTCTAATGACTAAGTGCTGCCACCTACCGACACAGAGGGAGCCGAGGACACGAATGACCACCAGGAGGACGAGTTTGGATGTCTTCGGGGAACACAGCAGACGGACAAGTGGACGGATACCACCAAACTTCACAATCTTGTTCTGATTCTCAACGTCAGTCCGACCCAGCGCCTTCATGCCCATACAACCTGCAACAGACACATACTCCAGCACATACCCAACAACACGAACCGCTCATCCACAGAATGCCAGCCCTGTGCACCTAGTGCCATAGCTGTCAGTATTGTCAGAGCCACTTTCAGCATTTTTAACTGACTTTCAGTAACACTTTTGTCATGCAAAAAATACACCAGTGTTCGCATACAGTCACAAACTATATTACGTAATTCATTACTTTAAATGCGTCATAATTAAGAAAACTAAAAATACGATTTTCTTAAATATATTGCATTTCTTTGTTAAACAATCAAATATATACGAAGCAGGTGGCAAATTTTTTTTCCAGTGCTGCACGTTAATCTTGTGTTTATTTGACTCGACATGTCAGCGAACATCTTTTCCACCACCATGACCAATCGAAAAATCTTTGTCGCAAAATATTCAGTGAGCATAAAATGACAACTTGTTCGACGCTGGTACAACACATGGCCATTGCATTGTGTGTAACGTCCGAAAAATCTGCATATGGGCACGGTTTCTATGAGGCGCTTCATCATGTTTTGATGTTGAAGTCTCAGCTATCTGCTTTGCTCTATTCATTTTCTATTCAAAGCAACGAGGACTTGACTGTGTGCACTTGCGTGATATCCGGGTTGTTGGTAGACAGAGCGCGCAACTCACGTCTAGCTGAGACATTGAGATTAGTTTTTTTTTTTCTGATAGGTGGCGCCACAATTTTTCTCAATGAAATGTATTTGTAATTTTAATATGCGCCATTCAGTAACAAAATTAATTAAAGCTTATCAAGTTGTGCAGCAAACGTTTGCCAGTTATATGCATGCCAGATTATTGGCAGAGGAAATAACAGTATTACCTTCTATCACACAGCAATGTGCAACCGAAAACATGATTATCTCGAAATACACAAAATGGATATAACGCATTTTGCAAATAAACGCTTGATATATAATTTTTATTCAATTGTACACCATGTAGTGTGAATAAATATATTATTATACACCATAACAGATATACTAGTTGGGTGGATACCAACAAATGATCAATATACAGGAAATAGAGTTGCATAAGACCTGGATATATGAAACTAATTCTAGTTTGCAACAATACAATCTAGCCAGAAGTACAAAGAGACACCGTTAATGTGTCCCAGTGGGCTGTCAATGTGTCACAGTGAGCTGTCAATGTGACACAGTGAGCTGTCAATGTGTCACAGTGAGCTGTCAATGTATCACATTGAGCTGTTAATGTGTCACGGTGAGCTGTCAATGTGTCACAGTGGGCTGTCAATGTGTCCCAGTGGGTTGTCAATGTGTTACAGTGAGCTGTCAATGGGTCACAGTGAGTTGTTAATGTGTCACGGTGAGCTGTCAATGGGTTGCAGTGGACTGTCAATGTGTCATAGTAAGCTGTCAATGTGTCACGCTGACACCTGTCACTCACCAACATAATGGAGTTTCTCAGAGTTGAGCAGCAGCATGTCTGTGAGTCCGGGGATGCCGATCTCCCCAGCAATGAACTTCTGCTGGATGTACTTCTGTCCCGCCAGAGCCCAGAGGGAGCAAGCACCCTGCTCCTTCACCTCCATCGACCACACCTACAACCACAGGACCACACCTACAACCATGCGATAACATCTACAACCACAGGACTATACCTACAACCACAGGACCATACCTACAACAACAGGACCATACCAACAACCACAGGACTATATCAACAACCACAGGACCATACATACACCCACAGGACCATACCTACAACCACAGGACTATATCAACAACCACAGGACCATACCTACAACCACAGGACCATACCTACAACCACAGGACCATACCAACAACCACAGGACTATATTAACAACCACAGGACCATACATACAACCACATGACCACACCTACAATCACAGGACCATACCTACAACCACAGGACCACACCTACAACTACAGGACTATACTAACAGCCACACATACAACCATAGGGCCACACCTACAACCACACCAACAATCACATAACCACACCTCCAACCATGTGATAACACCTACACCCATAGGACCATACCGACAACCATAGGACCATACATACAACCATAGGACCACACCTTCTACCACACCAACAATCACATAACCACACCTCCAACCATGTGATAACACCTATAACCACAGGAACATACCTACAACCACAGGACCATACCGACAACCATAGAACCACACTTACAACCATAGTACCACACCTACGACCATAGGACAACACCTACGAACACATGAACCACACCTACAACCACATGGACCACATCTGTGACCACTGTGCCTTGTGTTCCTACCTTAAGTAGTTTGATGAGGGCTCGCTGTGCCTTGTACTCGATATACGAGACCTGGGCGTGGACGTTGTCCTCACACATGGCCTGTAGAGCGGCCGAAGCATTCACCATCCCATTAACATTGTGACCATTGATCAGCTGAACAATTGGTCTGAAATAACAACACAAAGTGATCACAAATGTTCTTTTTAAGCCACTATTAAAGTTAACTCACTTCAACGTTTCTGCAACTATCAGTTGCCTTCTTCACGAACAGCCTGCCATACCACCTGGTGAGCAGAAGAAGAACTAAGTCACAGAATTCACTCCCTAAAGAAGGCACCTGAAGGTTGTTGAAATGTTGAAGTGAGTTATCTTTAATAGCTGTGTAAAAAAATTGCACTAATTTATTCTGACAACTTACTGAACACTTTCACCAATCACACATAGGTTTGTAACACTGAGCATAATTACAGTAAATGAAACTGTGCACCTTTCACTGTAATTTATAAGCTGCAAAATGCAGCAAATGTAATATTTAAAACTTTTTGCAAACATCCATTATTCAGATTTAACGGCACCAATTTAGCATAATCAGATAACACACAATAAGACTATTCCAACTGAATCATTGTTGAATATATCACTTCAAATGTTCAAGTCTGCCAATAATGTGTACCTTAAAGGCCACTTTACACAAGTTGTCGTGTGATATCACATATCACAAAGAATTGGTGGCGTAAATGCCCTCATGAGTGTTAGCAATGCCAATTTGTAGCTACAATTTTGTGGGTCCTATTCTGTCGGATGCAGTTTTGAAGCAGTGCCCAATCAGTGACCGCCGCAACCAACAAAAGGTGCCCCTGTCTTGAACTTTCATCAAAGCTTAAATCGGGATTGGTGCAAGTCAATAAGTTACAGTGCTTAGCAGTATTGCTCATCTAAATGCACAAGTTAGCTGACCGTGACACACAGAACAGTTTGAACTTACTCAACAACGCCCTCATTAATGAAAGCCTCCTGGTTCTCAACGTTCTCTGTTGTCAGCGCAGCAATGGCAGCCGCAGTGGCAGCCTGCAGAACCACTGAAGTAACAATGTGAAGTAACACAGGAGTGACCATGTGAAGTAACACAGGAGTGACCATGTGAAGTAACACAGAAGTGACCATGTGAAGTAAGACAGGAGTGACCATGTGAAGTAACATAGGAGTGACAATGTGAAGTAACACTGCAGTGACAATGTGAAGTAACACTGCAGTGACCATGTAAAGTAACACAGGAGTGACAATGTGAAGTAACACTGGCGTGACAATGTGAAGTAACACAGAAGTGACCATGGGAAGTAACACTGGCGTGACAATGTGAAGTAACACAGAAGTGACCATGTGAAGTAACACAGGAGTGACCATGTGAAGTAACACAGGAGTGACAATGTAAAGTAACACTGGCGTGACAATGTGAACTAACACAGGAGTGACAGTGTGAAGTAACACTGGAGTGATAGTATAAAGTAACAAAGGAGTGACAGTGTGAAGAAACACATCAGTGACAATGTGGAGTAACACATCAGTGACAGTGTGAAGTAACACTGGGGTAACAGTGTGAAGTAACACTGGAGTGACAATATAAAGTAACACTGGAGTGACAATGTGAAGTAACACAGGAGTGACCATGTGAAGTAACACATCAGTGACAATGTGAAGTAACACTGGAGTGACAATGTGAAGTAATACTGGAGTGACAATGTGAAGTAACACAGAAGTGACCATGGGAAGTAACACTGGCGTGACAATGTGAAGTAACACAGAAGTGACCATGTGAAGTAACACAGGAGTGACCATGTGAAGTAACACAGGAGTGACCATGTGAAGTAACACAGGAGTGACAATGTAAAGTAACACTGGCGTGACAATGTGAACTAACACAGGAGTGACAGTGTGAAGTAACACTGGAGTGATAGTATAAAGTAACAAAGGAGTGACAGTGTGAAGAAACACATCAGTGACAATGTGGAGTAACACATCAGTGACAGTGTGAAGTAACACTGGGGTAACAGTGTGAAGTAACACTGGAGTGACAATATAAAGTAACACTGGAGTGACAATGTGAAGTAACACAGGAGTGACCATGTGAAGTAACACATCAGTGACAATGTGAAGTAACACTGGAGTGACAATGTGAAGTAATACTGGAGTGACAATGTGAAGTAACACAGAAGTGACCATGGGAAGTAACACTGGCGTGACAATGTGAAGTAACACAGAAGTGACCATGTGAAGTAACACAGGAGTGACCATGTGAAGTAACACAGGAGTGACCATGTGAAGTAACACAGGAGTGACAATGTAAAGTAACACTGGCGTGACAATGTGAACTAACACAGGAGTGACAGTGTGAAGTAACACTGGAGTGATAGTATAAAGTAACAAAGGAGTGACAGTGTGAAGAAACACAGTAGTGACAATGTGGAGTAACACATCAGTGACAGTGTGAAGTAACACTGGGGTAACAGTGTGAAGTAACACTGGAGTGACAATATAAAGTAACATTGGAGTGACACAGGAGTGACAGTGTGAAATAACACTGGAGTGACAATGTGAAGTAAAGCTAGACAATGTGAAGTAACACTGGAGTGACAATGTGAAGTAACACTGGAGTGACAATGTGAAGTAAAGCTAGAGTGACATTCCAATCAATGTAACCCAGTTTGTTCTTGTTAGCAGTAGACTTGATTATTGCAATTCCCTTTATCATAATATTTGTCTCAAGGACATCTTGAAATTTCAATGTGTGCAAGGGTAGTTACCCGGTCTCCTCGTTTCTCTCACTCAGCACCACTTCTTAAATCATTGCATTGGTTTCCTGTCAGATATCGCATTATTTTTAAGATTTGTATAATTACCTATCAGGCACTTTCATCCAAGCAACCTGCATATTTACATTCACTGCTCACTCCTACAAGACAGCCTTGACAGCTTCGAGCATCTAATTCTAATCTATTTTTTTGTTCCCAGTGTTAAGACAAATGTCGGAACTAGAGCTTTTTCAGTTGCTGCACCGACTCTGTGGAACTCACTCCCTGTTAGTGTTAAGTCTGCAGAAAATTAACAACATTTTGCCATAAACTAAAAACCCAACTGTTTAAACGTGCTTATCCTCCATAGCTCCCAGAGTACCAACCCAACTGTTTACAACTGGAACTGCTTATCGATTATGAACTGCTTAAATCTCGTTTGCTTTGGTGCGCTGCCGAGCTTGGGTCTCCCAAGGATTTTAGCTCAATAGAAGTATTTTATATATTATTATTATTTGCAAGAACTTCGTTTGAGCATACACGACAAACCAGCCTATGAAACTTGGCACCAGTAGCAGTATTACAGCATAGCTGCAACGTACGTGTACTTAATACCTTGGAACATTACAACCGAACCAAGTATCTGGAATGACATTACACATACCGTATTTAACTTACTAAGTATACATGTCTTAATAAACTGACACCACAATTGTTTAATCAGCAAACTCCAATCCATATTGAAGTTTAATCAGTGATCTCCAATCCATGTTGTAATTAAATCTGTGATCTTCAATCCATATTGTAATTTAATCAGTGATCTCAAATCCATATTGTAATTAAATCTGTGATCTCCAATCCTTATTGTAATTAAATCTGTGATCTACAATCCATATAGAAATTAAATCTGTGATCTACAATCCATATTGTAATTTAATCAGGGACCTCCAATCCACAATGTAATTTCCTCTACACCAATGTCAAGGCTCAGCAACGACAGAAGATCGAGAGATCCACTTGTATCAGTAGAATTTGCAGTGCTCTGGTATCCAGAACACAAATTTTTATAAACGTTTCTGCATTTCAAACTTTTTTAAGCAACTGTCCACTTAAGTTAGCCGGGGCGGCTATTATATGCTAGTCTTGAATCGAGTAGTTTCAGTAGAAGTTTTTAAGATAAATTAACCATTTCTTCACATGTTGTAGTTGAAATACTATGTAATATTCCAGATTAATAAAATTTTGAGTTTTGAATTTATTTATTTGGTTATATTACAAAAAATGTTTGGTAAATGTTAAAAAATAGCCACAAAATTATATCGTTTTGAGAATATCCCAAAAGAAATAAATGACATACATATAAGTATGACAGTGTCACTGATAAACATAATGGCCATTTGTAATATTGACGTCTCCTTAATTTGCCGCCACAATGGGCCTTGAATCTATATTTGTAACATGTTGTCGTCTACAATATCAGGTTATGCCAGCCATCTGACAAACACGAGGCAGGGCATGTTTATGATAATTTTGATTGGCCCGTTATCCGCGAGATCACCAGGTCACATTTGCGTTACAGGTTCAAAGGCACAATAAACTAGATTAGTGCTGATATTTCCTGTTTTAAGGACATGATTTAGTTAGGTAGATATAATACTGATGTGTACTGGAATCACAGTAACCAGACGATATGTTCCGCTTTCATGGTGAACGAATATACCTGGTTCGAACATCTTAGCACTTGCGGTTGTTGCTATGGAAACATTGTCAGCGTTTCTAAGAAATCAGGGGAATTTCTAAGATAACTGTTTTTTTAAAGGATGGATTGGCGAAATATGATGTTAGTGCCGGGTGATTATTTGGGGTGTCAACGTTCAGTTCAATATTTCCTAGTATGTTATGAATAAAAAATAAAAAAAATCAACTGACACACTAGCCGCCCCAGCTACCTTAATAGGTTGAATAAGGTGAACATCATCACAGTGTCATTAACCATCTGTAGTCTCAAAAAACTTACAAATTCTGTAAATGTGGCAGTAAAACAGTCCCGGGGGTTCACTCTGGGGAATATCTGCGTAAATATTATCCGATGTACTAAATATGCCTACTGCTGTTGCATAATCCACCTTGAATGTCAGCCAAGTCTGGCAGGTTTGCATTACAATCTTAAATTCGCCATTTTGTTTTGGTATTAAATATTCTGTAGCCAAGCACCCTGGAGGCAACCTTGCCGCCATATTTGGTCTTTTGAGAATACGGGCCCTGTACAACATGTCACCTACCCGAGTTGATCGAGAGGAACTCTACAAGTGGTTCTACGCCGCCACATCGCGCCACCTCTAGTTGGTTCTCTCGGTGATTCATGCACAGTACCCGGATCGCATTCACAGCGTTCACAAGCACGTCCTCGAGCTCCGACTCGAGGATACCAACAAGGGCGGCTAAAGCGCCCTGTGCCACCAGGGCGTTCTGGTTGTCCCCTGTACAGCCAAGATCAGAGAGGACGATAGCGGCCCTAGCCTGGATGTCATCATCCGTAGAACTGAGCATGCTGATAAGGATTGGACCAGCTTTCGCAGCAGTCAGGGCTCGACACACTGTGCGGTGCTCGGAGATGTTGCACAGAACGGATACAGCCATTGCCTTAACGGCCTTGTTCTCGAGAGAGAGCAAACCCACCAGAGCAGGGATGCCATCTGTCAACACACAAGTTACGACTACCTACACAACATGGCAAAAGTACTACCCCCTTCGATTTATTTAGACCATCGCGAATCAGGTTTGTTGATAGTAATGAAGGGTTTCAGGGCAAAACGCGATAAACGGTAATTCGGGCGACATTTCTGAATGGATGAAATTTCACATTTGAAATCTGCAATAAATGATCAGATTTCAGCTACTTTTAGATATTCCAATATCATGTACAAGTTTCCTTTTACAGGATGAAACATAGAAGTGAGTTTTTCTATAAAAAGAAACATGAAACCCTTCAAATATGTTGTGTGTGAATAGTAATAGTTTAAGTATGCACAGTTGGTTTAATAAGAGAGGGTGCACTTTTGTTAAAATCATCACAATGATGCTAGTTGTCTGGATTATCTCACTCAAGTCAATAATATGATGCCAGTTGTCTGGATTTTCTCACCTGTGTCAATGATATGATGCCAGTTGGCTGGATTATCTCAGCTGTGTCAATGATATGATGCCAGTTGGCTGGATTTTCTCACCTGTGTCAATGATATGATGCCAGTTGCCTGGATTATCTCACCTGAGTCAATGATATGATGCCAGTTGGCTGGATTATCTCAGCTGTGTCAATGATATGATGCCAGTTGCCTGGATTATCTCACCTGAGTCAATTATATGATGCCAGTTGATTGGATTATCTCACCTGAGTCAATGATATGATGCCAGTTGCCTGGATTATCTCACCTGAGTCAATGATATGATGCCAGTTGTCTGGATTATCTCACCTGTGTCAATGATATGATGCCAGTTGCCTGGATTATTCACCCGAGTCAATGAAATGATGTTAGTTGCCTGGATTGTCTCACCCGAGTCAATAATATGATCCCAGTTGCCTGGATTGTCTCACCTGAGTCAATAATATGATGCCAGTTATGTGGGTCGTCTTTGGTCAACTTCTCCAGACACCTCACAGCTGCGTTCTTCTTCAGCAGTGACTCAGAGAGCAGCATATCTGTGGCAGTGACACACTGTTGTATGTGGGCAGGAACAATGTAATACCATCTCTCGCTTCATGTAATTATGTAATATTTTTATTTTGTATTACATATAGCACCATATTATGATATAATTGTCTGGATATTATATATATATATATATATATATATATATATATATATATATATATATATATATATATATATTATCCTATCATCATAATCATTTTATGTAAGATTCTTATTTTTTATTATGTGCAGCACCAAAGAATATCACTGCATATATATATATATATATATATATATATATATATATATATATATATATATATATATATGGTGCTATATAATAAACATAAAACTAGCCATGCAGTTAATAGAACATTGCAGAGTGCTGGAATCAACGAGGAGCCCCACCTACTAGCATATGCCACACCAACACTTCCGGGTGTTTCAATTGGATGAAGTAGTCGATGATATTCGTGTGGAAGCGCAGCGCCGCCAAGTGGATGATTGTGTGTCCGTCGTCGTCGCGCCGAGCGATGAATGCGCCGAACTGCATGAGCGTCTTAAGGGATACAAGGGACCCTGAACTGGCTGCCAGCAGTAGGGGCGAAGACTTCAACCTAAAACACATGCGGTTGTTTATTAATGCAGTCAAATATTATTATTTAGTAATCTGGGGTAGATTTTAAGGAGAAATGTCTAGTAATCCATATGGATTACCTAGGTATTAAATTCAGTAATCTGTCAAAAAACCTGGTGATTCACAAAATAACAAATATAACATGGATTGCAGCACCTGTGCCTTCAGCCTTGAATCCTGTTTTAACTCTGCGTGTGGTGAATGCTTCTGCAGTGCACACAATTTGAAGCAATTTAAATGGGCTTGTTAAAGCATCATAACTTTGCTAATAATTATCAATTAATAAAATTTGCTGAACAGTTTTGTTTATATGAAGTTTTATGAAGAACCATGTGAAACTGGTTGTCGTAACTATGTAATACAGTCATTGCAGACAACCTGAAGTAGGTGTGACCTATTTCTCAGACAGTGTAACACCTGGGGCCTGTGATGACATCAGCGACAGATTTGATTGGCCAATGATGTGGAGTGAACACATTTTAGGAGGGAGAATTACAAAATATTGACGGTGGGCAAAATGACATCAAATATAATCGTAACCCAAACGGATTTCTATACCGACAGGTCTATTAATTAAATAAGGCAAGGTTCATATTAGTGGATATCCAAAATGATAAACGCTGGGGGTCAAGATGGATTTAAATTAAACGACCAAAACAAAATGGAATTGAGGAGACCTCTAACAACAGAACCATAAGTTAATGTTCGACAACTCACGCGCTCTTGGTAGGAAGTTCGAGCAGGTCAATATTTCTGGTCAGCATGATTCTGATGATTGGGCCGTGGTCGTAGAACGCGGCACAGTGGATCGGGGCCCAGCCATCGTGGTTATATAGGACGTCATTGGCGTGATGCGCCAGAAGACAGGACACAGAAGACAATGCACCGCTACTGGCTGCCAAGTGTAGAGGTGTCGGACCTGGAGAAAGCTAATGTTTTTAGTTTGGAGGGGGAAAATGACAAGACATACCAATTTAGCAACCATTCACAATTGTTGACATTTACCTATTTGTACAAAGCATGCTAATTTTTTTATCCCCTTCACCCCCTCCCCAAATTTTTTTATCCCCTTCACCCCCTCCCCAAATTTTTTTATCCCCTTCACCCCCTCCCCAAATTTTTTTATCCCCTTCACCCCCTCCCCAAATTTTTTTATCCCCTTCACCCCCTCCCCAAATTTTTTTATCCCCTTCACCCCCTCCCCAAATTAGTCCTTTAAGGACCAGCGATCTCCTCGATTCTACTTTCGCTATTTTTCAACCTAGCTTACTGAAATTTTAGGAATACATAAATTTTTTTTTACAGATTTATTTTAAAAAAAAAAAAATTCCACCAGGTGGTGGTGGGGTCACCCTCAACTTGAATTTTGGTTGATTCACCATGATGGACATACCTTGAAAATGGATTGACCAAATTCATTCAAACTTGGCACACCAATAGGATACACACAATGGCAGATCATTACAGTCTTAGAAAATTTCAAAGGATTCAGTTGATAAATAGCCGAATTAGACTAAATAAGAGATTGCTCATCGGCAAAAAACATTTTATTGAGAAAAATGGCATTGAAGTTTCTCAACATTCCAATACAAAATTTCATAGGCAAAAAATAGAACTGCAGTGATAACAGTTCACACAAAGCTTCTACAATTGATTGTCTTTCCAATGATATATACTGTTCATCATTTGGTTGTGTGAAAATGTGTATACAAATTAGATGAGACACCAAAAATATGTGACCATTATCACTACACAATGGTACTGCACAACTAAAACTACAAACTGTCTTTTTCCAGTTGATTGTCTTTCTAAAAGTAAAAAATTCAATTGAAGCCACACAACAATAGGTGTTTCAACACCATCACAGCTGCCAAACTGAATTCAAGCTAGAATTCACCAGCAGCATAGTTGCTGGCTGAAGCTTCGGCATTGGCTGCACGAGTAATCCTGCGAGCCTGTCGCACAGTTATTGTTAAAGCTTTAGCCAGCCGCTCAGCTTCGTGGAGCCGCTTTCTTTCGGCATTGGCGGTGATCGATGCGTCGCGGTCTATGTAGGTCGGGCGCATAGTGTTGGCCACATCATCAAAGAGGCTGCTCACCACCGTCATGTTGGCAGCAGTGACAGCCTTCATGTGCCTCGAGTAGGACTTGTGCTGCAGGGGCTCCATGTCCATGAAGCGGCACAGCTTCACAAGTCCTGCATGGCCCACACCCATGTCCATGGTTGCTGCCACAGCCTGGCAAATGATGACAAAAGTGACGTTACCGGTTTTTTCTTCATTGATCCGGTCGGATGACAGTGTCGAGTTCAGCACTGCCCCACACGTAGTGCAGTAGGTCTCGAACAAGCACACAAGGCCGAGGCGACGGTCGATGGCATGGATCTTCAGTGTCGGCTCACTGCACTCGAGACACGCCAGGCCCTTCACCAGCGCGGACAGCATGCTGCCCCGAACGATTGATGTCTCGATGGGGCGTCAACGTCGCTCAGCAGCACTGATGCGTTCACGCAGTGGCAGTCCTTGTCGGTATCCAAACTTTCACTTGGTAGCCGAGATGGGGGTTGTGGCTGCAGATGTTGATGTCTGAGGGGGCTCCAGCTCAGAATCAACCTGCATGGAAAATTATTTATTAGGTTGTACATCTGACAATTAGCATAATATCAAACCTAACCAGGGCAAATGAGCTGGACAGTAATCATTGACATCAATCAAACAGGCACAGGTTTTGTTAGGCCAATTGGCATTGTCATTTCTGTAATATATGTCTAACATGACAATAGTATAACAGACAACATAGATAATAAGGTATATACCATAGTATAATAATATAGACATGAATGTCTGCAAAACTGAAAATGTAAACATACAGATATTACAGTGATAGTCACAGTGAGTGTGACCTAATAAATTAGCCTAGTTTTATGGCTTCTTAGAATGTCAGTGCCTGGATAATATTCAGCCTTCAGGTATTCCAAATTGGCAAGACATTAGTTGCCAGAAAATATTATGCATAATATCCTGATGCAAACAATGATAGCAAGTTATACGTACGTCAAGTTCTGTCGACGAGGGCATCTGCTCAGGCTCATCCTGAACTGGGCCAGCACTGTGTCTAGCCACGGGTCCATCAGCACTCGTGTCAGTTTCACCGTTGCCTTTCTCTCGTTTGCCGATCACTGATCGTGCCAAACTCAACTGTTGGCATTTAGACATCGGTTTCGTAACAAACTGCCGCTTGGCTTTCCCGTATCTTCCGGACATCTTCCATAAGTAAAATACAGTAATGCGATGCGAATTGAACAAAAACAACAATGGCAAACAGAGAAGGGAATTTCCTTTGTGACGGCTTTCCCGGCCGACAGCCAATAAGCGCGCCCCACTTGGGGGTATGTCTGTGGTTGACTAATCAAATGACTAATCAAAATTCTCCCAATCTACCAGGGATTTTACAGGACCACTGGTACCATGATGCACTGTGAAAGTGAAGCTACTCGTGGATACCAAATATGTTGGGGTGTTGACAAAGATGGCGGAGCATGTGGCCGCCAAAAGTGTCGTATTTTTTTTCGATCGCGGTTGCGTAAGATTATCACTCTAAGAAAATGGCCTGTTATAAATGTTCGTTTTGATTGCATTTAGAGGATTTATTCATATGTATAAAACACACAGATCGACAGTTAGATAATAATAATATATTAATATGAAGAAAAAAAAACTTACCAAAAAATAAATAAAAATCGGGAAAAAAAAAAGATTTTTTTACGAGATTGTGTCCCCTTAAAATACTGATAATTTTCAAAATTAAAAAACATCGATGTAACAATGTCACGCCGTGAACGATGACGCAATTTAAAACAATACTAGGGTTCCATATCAGTTCAACATGCTGTCATATTTCGCATCATCGCATGCGACCGACTTTTATTTAAATTAGTACACGGGCCTTAACCCCTTGCGCCCTTTAGTATGCAGGCCTTAACCCCTTTAGTATGCGGGCCTTAACCCCTTTAGTATGCGGGTCTTAACCCCTTGCGCCCTTTAGTACGCTTTGTACGAATATGTAAATGTTGACAATTGTAAACGGCCCCAGTCATATATCAAAGTAAAGCGTTCAACTTGTACATGCGCCCTCCAATATCCATTGCTCAAGACGCTTTACACTTCGCTCCCATCTGACATGATTATACAAACACTATTTAAACTTCTATTTAAGCCATACTACAATTGCTGCGTGAACACTTTTCATTCTTTCATTCCATCTCTAGTACATCTATAGCCAGGTACTCATTTAAACAGATGCTTGAACTAAAATATGACAAACTCTATCTAATGGCACACCTACAAATGATGTTGGGGAAGGGTGGACAAACACACAGACCTACATTACAAGACAAGTGCTACTCTATGAGTGGACACACACAGACCTACATTACAAGACAAGTGCTACTCCATGAGTGGACACACACAGACCTACATTACAAGACAAGTGCTACTCCATGAGTGGACACACACAGACCTACATTACAAGACAAGTGCTACTCAATGAGTGGACACACACAGACCTACATTACAAGACAAGTGCTACTCCATGAGTGGACACACACAGACCTACATTACAAGACAAGTGCTACTCCATGAGTGGACACACACAGACCTACATTACAAGACAAGTGCTACTCCATGAGTGGACACACACAGACCTACATTACAAGACAAGTGCTACTCCATGAGTGGACACACACAGACCTACATTACAAGACAAGTGCTACTCTATGAGTGGACACACACAGACCTACATTACAAGACAAGTGCTACTCTATGAGTCGACACACACAGACCTACATTACAAGACAAGTGCTACTCCATGAGTGGACACACACAGACCTACATTACAAGACAAGTGCTACTCCATGAGTGGACACACACATACCTACATTACAAGACAAGTGCTACTCTATGAGTGGACACACACAGACCTACATTACAAGACAAGTGCTACTCCATGAGTGGACACACACACAGACCTACATTACAAGACAAGTGCTACTCTATGTGTGGACACACACAGACCTACATTACAAGACAAGTGCTACTCTATGAGTGGACACACACACACAGACCTACATTACAAGACAAGTGCTACTCTATGAGTGGACACACACACAGACCTACATTACAAGACAAGTGCTACTCTATGAGTGGACACACACACAGACCTACATTACAAGACAAGTGCTACTCTATGAGTGGACACACACAGACCTACATTACAAGACAAGTGCTACTCTATGAGTGGACACACACAGACCTACATTACAAGACAAGTGCTACTCTATGAGTGGACACACACACAGACCTACATTACAAGACAAGTGCTACTCTATGAGTGGACACACACAGACCTACATTACAAGACAAGTGCTACTCTATGAGTGGACACACACAGACCTACATTACAAGACAAGTGCTACTCTATGAGTGGACACACACACAGACCTACATTACAAGACAAGTGCTACTCTATGAGTGGACACACACAGGCCTACATTACAAGACAAGTGCTACTCTATGAGTGGACACACACAGACCTACATTACAAGACAAGTGCTACTCTATGAGTGGACACACACAGACCTACATTACAAGACAAGTACTACTCTATGAGTGGACACACACAGACCTACATTACAAGACAAGTGCTACTCTATGAGTCGACATGCATAGTTAAACGTAATGAACAAATGTGTAAAAGCTATAAATATATATATATATATATATAATTACATTAATAAATAGATTAAAATAATAATAATACATAAATAAATAATAGATTGGCCAGCACACAGACACAGTGGACGGGTCTCACTATACACTTGTGTACCTATTGGCACGGCCTCGAAGCACGTCCTGGCGTGGCTGGCTACAAGACACATTCAAAATACAGCACATATGGCATACCAGTAATACCACTTACACTGCGCCAGATCCTCCGCCCTAGAGACATACTGTGTTACATTAACTCCCAGCACAATGCTTACGATTATAATGGGTATGCTTAGCAAAACAAATTATACAATTATATCAAACGCAGTAAACTGTGATTTTGCGTTTAAAAAAAAGAGGGACCTGTGAGTTTTACCAATGAAATTAATGAACGTTGTGATTAAACAATAAAAATACATTTTAATTTTACTAATGTCGAGTTGCCCGGCATTGAACAAGAGAAATGGCAGCCACTGCAAGACCTTACGACTTCCTCGAAGAGTTTGTACCATACGAAGATACTTCTATGGACGTTTATCTTGTAACTTGGAACAATTATAGAAAGCACGCGTAGCCTTGCTAACAATTATACGTAACTATAAACTCCTGTTGTTCTGAATTACGTTATCTACATCAAACATCTCCATTCGCATTATTTCCAGCCCCAGGGAATAATTTTTCACTTACATGTGAAACTGACGGAGATATGACTGAACAGAGAGACTGACACTGCCATAAACAAACTACTTTAGAGCATAGATGTAACAATTTGGGAAAATGTCCGTTGTGAATAGCCTTAAAATTCTACATAGCACAAACGCAACAACGTACCTGGAACCCCGTGGGCAACATTAAAAAGAACCATCTTCGGGTTGAGGTCAGCCTGGTTCACCAGCAGGAGGGTAATGATGTCGGCGCGATTATTTTGGGCGGCATGATGCATAAGTGTCATGCCCTTCTCGTCTGCCTTGTTGAGTCGTGTCGGAGGACACTTCCGACAGAGCGACATGAACATGGTGACGAACCCACGCTCGGCCGTCGCTCTCAACCCCACTGGCAAGTTCTGAACACAGCCACACAATTGTGATAATCATCAGTATTTAGCCATTTATGCCATTAGAACGGTCGTATAATCCACTTTTTGTGAATTATTTTCATACGTTTATCTGTTACAGAAGTCCAATGATTAGTATATATAGGCCTCCCTGTCTCGAAAGACAATAGGTTCTGCGCCTGGAGAGTCAGTGGTTGGTGGTGCAGCGCCTGCTGTGACTGTGCAGTCCTATTCTGGAGTAAGAGTCCTTTTCACATATTCGGCAGATGCAGGCCGATGGCAGAACTGGTGCGCTGTTTTCACGATGCTGATGGTCAGGCCAAATTCTTTACAGGCATCAGCAAACATATCTATCAGTCTCTGAAGGCTCTCTGCGGAGTGGGATATAAGCGCAGCATCGTCAGAAAAGAGAAGTTCACGAATGAGGACTTTGCAGATCTTACTCTTTGCTTTCAGGCAGGCTAGATTGAAGAGCTTGCTGTCCGATCTGGTGTGGATGTAGATGCTATCTTCAGAGGTTCTTAAGGCGTGAGACATTACCAGGGAGAAGAAGATTCCAAACAGGGTGGGTGCGAGGACACAGCCCTGTTTGACTCCGCTCTTGATGGGGAAAGCATTTGAGACTGCTCTGTCATATCGCACTGTGCATTTCATGTTGCTGTGAAAGGCTGTGATCATGCTCAACAGCTTTGGTAGACTGCCGATCTTTTCCAGTAGTTGGAACAGGCCATTTCTACTGACAAGGTCGAAGGCCTTGTTCAGATCGATGAAGGCAATGTAAAGGGGCACTTGCTGTTCGAGGAATTTCTCCTGTAGCTGGCGCAAGGAGAAAAGCATGTCAATGGTTGACCTGGCTCTGTGGAAGCCACACTGAGCCTCGGGGTACACTCGCTCTGCCAGCTTTCGCAGTCTGTTCAAGATGACTCGCGCAAAGGCTTTGTTATTAAGTATATATAGGCCTCCCTGTCTTGATAGATAATAGGTTCTGCGCCTAAAGAGTCAGGGGTTGGTTGAACAGCGCCTGCTGTGACGAAGTCCAATGATTAGTCAATTGTTCACTTTTACTGCATGACGTGTGTATATTAAAATTTTTTTACATGTACTTTTACTGTATGTGTATATTCATCCAGCCAATGGTTTTGGCTAGATTAATGGGAACCAAACCCAAAGTTACTGGATAAATGAGACATGACAGTATTTGCCTATAGTTGTTATATCAGGCATTACATTGCTACACATGACAATGCTAATATCAAAAAGATAACAGAAATTTCGTATATAGCGACGTGCACAGTCCTTGGTTGGGCCTTACTTTACACTTCACCCGCTGGCAGACCTGTTACTTTACACTTCACCCGCTGGCTGACATGTTACTTTACACTTCACCCGCTGGCAGACCTGTTACTTTACACTTCACCCGCTGGCAGACCTGTTACTTTACACTTCACCCGCTGGCTGGCCTGTTACTTTACACTTCACCCGCTGGCAGACCTGTTACTTTACACTTCACCCGCTGGCTGACATGTTACTTTACACTTCACCCGCTGGCAGACATGTTATTTTAAACTTCACCTGCTGGCTGACCTGTTACTTTACACTTCACCCGCTGGCAGACCTGTTACTTTACACTTCACCCGCAGGCTGACCTGTTATTTTACACTTCACCCGCTGGCTGACCTATTACTTTACACTTCACCCGCTGGCTGACATGTTACTTTCCACTTCACCCGCTGGCAGACCTGTTACTTTACACTTCACCCGCTGGCTGACATGTTACTTTACACTTCACCCGCTGGCTAACCTGTTACTTTACATTTAACCCACTGGCAGACCTGTTACTTTACACTTCACCCGCTGGCTGACCTGTTACTTTACACTTAACCCGCTGGCAGACCTGTTCATTCCATCACCAACTCAATTTCTCTGGGAAGCATTCAACAATGCCACAATTACTGCACAAAGACTACTCATACATTGTACAACCGAGTGAACTGAATTGAGACAATGTGGAGTTAGTGAAATTGTTCAAGCTTCGAAACGGCAGCAAGAGGATTAGAACCCCGGTCCTCTCAGTTGCGAGTCTGACATATTAACCGTCACTGCGCCCCATTTTGTCCTGAGAAACTGGATCCTGACCTACACACCTTACATTTGATGGCTTGTTTCGTGCCAAAGACCTTCTTGAAGTGCTCGTGAATGTTGAGTTCATGGATAGGCAGTCTTTTTGGCTTTGTCTTCAATATGTGATCCATCATCAGTTGCACCCACTTTGGCTTTGGGGGATATTGTGCATAGAATGTCTCAAACTCAATCTTGAACGCATAGTACCTGGCGACAGAGATGTCTCAGAGTACATGTTCACACAGATGTCTCACAGTACATGCTTACACAGATGTCTCACAGCACATGCTCACACAGATGTCTCACAGCACATGCTCACAGAGATGTCTCACAGTACATGCTCACACAGATGTCTCACAGTACATGCTCACACAGATGTCTCACAGCACATGCTCACACAGATGTCTCACAGTACATGCTCACACAGATGTCTCACAGTACATGCTCACACTGATTTCTCACAGTACATGCTCACAGAGATGTCTCACAGTACATGCTCACACAGATGTCTCACAGTACATGCTCACACAGATGTCTCACAGTACATGCTCACACAGATGTCTCACAGTACATGCTCACACAGATGTCTCACAGTACATGCTCACACAGATGTCTCACAGTACATGCTCACACAGATGTCTCACAGTACATGCTCACACAGATGTCTCACAGTACATGCTCACACAGATGTCTCACAGTACATGCTCACACAGATGTCTCACAGTACATGCTCACAGCACATGCTCACACAGATGTCTCACAGTACATGCTCACAGTACATGCTCACACAGATGTCTCACAGTACATGCTCACAGTACATGCTCACAGCACATGCTCACACAGATGTCTCACAGTACATGCTCACACAGATGTCTCACAGTACATGCTCACACAGATGTCTCACAGTACATGCTCACACAGATGTCTCACAGTACATGCTCACAGTACATGCTCACAGCACATGCTCACACAGATGTCTCACAGTACATGCTCACAGAGATGTCTCCCAGTACATGCTCACACAGATGTCTCACAGTACATGCTCACACAGATGTCTCACAGTACATGCTCACACAGATGTCTTACAGTACATGCTCACACAGATGTCTCATTTCTTGCGCTGGCTTTACAGTGACAGCCAGTGGTTTAACATATATAATCACTATAATCAAGTTCCCTCCTCAATTCGATTTTTTCACTCTTCTCGTTTCAGATCCTCCATTTTATGAATAATTTAACCATCTAGTATCCACTGTGACATTTAGTATCCACTGTGACATCTAGTATCCACTGTGACATCTAGTATCCACTGTGACATCTAGTATCCACTATGACATCTAATATCCACTATGACATCTGGTATCCACTGTGACATCTAGTATCCACTATGACATCTAATATCCACTATGACATCTGGTATCCACTGTGACATCTAGTATCCACTATGACATCTAGTTTCCACTGTGACATCTAGTATCCACTATGACATACTTTTTCGTTTGTGCAAATTTGCTACTTAGTTTTAGTGAAATCTTTGGACAAACTATTATATTGGTTTTGACTGGGTCCAGTCAACATTCTGCAAAAAAGGACAAAAATGGTATGGTTGTATATATTATGACAAACAGCTATTGACACTTTCATATGTTACCCGATCATAGTAGTTTTTTATGCTTTTAACCATCTTTTATTAAACTAACTGTGCATATTTCTTAATCAATTCATGCACTACATATCTGAATATCAACGAACCAGACTGGTGATGCGCTAAATTAATTGAAGAAGGAATTTTAAATGAACATCAAGGAAAATATTCACATTTAGAATGCGTTGTGCCTTTCACTCATGATCTCATGTCAACCCCAGGCTAAAGTCACCCCCAAGGTTTTACCCAACTTACTTGACGCCATTAATGGTGATTGTACGGATGGGGAAGGCTTCAGGGAGTATGGAGGGCAGCTGGTCGAGACAGCTTTGTAGGTGCTGCGTCGTTATCCGGTCTATCTCGTTGTAGGCATCAATGATACTCTGATCCAGGCGCTCTGGTGCTGGAGTCTCATAGTCCAGCTGGATGCCTGTGAAGCAGAATGCGGCAAGATCATCACTATTTGTCATCATCACAGCTGACGGGTGACTAGAGAGGTCAGACCACAGTTCAGGAAATGTTTCACATTAATGTAATGCCTACAAATACGCAATTTAGCTGATATCAGTGATTTTATTTGCCAAGGTTGGAAATGTTGTACCTTTGGCAGTGAGGTGTTGTCGTATGAAGCAGATTAAAAAACTTGTAGGTATTTTGGCGATATTAATATCTGGCAAAACCTGCCAATCGTGAGGGTAGGCATGTTTGCGACATGATTAAAAGACCTCGAGGCATGTGATTTTGACAATATGTGTTCAGAATATCAGTGACACCAGTAGCCCCAGGGTGGCACCAGTAGCCCCATGGTGGCACTAGTAGCCCCATGGTGACACCAGTAGCCCCATTGTGACACCAATAACCAAGAGACAGGACTAACGACAAGGGAAGGTATTAACAAAAGGATGACTAGTGACAAGGAGGATGGGATTGGTGACAAGGGGCGCTACTAACATCAAGGTTGTAACAAGGTTGTAACAAGGTGATGTATTAGTGACAAGGGGGATGACCTAGTGACAAGGGAAGGAGCTAGTAACAAGGGGAGGAGCAAGTGCAAGTGGAGAAAGTTTGGGAGGAGCTAGTGACAAGGGGACGAGCTACAGACAAGGGGAGGAGTTATTGACAATGGGAGGAGTTGTTGACAATGGGAGGAGTTAGTGACAAAGGGGAGGAGCTAGTTACAAGCGGTTAGTGATAAAAAGAGGAGTGACTCACTCACCTCCATGCAGGTTGAAGTATTTGTTTTCTGCATAGAAGTTCTTACACATGTAGTCAGGACCAACCATGAGAGGGGGCAACTCCTTCTCTGTCTTCACAGCATCACCTGCAACAGGGGGTCGTCTCAAATCAAAAGATAATTACCCATATCAGCTTCTATAGAATAATTGCCTCCATCAATTTATAATGTAATCACTTGCTGCTATGCATAAACTAATCACTTGCACCGACTTGTATTGTAGAGTTATAAGAACTAATAAAAAGCACAAACCTGATAAACTAATCACATACAAATAATCACCTGCATCAATAACACAACGATCACTTGTATGACATATGAATGGTCTTTGTGCAGTATTTGGAGAGATGGCATTTGAATAAAAATGTCTGCCGGGGATGAAGTGTAAAGCGTTTTGAACAGTCCAAAAGACAGGATACTGCGCTGTATACCTTTAACCTGCACAAACTAGTAAAATAAACAAGTTGGGGCTATGTTATGCGTGCGTGTGTGCGTGTGTGCGTGCGTGCATACATTCATGTCTGTGCGTGTGCATGTGTGTATTTGTAAACTGTGCCTTGTGACTCAGACAAAGTCAACAGTTTTTTCAAATTATCCAATTATTACTTGGTACACCGTTTCAAGGTCACATTGTAGAAAGCTCAACACCGTGGGGCAAACTCTTTGGTAGCTGTATTAATTTTTAACCATAATCATACAGCTTCAATTCACAGTGAGAACAAAGTTCAGAAGAATATGATTTATCTGTCTGTTCATTTCCATTAGTTGGATCAGGTAGAGCTGAACAAAAGTTCTCAAAGTCCAAAAACCATATAGTGTTTAGTATTTCTTCAGACCTCCCCACTTCATGGTATGGGGCATGCGTATATGGCCAATCAAAAAGCAGGTTTGAGCAGTTTTTTTTCTCTTGTAAAGCCAAAATTGCAAACTGGTTTTGATATATTGGAGACAGACATGGGAACTATGACTTGGAATTGTGCTTTTCACTATTATGTCCCTCATTATCACCCAACACCGTCGGTTTGGCCACAGGGAGATTGGGATGTAAATAAGCAAATCAGTTTATGAAATGTAATTATTTTTATAATTATTTGAGTTTGGGAGTTATAGAACCACCTAGGCTGGACAATGTTGCTAAACAGATTCAACTGACATGACAGGGCTACCAAGATATCCAGTTTACTTTTTAGGTGGCGCCACTGCTTGAAGAGGTTCACTTGTCCCAAAATGTAGGATGACCAAACCACCAACCACCAATGCGGTTTTTTAACTTTGAGAACTTGTACAGTGATTCCTAAGCGAGTTGTTGTGGAGACTCATCATTAACACGTTTAATTAGTGCACAGACATGCAAAGGCAGCATCAAAGAGTAATGACACTGGACAAGAGAAATTGATTAAAACTCCCTCCTCAATTGATTTAGCTCACTGCGACTCAGGTTCACTGACATTCAGTTCTGTAGTATGTGAATACCTTAAGTATTATGCACTGTTAGTTTCAGAGTGTGCACTTTTGTTAAAATCGTTTAAATAATTTTCTTTGATGGTCAGATCAGTTAACTACGTTCCTATATAGCACAGTATTCATTCCTTGGGACCGCTCAAAGGGCTTTACACTTCACCCCCTGGCAGACTTGTTCATTCCAACGCCATCGTGACTTCTCTGGGAAGCATTCAGTCATGCTGTAATTATTGCACGAAGACTATTCGTTCAAATATCCACCTCTGTCTGTAGCCAGATGATCAATGGAATATATGTACACTGTTGTATTGATCAGACCAGATGATCAATGGAGTATATGTAAACTGTTGTATTGATCAGTCCAAATGATCAATGCAGTATATGTAAACTGTTGTATTGATCAGACCAGATGATCAATGGAGTATATGTACACTGTTGTATTGATCAGACCAGATGATCAATGGAATATATGTACACTGTTGTATTGATCAGACCAGATGATCAATGGAGTATATGTAAACTGTTGTATTGATCAGACCAGATAATCAATGGAGTATATGTAAACTGTTGTATTGATCAGACCAGATGATCAATGGAGTATATGTAAACTGTTGTATTGATCAGACCAGATGATCAATGGAGTATATGTACACTGTTGTATTGTTCAGACCAGATGATCAATGGAATATATGTACACTGTTGTATTGATCAGACCAGATGATCAATGGAGTATATGTACACTGTTGTATTGATCAGACCAGATGATCAATGGAATATATGTACACTGTTATGTTGATCAGACCAGATGATCAATGGAGTATATGTAAACTGTTGTATTGATCAGTCCAGATGATCAATGGAGTATATGTAAACTGTTGTATTGATCAGTCCAGATGATCACTGGAGTATATGTAAACTGTTTTATTGATCATACCAGATGATCAATGGAGTATATGTATACTGTTGTATTGATCAGACCAGATGATCAATGCAGTATATGTACACTGTTGTATTGATCATACCAGATGATCAATGGAGTATATGTAAACTGTTGTATTGATCAGTCCAGATGATCAATGGAGTATATGTACACTGTTGTATTGATCAGACCAGATGAGCAATGGAGTACGTAAACTGTTATATTGATCAGACCAGATGATCAATGCAGTATATGTACACTGTTGTATTGATCAGACCAGATGATCAATGGAGTATATGTAAACTGTTGTATTGATCAGACCAGATGATCAATGCAGTATATGTAAACTGTTGTATTGACCAGTCCAGATGATCAATGGAGTGTATGTACACTGTTGTATTGATCAGTCCAGATGATCAATGGAGTATATGTACACTGTTGTATTGATCAGACCAGATGATCAACGGAGTATATGTAAACTGTTGTATTGATCAGACCAGATGATCAATGGAGTATATGTAAACTGTTGTATTGATCAGACCAGATGATCAATGGAGTATATGTAAACTGTTGTATTGATCAGACCAGATGATCAATGGAGTATATGTAAACTGTTGTATTGATCAGACCAGATGATCAATGGAGTATATGTAAACTGTTGTATTGATCATACCAGATGATCAATGGAGTATATGTAAACTGTTGTATTGATCAGACCAGATGATCAACGGAGTATATGTAAACTGTTGTATTGATCAGACCAGATGATCAATGCAGTATATGTAAACTGTTGTATTGATCATACCAGATGATCAATGGAGTATATGTAAACTGTTGTATTGATCAGACCAGATGATCAATGGAGTATATGTAAACTGTTGTATTGATCAGACCAGATGATCAATGCAGTATATGTAAACTGTTGTATTGATCAGACCAGATGATCAATGGAGTATATGTAAACTGTTGTATTGATCAGACCAGATGATCAATGCAGTATATGTACACTGTTGTATTGATCAGACCAGATGATCAATGGAGTATATGTAAATTGTTGTATTGATCAGACCAGATGATCAATGCAGTATATGTACACTGTTGTATTGATCAGACCAGATGATCAATGGAGTATATGTAAACTGTTGTATTGATCAGACCAGATGATCAATGCAGTATATGTACACTGTTGTATTGATCAGACCAGATGATCAATGGAGTATATGTAAACTGTTGTATTGATCAGACCAGATGATCAATGCAGTATATGTACACTGTTGTATTGATCAGACCAGATGATCAATGTAGTATATGTAAACTGTTGTATTGATCAGACCAGATGATCAATGCAGTATATGTAAACTGTTGTATTGATCAGACCAGATGATCAATGGAGTATGTAAACTGTTGTATTGATCAGACCAGATGATCAATGCAGTATATGTAAACTGTTGTATTGACCAGTCCAGATGATCAATGGAATATATGTACACTGTTGTATTGATCAAACCAGATGATCAATGGAGTATGTACAATGTTGTATTGATCAGAGCAGATGATTAATGGAGTATGTACAATGTTGTATTGATCAGACCTGATGATCAATGGAGTATGTACACTGTTGTATTGATCAGACCAGATGATCAATGGAGTATATGTAAACTATTGTATTGATCAGTCCAGATGATCAATGGAGTATATGTACACTGTTGTATTGATCAGACCAGATGATCAATGGAGTATGTACAATGTTGCATTGATCAGACCAGATGATCAATGGAGTATATACACTGTTGTATTGATCAGACCAGATGATCAATGGAGTATGTACACTTGTGTATTGATCAGACCAGATGATCAATGGAGTATGTACAATGTTGTATTGATCAGAACAGATGATCAATGGAGTATGTACACTGTTGTATTGATCAGAACAGATGATCAATGGAGTATGTACACTGTTGTATTGATCAGACCAGATGATCAATGGAGTATGTACACTGTTGTATTGATCAGACCAGATGATCAATGGAGTATATGTACACTGTCGTATTGATCAGACCAGATGATCAATGGAGTATGTACACTGTTGTATTGATCAGAACAGATGATCAATGGAGTATGTACACTGTTGTATTGATCAGAACAGATGATCAATGGAGTATGTACACTGTTGTATTGATCAGACCAGATGATCAATGGAGTATGTACACTGTTGTATTGATCAGACCAGATGATCAATGGAGTATATGTACACTGTCGTATTGATCAGACCAGATGATCAATGGAGTATGTACACTGTTGTATTGATCAGACCAGATGATCAATGGAGTATATGTACACTGTTGTATTGATCAGACCAAATGATCATTGGAATATGTACACTGTCGTATTGATCATCTTAATCATGTTTGACTGCCTGTGTGGACATGTCGTTCACTGGTCAATAACAATGGTCATTCCCAGAGTTCTCAACAAATATTAACTAATATGAATAAGACACAGCATTGTGCGATGGTGTTACTTTAGCCTGCCAAGATTGTCTCACAGCATTCGATAGAACAACAGACTTCACTTCACAAATCAAGGACATGTTGAACGCCAGCCAAGTGTGTACAAACTGACTGACATAGCTACAAGTGTGTACAGACTGAATTACACAGCTACAAGTGTGTACAGACTGACTGACACAGCTACAAGTGTGTACAGACTGACTGACACAGCTACAAGTGTGTACAGACTGACTGACACAGCTACAAGTGTGTACAGACTGACTGACACAGCTACAAGTGTGTACAGACTGGCTGACACAACTACAAGAAGACTTATTAACCTTATTAACTGTGCTTACCTCTGTAAGCTTTATCTCGTATTCATCCATCTATTCACAATGATATAATTTTATATCGATTTCGAGACTGCTTAATCTTTTTGCTTTGATGTGACTCTGAGCTTGGGTTTCCGGAGATATAGGCATTGTGGAAGTTTTCTATTATTAGTATTATTAATTACAAAAATACCCATCCTCAAGATGGGATAACTTGGAAGTTCGTGACTGTCACAATAACAATATTAATAAACATCATCACAGAAATATCCATCTATGCCTTGGTACTTGGTACTTGCCAGTCAATATCTCTCGAAATTGCAGTTATTGTGACGTCCAGCCTTGCCCTTGTATTATGTAACTTTGGATAATTGAAGAAAAGATGCAATTTTATGTAATTGTTTGCACAGCACACAGAGGACAACTGTACGTAATAACTACAAATCAATTGTTCATAAAATGGGTAATAACATGGTGAATTTCAAAGAAATTAAACTGTGACAACCCAACCATGGGGTTATGGGGTCATAGATGAACCCCTGAAAGCTTGGCGCAAAGCGTCTTTGAGGAGTAGCATAACATACATAAATATATACAAACGTACGTACATATATACAAACATACATACAAACATACATACATATATACAAACATACATACCTATCTACAAACATACATACCTATCTACAAACATACATACATATATACAAACATACATAAATATATACAAACGTACGTACATATATACAAACATACATACAAACATACATACATATATACAAACATACATACCTATCTACAAACATACATACCTATCTACAAACATACATACATATATACAAACATACATACATATATACAAACATACATACCTATCTACAAACATACATACATATATATAAAACATACATACATATATACAAACATACATACATATATATAAACATACATATATATATATATCAAACATACATATATCCAACCACTTGCTGGATTGTAGTAAGATTATAAAGCATGTACTATACTTACCAAACAGACTGGGCAGCATCCTCATGAGTAAGATTATAAAGCATGTACTATACTTACCAAACAGACTGGGCAGCATCCTCATGAGTAAGATTATAAAGCATGTACTATACTTACCAAACAGACTGGGCAGCTTCCTCATGAGTAAGATTATAAAGCATGTACTATACTTACCAAACAGACTGGGCAGCATCCTCATGAGGATGGGCAGAGACATGCGTTTCTTCATGGCACAAAGGAAGGGTACAAGAAAACTAATGATTCGGAGCTGAATCATCTGCTTCCGGATCACTGGGCTGTTCTCCAGGTTTTCTGTCACAACATTTCAACAGGTTAGGATGCAATGATTGCGTCAAAATGTACACTGTTGTCATCGCAGGCACATGCGATTATGCAATCATAACTACACCCATGTAACAGTCGATACCTGGAATAGCATGTTTTTGATCGCTAGATGGCGAGCGTGTATAAATGCAATGCATCGTGGGATTGAGTGTCGATGGAAGTACAACAAATAATTAATCACACTGTAGAGAGATGGAACAATGGTGTATCCTTCACAACGACAAGAACGCAAACATTTAAAGAATTACTGTTTCAGCAAAGACGACATCGTACCAGCAATAACATTCATGGATTGTCAAAGGATACCAGACCACTGTGAGATCTGCTGATATTGGCAATATTTGATAGCAGTGAAAGTCGCTGAACTTTGAAATTTTATTTGAGTTGCCTGATTTTGTGATTTGCATATGCAAGGTTAAATAAATTCCTAATTTTCGCATGATGCTACGCTGTCACAGAATTGAGTGACGCACGAAGTTGGGACACGCAACCATGCAACCGTGATTCGAAAAAATAGGGGTGTACATTTATTAGAGCATGTACGCTTATTGGGATGAATACGGTACCGATATTAAACAGAAATCACAACACCAGCATCGGAATGCAAAAATCAGCATTTGAATAACTTCATTTCAGTGCATGGCAAATGATTCGTGCGAATTATGTGTTGTCAACAAATTCCATCGACAATCTCACGCGATTTCACCTTCATATTTATATTTTGTGCTACATTATGCAGCAGAGGTGCCACAAGGTGTTTCAGGTAGTCGCTATACTGGATATTGTCTGCATGAGCAACAGGTGTAGTGTTGTAGAAAATAGTCTTTGACTGACTCTTCAGAATGTCCTCCTGTAGTTGTAGTATGTTGTTAAGTCGTTCGTACGTGTCGTGGTCCCTCAGTTCACTGTTGGTGTCGACAATGCTGCTGACGAACCAATCCGCGTCGATACAGAACAGGTTGCGGTGTTGGAAGATGTGTTGCTGGAAGACGGTGATCCGTAGGGAGATCTTGTCAACATGACTGCGGAAGAAGTCAAAGAGTTCCTCTGGCACCTGCATACTCTCCCCAATGAGTGCATACTCAGGCTGTTTCAGGACGTCAGCCAGACCTGTGTAACACGACAGGGTAATAATAGTGATACATTTTTTTTATTCACGATAAACCTCATAAGGGCATTTTCACAGTAATGGGGGGAGCAGCATGCCAGACGGGAATATTGATGATCACATTAATTTTTTTCCTTTTCCAATGTGGTGTACTCTATCTTAGGTTAAGAATCCCATTAACATTTAAATATGACATGTTAATGGAAATGCATCTAACTCTCATCTCTCATAACTCTCATCAAGATGTATTTCTAATGAGCATTGCAGAACAAGCGACCAACTCCTAACATAATTATAGTCAGGAATGTGACCAAAATAAATTTCTCCATTTTCTTCACATTTTCTGCCTGAAATAATCAAAAGGCATATTTCCACAACCATTTCCTAATAAAATAGCAGCAAATAAGCAAAAATACTTGACAATTGTTTGGACAATTAGAAAACCAATTGGTGTTTTCAAGCATGAGATGTGGTATGTTTGCTGAAAGCATTTACAACAAGTAGAGTGTGCATTAAAAGTAAAATTGTGACAAGTTGGCATCACATTTTTAACTGATCATGTCCTATGTGAGGCTACGTCTTAGTTCTTGACAACATGTTTATATGAATACATAGTGTGATAAAGTTTACAAAATGTGCTCATACAACTACTTGTAATAATGCAGATCATATCATTTGAATATATATGTGTAATTCAGTTGTAACTTATGTTACGTGATATTCGGAGTGGACATTATCCTGAACAATGCATGTATATTTTGTTGAATCCTGACTTCTAAATCACAACTGTCATGTGAATAATTAGGTCCTATTGTACAAGTAGAGCGACATAAGAAGATGGTATATTTAAAATGCTATAACTCCTAAAATATTATAATTGTGCATCTTCAAACTTTCAATGATTATAATCAAATATGTATGCTTCAAAAAAGTTCAACGGCATTCATGAGGTTGGCAAGGTAATTTCAAAGGTCAAATGTTTTTTAGAACTTATATTTAACATGTTTTTTGTGTTTTTATTGTCTACAAACATAAACACTTCCAAGATCATCACAACGACACCAACAGCACGTCTGTATGTCACCTAGGAGAGGAGTATACACCTTGGAGGGCGTGAGGTAGTCACGATCGGGTCAAACGTTGATGACTTATATCTCTGGAAAGAAAGGTCAGATTGACCTCAAATTTGGATTGTAAAATGGACTCATGAACATAAAGCAGCATGCCAAGTTTAATCAAAATAGAATGTGGTTATGTAATTGTTCTTGTTTTTTTATTGATTTGTAAAATTTACTTTGGAGTAGACATCCAATTTTTACACATCAAAGCTGTTCTACACAAAAAAGAGCAACATAGTGATGTTGCTATGTTCTGTGTGTCTGCCATAGTAACAGGGCAATTCAGCTGGCCAATATAATTCAGATACATATTATTATTACTTCTAGTAGAATCGTTGAAAGATCATGATTTCGTAGTGGACATGTTTTGGACGACATGTTTGAAGCACTGCTGGTCAGCATAGAGGAAGGCAGTGTTAGTTGAACCATCTTAAATTCTTTTGACTAAGTAAGGCACAATCATATTCATAAATAAAAAATGTATTACTGACATAAACTATGATTATCAGTAGATAAATTTATACCAAGATAATATATCTAGTATGCACAGAAAATTATATGTAGCTGATTCAAATAGGGTTGGTAAGCTGGCTCAACTAACACTTGGTGTGGGGTAAGTTAAGCCACAGTGTAGTGTAAGTTGGGTAAATGCTTTATTTGCATAATTTATGCAGGCCTTGTAAAATAATTCATAAAAACTCAGCCAACACATCTATCCAAAGGGCATAACACATCTTTGATAAGTCTACACATTTAATTAATAAATCAGCACACTTAATTAACATAGACTTATAAGTCAGTCGCAAGCAGTGTAACTAACCAGTAACACGTTGCTTTGATGTCCCAATATGCTCGGAAAAAATTAATTCCTTGGTGTATTTTGGAGTAAAGAACACTTTTCTTCGTTCTTTAACTTTTGTTCAAGTAACCCTCCCTTGGGCCTTGGGTGGCTCAACTAGCCATTTTTCACTTCTCATAGATGCGCCAAATTGATGTAGATAATCTTTTCCTGTGCAGATCGGACATTCAATAATTCTATCTCCACACAAGTCTTATGTGTAAGTGCTTAGGACGAACACGCTCAGGCATGCATATAGTATGCAATCATTAACTTAAAACAGGTTTTTGCAGCATCATTTCTGGGTCCAAACTCACACTTGTAGTACAACAAATGAACCATAGTTAATCTACCCCAGCATTTTTAGGACAATAAGACAATATCAATTTAATAAACAAGTTCCTTATTAAAACAACTTTTTGTAGTCATCTGAGTATTGTCAGTGGTTCTGCCTGCGGCCTAAGTTGACATGAATGACCACTTTCCTAGAGTAAACATCATACAGAAGGTAAGTCTTCTGTGATTGATCAAGACCACACCAATGCAAAAGTAATCACTGATACTATAGTGATTGATATACTGGGTCACGGCACTGAAAATACTGCACTGTACATTCATAGGCATGCACTGTACAAAGAAACCAGAGGTAAAATGAATACGTATGTTATGGTTGTGTTGCCTAGTTAAATTGTTCCAGTGTTTTTTACTAGTCTGGGAATCTTTCTAAATCATGCAATAAAGTTACCGGGTATTCAATAAATAATTTATGTTGGTACAAACCTATGAAAATGTATCTACTTGTTTCATCTAAAACTTTTTTTAACAACAAAACTGTTGGTAACATCTTTAATACAACATTATAATCATCATCATCATAACAATATTCAATGCTGCTAAACTTAAATTATTAATACAAATTCAATATAGCAAACTATATCTTTTAAATAATTTAATGTGTATCTAAAATTGTACAATTAATTTGTAAAGACATTTACACCAACGTGCCAGAAAGGTTAAGTAATTTTCATGTGAATTCTTTAAAGCGAAAAAATAGTCATGGTTTTCAGTCTATGCATCGATAAGAGTTACCAAAACATAACCATTTGTAACAATAATTAAGAATATCACACCAGTGGTTTACTAGGAAAACCTTGTTGAACACACATTTTAATTTCATGGGCCACACCATACTGTTAGATAACACTACGTCACGAGTGTAGCATTCCGGCAATATCCGCTGGCCAGATGAAAATAATGTCACACACTCACAGTCTGATACGAGACATGAAAAAAATTTAATTGAGGAGGGATCTTTAAGCCCAAATGTCATGTAAACACTAGAGCCTAGATCAGTTGCCGAGCCAATAATTCATAATCACTCTAATCCACAGACAGGAAGTATTACGTCAATAGTCGACGACTGTGAGAGGTCAATGTTTCTATGTGTTTATGTAATCAACTGGTATCAATTAGTGTGTCTTCATAGGCCTTCATGGTCACATTAATTAGTATTCAAGTTCACTGGTCTCTAGTAGTTGGCACATCAATTACATTTTCTGCAAGTTTCCTATTCACCGATCTCAACGGGTTAAGCTGCCATGTCCAAGATATGCCATAATAACTTCTATTGGTACCAACATATTCACAGGTCCGACTATTACTGGTTTCCATTGAGAGCCACTGTTTCTGTAGAGGACAGCTTCACATAAAATATTCTGTGTATTCATATCTACACTTAAAGCTTCCTACTGTGCCAACGACTGCCAGTACTTGAGGCTTCCTTCGCAACTGATTTAGCCCATTGTGAATCAGGTTTGTTGATGTTCAAATCTGTAACTGCATAGTTTAATGTGCACCTGAGGTCAGATTAATAAAAGATTGTACCTTTGTTGAAATCATCAAAAGAATTTACTAATGACTGCTGCTAGATTGGGTAAATTTGTGAATAGCCTTTTTATTTTATATAAACCATTTTGAAGATAAACATTTGTACTAAAGGAAAATATGATGGATGTATCATATCATTGCATACCATTACAAAATATCTGATGTCAAAGACGGCAGCATGGAATATGCGACTTTTCAGATGAATTCAACTTTCTGAAAAACATGTAGTTTTTCATCGTATTTTCTTTTTTCTTCCAGATTTATTTAATGTAGTAATGATATGGAGTGACATAGTAGTATAACTGTCAAATTTCATTTCTCTATTCTCAACATGATTATATGAATTCTGGTTCCAATTTAGGTCACATCAGGCATGTACGTCCATAACACAAAACTATAATTTTTTATTGTAATGTCTAATAATTGCTTTAAAAAAAAAATTAGGCAAAGTACATTTTTAATCCTGAGTATGCACAAGTACTTAACTTTATTTTAGTCATCATTTACACTTGTATGCAGGGTTGTTAGATTTAAATCATTTGATTTAAATCGTTGATTTAAATCATGATTTAAATCACTCCAAAAAAATTATAAAAATCATTGATTTATGATTTTTTTTTTTTTGACTTCCGGTTTTTTTAATCGCTGATTTATATGAATTTAACACAAATAATTGTTTACAAGCATCGAGATCAACAAAGTTTTGTATGTTTTTTAATACAAAACACAAAGTGCGCACACTTGTGTAGCTGTATTGTCACCAGATAGCCTGATAGTACAATATTTTATGACATTGTATATGTTTGAGCTATTCCCTTTCTGAATGTAGTGAAGCCACACAAACTTGTCTTCCAGAGGAAGTATCTTTTCAACACAGAAGCCCTGAGTTAAAGTCCACTTATAGCTTGTGCTAGTTGTTACCAATTCAGTATGTTGACTCAGTTGTTTAATACTGTACCAGTTTGTATTCTGGTTAAAGACCCTTAGAGTACACAGAGCCCTGGTCAGGTGCTAATCCACCCTATAGGCAAACAATAATTATCACTGCTACAGCCTCAGACACACAGCATGCTTTCCTTTCCAAGACAGATTATGCAACTACAGGGGGTGAGGCCTTGTGGACATTGCCTAATGTCTTTATATAAGCAAAAATCATGTACCCTCTGTTAAGACATGAACCCAAATCGATTTGAATAGAACATGTTTGAAAGAGTTTACAAATTTAAACATCTATATAAATATCTATATACCAGATTTAAAAAAAAAAAAACAAAAAAAAACAAAACAAATCTGATTGAAATAAAAAAATCTGATTTTTTTTTTTTAAATCATGATTTTTTTTCCAACCCTGCTTGTATCTCCATAACACTGTACATACATGACATAATTCTCACAGTAGAAAGTTGACAGAGCTACCACATTTTGTCAAATATTTTAACTACCGGTACACTGGATACATACCACATACAACACACCATGTGGCTCTATAGCCATTGTTTTCATTTAATGCTAGTTCTGTCACAAAAGCAAATTACTATGCCGAACATTGGAATTCTACATCGCCTAGGGCATCAGTATGGACATATCAAGAAACGCCTGGGTCATTCTGTGTAAAATCAACCAATGGTCAAAAAGTTTGTCTCAGAATTTGCTTAAATTTTAATCAATGAATAGGAAGCTGAACCTGAGCACTTCTGCAAAAAACTATGGATTTGCATACAAATTGTGTATGTGATGCCCGACAACGTCAACAGGGGGTAAGCGCCCAAAATACACTCGTTATTTGTTTCTATTTTCAAGTGCTTCTAACTTGAGAAGTTTACATATCTAAAATGTTTTGAATATATAGACATAATATTGGTACAGATTATCCATGGAAAATTCAAGAATAATAGGGCAAAGGGCAATGGGTATATGGTGTTCTGACACATTTATTTTGGATATTTTTGGCCAATTTGGGAGAAATTTAGGACAGAAAATGCCATTGGACAGAACAGTAACTTTCAGCTGTAATATAAATTAAATAAGACAGAACACCCCCCTGAAATTGTTGTATGTTGTTTACCTAATAAAGGGCTGTGCACAGTTAAACAATGGGGGTCACAGGACTCGTCCCACATTCTCATTTTGTATGCAGAAAATTGTAAAGTTTAAGGCTGAATTATTCTGAAAGTATAGCAAAGTTTCAGAAGCTTACTGAACTAATAGGTTACTGCCAGTATACCTGACAATATATGGTAGCAATGTGGACATTGTATTGTAACACATCAATGAATTACAGTCCTGCTGAAACCCTTCTCAGAATATTTTATAAATGTTTTTTTCCACTTTCGTGCAGCCAGTATACCGAATGTCCTTTGACATGGAATTACACACATGTATCTAGGCTAGCACTACTGATGGCCATTTGGACCATAGGCCACATGGCATCAGATTTGGCTAAACAAAAGTTACCCATTTGAGCCAATTTAGCCACCAGCGTTTTTGTTAAAAAGCATGCAGAATACATAAGTGTTTGTTGTTGTGTTCATGCATGTAATAAATTTGGCTAAAGCAATTTGTATTTGGCTAAAAAAAATTAGGGGGCTTTAGCCAAGATGGCTAAACAGTTTACAACATCAGAGCTAGCCCAGTGTATAATACAACATCCTAACAAAGGAATTTGAATAACCAAGGATATGTGAGATAGAGTGTGCCCCAACTCCTAAGGCAGTTTATCTCCAAGAGTCTTGTCACCACAGTCGAATCCGGTCCATTTCAGATAAAAAAATATAAAGAAAGATAACACGCAAACATTAGAAGAACTGAAACAGTGCTGTTAGATCTAACATACTACAATTAAATAGTTTATTGTAACAATTTTCAAGAAGTACAAATAAACAGAGCAAAATGCTTTACAAAAAACATAAAGAGAACAACGAGGGAAAGAACACAAACATGCCAGC
Organism: Lamellibrachia columna; assembly: GCA_963662155.1. Classification (NCBI taxonomy): domain Eukaryota; kingdom Metazoa; phylum Annelida; class Polychaeta; order Sabellida; family Siboglinidae; genus Lamellibrachia; species Lamellibrachia columna. The sequence continues at coordinate 47,594,334 of OY759269.1, read as the reverse complement.
ACATGAACATCATTTTGTTCTCTGATAACATCAAAGTCAGTTTGCCAGAGTTCTGATAAGAGACTATTTTTTTTATTAAATATCAAGTTGCATGCCCTAAGTTATTGACAATGAGACATGTTATGCGTTCATGTTTACTGAATAGTGTAATTCACTGTTCTTTATTCTACATCTCAGCCAAACAGTTCTCCTGTTTATCTGTTTATTGTGCTGCATAAGCGTGGATGCAACGGCTTCTTGAAAAACTTAACAAATATTTGTCTTTGAAAAGAATAGGAACAGACAGTACATTATTCATAGATCAGCAGTAGAGTGTATTTTGTTAATTAAACAAAGTAGCATATTAAGAACACTCTGACAATAATGAATGATTGGTATTATGGAGTTTTAAAATTGTTTTAGAGCTGACGTGTGTATCTGTCTGTATTAGGAACGTGTTAGTTTACCAAGTGCTGTTAGAGTATTGCTAAGAGACTATTTTTGAACACTACGGTTAATCAAAGATGCTTGGACATTATTAAATATTGCAACTGTTCACAGTTAATTATTTTAAAGTTATAATGATCTCTTGTGTCTATGTTTCTTTATGAGTTATGCTGCATGAGCCTTGATGAAACGGCTTCCCGAGAAACCCAACAGATTTTGCGTTTAAAAGAAAGAAAACAGACCAAACATCAGGCTTTCAGTGGAACTGCTGAAAATTGTGATTTTGTTTATAAAACATTAAATAAAATTATAAGAAAATTATGATCCTTCGTAATATATGCATTTTAAAGTTTTATTTTAATCAGTAATACTTTGAAGTTGACATTGTGTAATCTATGCATTTTAAATAGTGAAATGTGAAGTGTATGTCCATAACATTCAGAGATAACTGGAAAAGTGTATGTCTATAACAGACACATGAACCTGTGATCTAGATACTAGCAGGAAATTAATTAATTTCTACTTTATTTAGAAGTTAAAGTCTAGTGTACAAACACATAGTTTCGTTACATTTTTATGTATTCATTCTTAACAGTTTTTTAAATGTTTCAAGCAACATTAAAAAATAATTTTCTCTGAGTACGTCCATAATGGGGCCATTTTTAGAACATCCCTCAAAAATGTGTAAAGCTGGAGGGTATCATTTGGCATGTTAATAGATAAGGTAGATTACACATTATGCCCATTTTAAAATCTACCTATTCCAGCTGCACTGTATTGCACGTCTTGACAAAGTGTCCAAAATTCTCTGAAATGTACGTCCAAAACGTCGGAATTGCCGATTTATATCAATCTGGACAATGATTTTTTATATATATAGATCTAAGTATACCATGATATAAATATTTAATTAATATAATCATAACTTTAGTGAACAACAAGTATTGTTCAGAACCTATGACATACATGTATGTCTAGATATTTCACCTGCATTAATTTGGACTGCTATATTGACTCAGTATTGAATGATGTACTATATTATGCCCCCCCACCTAGAACTTAAATCTGATTACAAAATCCACTGCATGATACTTATATATCCGTAGTTATTATTATTACAATTATATATAGACACTGATGCAGAAGGAAGATTTTCGTTGGGTAAAGACGATTCAATATAAACTCAATAATATTATTGCGGTCGGCCATGCAATTAGACTTAATCCATTTCGTTAACATCTCCACGCAATCACATTAATGATCTGCATGAGTTGTCGCAACAGATGTCTGTGTCACGCATGGTTGCACATGGCATCATAAATCTATCTACGGTCGAGTCTCATTAACCTCAAGTGATTTAGCCCATCACGTATCAGATTCGTTGATGTTGAAATCTATAGTGTACGAACAGTTTAAACTTGCCTTAAGTTTAAGTTAAGTTGGTTTAATAAAAGATTGAGTATTTTTTTTTAAAACATCAAAAGCATTTACTTTGGTTGCTGGACAAAAGTGTGAGAAGATGTTCGTTATAGTATATAGAGCAGGACAACCTTTGGATATCTTGCCACATTTTAACCAGACCCGGTAAAAAATAATTTAACAGCTTGTCCAATAATTTCTCTAAAACTAAACAAAAATATCTACAACCGAGCTAGCATGTTGTAGTGGATACTACATATGTTCAACTTTTGCGAATTGAATTTCAAACAAGACAAGTGAAATTTTAAGAAAAATTTTGGACTTTTGAGATACATTGGTGACTAAAAATATGCCATTTTCAGAAACATCTAAGTATTGCCAACTAACAATACTAATATGTGTCATTGTGTGAAAATATGTGATAGAAAGCGCAGCTGCGCCTGGGATCAAGGCAAGCAACTTTTGTGCGCAGTTTCACACGTTACTGGGTTGAAGTTTTGTTGGCATAAGCAACGTACAATTTAATAATAGTTACAATATGGTACCTCACTCACTCTATTTGTACATGTGGATTTAGCATTAAATTACTGGGGTAATATGACAATAACACGTCAAGAGTACCAGCCTCAGACAATCGTCATGATTCACAGCTTGACTAGTTTATGTTATAAATAACACTGCCACTGTCACATATAAAGCTATATAAGTCATGCTGCCATCGCTGCAATGGTTATAGTTCTGCATATGAATCATGCTGCCACTGTCACAGTGGTTAACACTTAGGTTAGTAGCTATATAAATTATGCCATCATTAGATTAGACAGACAATAGACCATATGTGTGAGTGAGTGAGTGAGTGAGTGAGTGAGTGAGTGAGTGAGTGAGTGAGTGAGTGAGTGAGTGAGTGAGTGAATAGTCTTCATGCAATAATTGCAGAGTGGCGGAATCGGAATGCTTCCCAGAGAAGTCGAGTTGTCAAAATGAACAGGTCTGCCAGGGGGTGAACTGTAGACCACTTTTGAGCGGTTCTACAGACTGGTTACCACACCACATAAGAACTTACCTTTGTACCTGCAAATACAGTGGTTAATAACGATATAAATCATGAAGCAACTGTCAGTGGCTATTAGTTATATAAATCATGCAACACAACTGTAGTGGCTAGTAGCAACATAAATCATGCAACACTACTGTAGTGGCTAGTAGCAATAAAATCATGCAACACTACTGTAGTAGCTAGTAGCAATATAAATCATGCAACACTACTGTAGTGGGTAGTAGCAATATAAATCATGCAACACTAATGTAGTGGCTAGTAGCAATATAAATCATGCAACACTACTGTAGTAGCTAGTAGCTATATAAATCATGCTACCTCTACTGTAGTGGCAAGTAGTAGTACTGTAGTGGCTAACTAGTACTAGCTATAAATGATGCTACCTTTACTGTAATCATAGTAAGACACTTGCCTGCACCATGGAACTCCGGGAGGAGGGGCTTCTTAGTTTCCGGTTGGCCAGATGTATTTACATCGAGGTTGCTCCTCCAGCGCTCTGTGAACTTTGTCCTCTTCTCCTTTGGCATGTACGCCCCATGCCACAGCGCCTTGAGCATGTAATCAATGCTGATGAGCACCTGACCGACACGAGTGTCGATGTACGCTGGCGGAATCTGACACGACGTGCTCTCGTCGAAGTTCGCATCGAGCGTGATGGATGGCAACTGGTTGCACACGTAGATACCGATGACGAGTTCTCGGAGAATCTGGTGGATCTCGCGCATATCAAGAGAGTCGATGCTGTCGTCGGCTGGTATCAGGTACATGGCGAAGTTCTCCGTGAAGGAGAGCATCTGGGAGATGAGGCCGAGAGGAAGTTCTGAGGGAACTTTGATATCATCAGTCGACAGAATCCAGTTAGACGACGTGTAGCCGAGGAACTCTTGCAGTTGGAAGCGCGAGAACTTCTCAAAGAACACTGCCACCATGCGCTGGGCAAACTCTGCCTCCTCATCAGGGTTCACTGACGGAGTGGGGGCGTGTGTCGACATGGCTGGCCACACACCCTAAAAACAGGGGGCGTGTTCACTCTTATAACACACCTGGCAGACAGGGGGCACGTTCACTCTTAAAACACACCTTGCAGACAGGGGGCGTGTTCACTCTAGTAACACATCCAGCAGACAAGGGGTGTGTTCACGCTAGCAACACACCCTGCAGACAGGGGGCGTGTTCACTCTAGTTACACACACTTCAGGCGGGGAGCACGCGTTCACTCTAGTAACTCTCCTGCAACAAACAAACAACAGTAGACAATAGTCAATACTGTCATATTACTGACAGTGACACCCACAACAGAATTAGTAACAACATACTGAAAGTGACAATCAGAACAGAATTAGTGACAACATATGGACATCCACTGACTTGATATACGAGCAACGGTTGAACCATAACGAAACACTACAGCCACTATAATCTACTGCGTCTAGTTTCCAGACTAGGCTAGCCCTAGCCGGCTAGAGCAGAGGTGCCAAAAATACCAACCGTCGCTCGCTCGTCGGTCACGGATCAGCCGATCTATCGAACCTTGTACATAGCTGCGATCTCTCTCCACGTCGAACCAGACATTACAAAAAGACATAGCCACTTCCGAAATATTGTCTTTAAGTTATATTAACTTTCACATCACTGTGGCTAAATGTACGGTCTAACAAAAAACGAGTTTCGAATTTTTAACCAAAACTCCATTCCAAAGACATGCACATGCTCCGCATATGACGCTATATACGGCAATTTCATTGGTTAACCATTTCTACGGCAACATGCTACGGCGATTGCGATTCGATCATATGGTCTCGCGGGAACTTGTCATTCATGTTGCCAAAACAAATGCGCGTGACAAAATGAGTAGGTGGCATATAGAGATAGATATAGACTAGCGAGGCTATATTGTCTATCTTTCCGTAATGGTGTAAACGTGCAAATGCCGCGGCCATCTTGGAGTTTCAAAACAGCGTAAAAACGCAAAACATACGTTCTGGGTACGCGCAATTATCCAGCGTTTTCATTAAAGTATCGTTCCGATTGAGATGCCTCAATTAAATAATCTTCTAGTTTTCTTGTGCAATCTGAATGAGAACGTACATGTGTATATGAAAACACAAATATATAAGTACATGTAGCACATTTTAAATACATTCAAACAAATTACAATTTTTTTTATTTTGATTTCCCATCTATCGTTTAGCGCGCTATATAAGCACTGTGTTTATTACGAGTACCTCTTACAAAACCATTATATTCACGCGAGGCGCAATATCACGTAACACAACTGTGTAAAGTGTCACTGGTAAGTTACCGTGACTTTTGGAGTACGACGCGGATTTCCGCTCATTGCCGAAAACTTGCCGACATATGACTTGCGTAATCGTCAACGGCCGGCAGTATTAGTTTATCGAAAGTAATCACTACAAACAACTGCATGGACCATTCTATGGATTAGATGATATAGTGTTAGTCATTTATATTTCATATATTATATAAACAGGTTGCACCGATTGTTGCTGATATTGCCACAACCAACCTCTCAAAGTACAAAATGTTTGCGTAGCGCAGCAACATCTGACTGTCGCATTGTATGAGCATTTAATATCGCTACTTGATTTTAAAGTAGTGCCAAACCTTAAAGGGGGGGTGAAGCACTCGAACAACCATAGCCCAAACATAATAACATACCATTTACAGTATATATCACCCTTATATGATGGGCGCAACGCCACGGTAATTTTGTAATATCCTTTTTAACTTTGCCATTATCTTCGCTGGGCGGCGCCATATTGCTCTGCGGGGGGTTCAGCGGCAGAGTGGTTTGAGTACGAGCTCCTGGCACCGCGTTCACACAGTAAAAACCTCTCGGAAAAACGGCCGAAACGCATGGAAAATCGAATAAAAAGAAAACTGGTGTGCACTGGATGGATCCTGGATATATCAACTAGTACTACAAATGCAAGGAAAAAACTTTTGATCGACTTCCGAGGAAGAATTTGCAGCGGAAAAGGTGGTTGCAAATGCGGAAATTGCCGTGTCCGCCAGCCGCAGGCTCTGCCTCTGCGAGTAACCACTTTTCCGATGCAGATTACAAGACAAAAGACTATGTGATGAGCATGGACAGACGGTGAGCATCAAGATGTCATTCTTGGTCAAAGACACCGTTCCATCTTAGATCTTTTTTTTCGCATATGACCATGCATCTACAGACTATTCTGCGACAAGGAAACGTCAGATATCAGAGGGCAGAACGATGCGTAGGAAGCGACGAGCCGAAACCAGGTTAGTAAATTGGATTACCGTTACCATTGTGACTTATCACTACGATTACAATATAGTTCCACCCCAATAAGCACAGCTGTGCTTCAACGTCAGCATATATATGACCCACAGTAAATCGAAATGTATGAATACAATAAAGTGCGAGTAAGTGTTAATAGTTTGATATAATTTCGAGTGTTTTCCAATCCGCCGATTTATTTTCGACGTGATCAGACGTACCGTACCGTCAATACGTGGCCGTACTCAAAACAATAACTCAGTAAGTGCTACAGGATACACTGCAGCCTTATAACATGGGCCATGGCGTATGTACTAGGCAAAATTATTCAAGAAAATAATTTGATATTATTTATTGACAGTCATAATAAGTCTCATACTCCTGTGTTCTAAATGCCTAGAGAGCAAGCAGCAAGCGTAAGGCTAAGCCTGGGGGGGGTTAGATGCATGGGAGAAACACGACCAAAATACAGTATAGACTATAGTGCAACAGAAGCCTACTGTTGCTGTTTACATTTCAAATTCTTTATGGAAATATTTAAAATATACAAATACTTTCATTGTGATTAAGTGCAAATGCAGTTACAAAAACTTTTTAAAAGTATTTAAATATTTAAGTAAAATGCATTTCACCCATGCAATGTCTAGCTGGAAAGGAAACTAACTAAGGCATCGTCATCTACCCAGTTGAACACTGTCAGATTACATGTCTGCTTTCTATAATGACACTTTACAATTTCTGTCTGAATTCTTGTGACTTGACAATAAGGCAAAATTATATAAAATTAATTTGCTTTATTGATCAGATTAAACCCCACATGTAATAACCGGAAGTTCATACAGATGTATTAATTACATTTTATTCTAAGTCGACTGATAACACTGTAATGAATATCGTGGGGAGAGGGGGCAACTGTCGGCAACCCACAATAGTATTAGTACAAGCTATACATATGAAGGAAGTATATCAGGCATGGGGTCAATTCTGTTTTGTCAATTCCAAAAAATCAGTTCTAATTCCGCCTTGCAAAAAATCAATTCCAACTGTTAAAATTCTAGGCTAAAGAAAAATTCAAATCCAATTCGTTTTAACACAGTTTTATTTGTCACGTGTGCACAATCATATTTAATTAGATATGATTAAAAATTTATTGTTCGTTAAATGCACACACACACACACACATATATATATATATATCAGGTTTGCCATATAAAAACTTTAAAATGGCATCCAGCCATTTCATATGTACTTTCTGCTGCGACACCTCTCCTGGATTTTTGCCAACAAAACCAGACATTTTGGACAGCCCTGGACAGTTGGGTCATTAATCTGAGTTTTGAACAGTTTCCCCTGTTTATATCGGGTCCAGGTCATTTGCCCCCCTTCCAGACATTTGCCCCTTTGTCACTTGCCCCCCAGACATTAGCCCCTTGCCTTTATTCAAAATCTGGACATTTGCCCCCTGTCCATAGCTTCTGGATTATTTGTAAGTTTTTTTAAGAAAGTTTTTAACTTATTTTTTTATTTCTGAACATGAATTCAAGATATATATTATCCTAATTGCAATTAATGTTCTTTGTGTCAGATCAGCCAAGTAAATTACTTTATGTAGTTGGAGATGATCCTGTAATCAAAGGATTATCTTTATTGCAATTGTGGAAGAAGCCAGTGACATTAGGACCTGGACATGTTAGGACAATTGAGGATATTTGAAACAAGCCATCTCAACAAGGTTTCTTTTGAATTGCATTTACCATGGAGAGTTGGAGTGACTCCATTTTCCTATAAAACTGGATGCACAAGCCAGAGTTGTCAGAATTCACTTATAACTTCACCATGGAAATTACTACTAGCATTTGAGGAGGTCAGAAGCTATGTTTTGAGTGTCATTCCTACACCAAGAAGGGGGACCAACAAGATTACTCTTCATTGGGAGTGAAGCCAGCGTCGATCCTGATCATGCAAGGGTGCTGTGGTCACTGATCTGATCTCCAGATCCAGAATGTGATCAACAAGACTGCCTGCAACCATGATGGTGACACGGCACAGATAGAAGCTGCCAAGGTCCATGAGGACCTGAAAACTAAGGCAGCTAATACCAGGGGCACTCCAAACCAGCTGATCTCTGACGCGTTACTGTCCACCACTGTTTGTGGAAGCATCACCCCAAGAACCCATCTTCCACCACTGATCTGACTATCAATGATACCTGGAAGACAACTGGTGACAAGATCATCTCATACACACTCCAGGGGATAGGCCATTACATTAGGCTAAAGTGACTTTGACTTGTCATTGAATGTTATGTTATTGTAGTAATAATGATAAAACTGCAAACTGATTTTCACTTGTCAACTATCATAGAAAAAAGGGGCAGATGTCCGGGGGGGGGAGCAAATATACTAGGAGGCGGATTTATATCGCTATCAGTTGTGGTATCATTGATATTTCATCAAATTTACTGGAAAGTTTGAGTCTTCAACATCCTAATCTCCAACATGTATTCTCCATGGGGACATTTTTAATTACTACAAAGGGCAAACCCTACAGCCACATGTAACAGCATTGTACAGGTGACCAGTGATATGTTTAGTATGGGAAACTTGTGGGCTGAACATTAGGCTTGGATAAACAAGGGGCTGCATTCAAGTGGGGCAGGCTTCCTCTCTCACACAAAGGGAATGAGCAGGCAGGTGCCCTTAATTGGCAATCTCTGTAAATAAACCTTGTACACTGAGAAAGAAAACGAGGCCTGAATGGTCTGATTTTGGTTTTACTGTCTGTTACAGTAACTTTGTATTTCTTTTTGATGCAAATGCTTGATTATATTGTTCTTGGTCACAATGTTTCAATACCAGAGTAGACAGTGTCTATGCTGTAATGTTGACAACTTCCTGGCTGTTACCAGATTCAGGGTGACATGCTAATAGCAGACAAATATGATTTTAAAAGTAATATAAGTAAATATAAGGGTAAATATTAACAGTATCAAGTCAATAATTCCAACAAAATCAATTCCAATTCCCAAAAAATAAATTTCGGAAAAATAAATTCAATAAAAAAAATAATTTGAAGTCAATTCCAATTCCGGAACTGGAATTGAGGGTCAGTTCCAATTCCGGAATGGAATTGACCACATGCCTGAAGTATATTCATGACAATATCTTGTCTCTGTGTACTACAGCAACAGTCATGAACAGTATAATTGAATTGAAACAAGCTTATGTCTGTGGGGCTTTTGTCGAGAGGGGCTTTTGTCCATGCACCATACTATCTAGCAGATGCTTTCAGTATAATACCTAATAATTATATATATATTTACATATATACATATATATACACATATGTGTGTGTGTGTGCGTGCAGCATTTATAAGGTAAAGATGTCACAAGCATAGATCTGCATTTGGTCCAATAACAATATTCATGCATTATGTTATCTAAATCGAGTGTCAGATATAAAATAAGGAACCCCATAGAAAGTGTACCTATGGGTCCATATTTTGTTATGGAATTTGGACCCCTTATAGAATTTTGACCTCCCTGGCCCATTGAAAACAGTGCAATGTTGATTAGATAATATAATGCACTTTGGAGCTAGGATGCTACAATTTTGGTTACATGCGTTTGGTTATGTTACCAGTGGCATTCGTCAAACTGACCAAACAGATTCATTAAAAACATTAAGAGATCACTGAAAGACCCATTGGTTGAATTAACATGGCTCCATAGGGAAAATGCTTTTCCCTGTGGTTGATTACTTTATACATTCTATATGACACTGGCACTCTTATATTCTAAAAATAATATATACAAGAGAAAGTTTCTCACATTGTGATTCATTTTTATTATGCAAAAGATGAATTTTGTAAAATGTTCAAGTCACTGTATGTGTAATCTTTTCAGATGAAGGATTCACCATTGGTTCGTACAAGTACAGGTACTAGTTTTGAAGCATCCAGCGCTACGGGTGATGCCGTCAATCTTTACATTACGGATGTCACCTTTAGTGCCATCACTGCTACTACTGCTGTGGCACTACATACAACTGATGCTGAAATGCAAATCGATCCGGTAACGATATTTCAAGTGCGACACTTCGCGAATGCTGCTGTAGTCACGGATGACATTATTGCACCAATGAACGTTGATCATGACTACTCCTATGTGAAGCTTCCATCAGATTCAGTGAGAATAAAGACATTGGTGCAGATGATGCACACTATGTGATAACAGCGACATAACCGAGGGTGACTCAAGCAGCTCCGACACCTATGAGAAAGAGAAGAAGTTTGTCATTCGTGAGAAAAACTTATGTCACTTTTCTGCACCTGCCACACACCAAACAGCCATAAACTGTGACACAGGTTGTACTCATGTCTGATCTATCAGCCAAGGTCTTTCGGATACTGGGGTGTCTGTCAGGAAAGTGTGCTGATTTCTACCCCTGGATGAGTGAAAGGTGAATTGAATATGTTAGGAGTACATGTACTATCAGTCAGAATAAGTAGTGTATTGGTGTATATTTAGTGCCAGTAGTGTATTGGAACAGATGGTTGGTGTGCAAGTACTATCAGTCAGAACAAGTAGTGTATTGATACATATGATTGGTGTACATTTACTGTCAGTACAAGTAGTGTATTTGGTAGAGAATGAGACGCTAGGTTTACATTTGCTGTCGGTAGGAACAAGTAGTATATTGGATACACATGATTGGTGTACATTTACTGTCAGAACAAGTAGTGAAATGGTTTAGATTCCAGAATGAGATCATTGGTGTACATTTACTGTTGGTAGGAACAAGTAGTGTATTGGTATGCATGATTGGTGTACGTTTACTGTCAGTCAGAACAAGTAATATTGTTACACATGATTGGTGTACATTTACTGTCCAATCAAAACAAGTAGTCTATTGCCATTGGTACAGATGATGATGGTGAAACAGTTAAAATGCCTTGGCTTTATAAAGATTAATTATTTTCTAAGCTAAACTACCAGTATATTTGATATGTTGTGGCATAATAATGATGTGTGTAACTGTGATATCCATGTTCCAGGTTGTATTTCCCGGTGGTAGAAGTCACTGTTTTTAATCAATGTTTAGTCTTGGTTTCAGTCGTTCTAGTTAGCCTTATTTCTTTGGTAATTGTTTTTCTATGTGAATAAACTGTTGATATATTTTATGTTGGTCTCAATATAAATGAAATTGTATGTAGTGACATGCAAGATGCTGCAGGTAACATTTTTGTTGACAGAAATGGGATATGGATAAGAAGGCATTCACATCATTCAGTTATTAATATTTTAGTGGGAATTTTTATAGTTTTCCAGGTTGTTTTTAGATCTGCTGCATACTGTGGGTGCCTCACAATTTGTCTATATCAGACTATCAGTACACTCACCTGTGTCAGGTCAATCTCCATAGCTAAACTTTCCATCAATTCAATTCGGTTCAGAATAGACATCACAGATCCTTCCCACATCGCAGGATGGGATTACTTGTCTTGCCTTTCCTGAGCCTGAAATATAATTTGTCATGGTTAGTTGATAGCACTAATTCCATAATTACCATAATAGTTGCAAAACTGTGAACATTACATACTGTCAGTAGTTAATTATTGTTATTTAAATGATTACATTGCACCAAACAACAAGGTGTTGTGGTGTGCTACAGAGAGGGGTGATTACAAGTACGAATATTGATGTAATCATGATTACAGTAATTATTGCAATCACAATTACTAATGTAGTCATGATTACAATCATTATTACAATCACGATTACGGTAACATTTAAGAATATATATATATTCACATAATGAATTAAATAAACCCTCATGTTATTATTGTCATCAATGTTATTCAACACAAAATCAAACACAATATTAAAATACAGTCACGGTACACTTCATTAGATTAGATACAAAATAAAGAGAAAAGCCTGCTTGCATTGCCATTGTAGTTCGGATCTCGCCCTCAGGCTAGGTAAAAGAAATATGCAGAAAAAATATGATTATTAAAATGGCAATGATTCGATAACAATTGAATTACTGACCTGCTATCTATAGGGCGAATCAATGAGTCGGCACGCAAATCATGCAATGACAGCAGACCAACATCTAGCACCGCTCTGTTTGTGCATATCGACACTACAAAATCATCGTCTTCGCCTTCGTACGGTGATGCAAGCACCAACGCGGTCGGGCACACGGTGCTGCATAGCCTATAGCCTAGCCCTAGGCATGGTAGCTTCCTCGGCGCAGCATGATGACTCAACGTAAACGTGCGCAGACATCGGGACGCAATTTCCACAGGTTCACCACATCACATTACCTAGTCAGGAATCGTTGACAGTCAAAGCGCTGTTGTAATTTTTACTGAATCCAACGTCAACAAAGTCAAAGGCGAAGCCGACCTGGAGTCTGGAGCGTGACTCGCACACTCGGTGACATTTTACGACTGTCAACGGTTGTTTCCGTGTGGCCTGTCGAACTAGACTCTTCGTCTGTGGTTTCCATTTCTCCAAAGATAGACAACTATTACGGAAGTTCAGTAAACCACTAATCGCTAGTAGCAGATCTGGTAAAACTGTCACAAGCGATGCATCCATCTTGTCAACAAGTAAAAAATAGTTCCGGTATTCCGTTATCGCATATTCTCGTTGGTTAGCGTCTCGTGTGTTCGAGAAGTGTGGCGTTTTCCACGATTTGTTGCGTGTTTTGTTGTAATTTCTTTAACTTTTTTTATTTGGAACGAACAAAAACGCTATTTTGTTGATGTGTATAAACACTTGTATATATAACAGAGACCCATATCTTTTTTTTCGCTCCAGAATGCCTATTTACGAAATAAATCGCAAAAAATCGAAAATTTACATTGATTAGATATACGCGACTCAAACCACTCGTTTCGACAACAAGATGGCGATACGCAGTGATGTATTTTGTCGATTTTGGTCTCGAACAAAATCAGTTTTTCAGTTTATCTCATAAATTAGCAGGTATCTGTCACCATTAATGCATAGTTAGATAATATATATTTAAATATACGCCATAACACAAAATTGCTTCAGTTCCCCTTTAAGTGAGTGTGCATATGGCCGAGTTTCATTTTCAACGGATAAAGGGAGGGTAGGTGGCATACTTGACTAAGTCGATGAAGATATATTTGCCGAGGTGTGGCGGGATGACTAATAACGTCAAATATAGCTGTACTTGTGAGCTGATAAATCATGACACGTCCAATTTTATTTACGCAGCCCTGACCATATATATCAAACATAAATCGATTATTTGCAAATTAGAATAAAGCGGATAACACTACTGTCCGCTTCAGTCATCCGCACCCGTCACATTTGTCGCATTATAGTCTAACTTCTCTTAAATCTCGTTATATGGAGCATATGTACGCATGCACGCACGCACGCACGCACGCACAGAATGGCCGACGCACGTAACCGTGACTGACGTAGGGGAGACGGGAGCTAGTTGTATACAGGGGCAAGTTGTTTCAGAGGCGTTTTACGAAAATATAACATAATATATGAATTACTTCTATTGCGCTAAAATCTTCGGGAGACCCAAGCTCGGCAGCGCACCAAAACAAAAGGGATTAAGCAGTTCATAAGATACCATCGACAGCAATTGGTTGTTACGCATAGATGAACAATTTTGGAACTCTCGATAAGCTAATAACTTCCTAGTCCACTTACTATATGGGTGTTTTGTCTTGGATGACAATCTTGCGATTTTTTTATGGCACAGCCTTATTTGAACAATTAATAAATATTGCACGGTTCATTGACGTGTGTGAGTGCGCACGTGTGTGTATCATTCAATCAAGTCGCATTACGTACATACATAACAATGGAATGGTACATTTTATTAACATGAATAATAATTTTTATGTACAGTGTATACGTTGGCAGAAATAATGCATCTAACATACTTTTCACAAAATGTGACTTTAACTGAAAATTGTAACAACTAACCCCGGTCTCCCCTGGTCACGTAACCTTTCAATTATATGTACGTGTCCACGGTTGAATGCTTCAAATGAAACTCAACCGCATGCAAACTTAAACAGTACTTTAAAATCATGCAGTTACTTTAAAAACGAATTCAATGCGGCAGCCATACTTCACTGCTCCTAAGGCTACTGTACACATAATTAATAAAAACATGTTTTGTGTTTAACGTATTTGGTTGTGCTACTGAAGACGATAATCAGCAACAATTGATGCAACCTCTTTATATAATATATGAAATGTAAACAACTAACACTACCTCATCTACTTAATCCATATAATGGTCCTTGCAGTTGTCTGTAGTGACTACTTTCGATAAATTAATGCTGCCGTTGACGATTATGCAAGCCATGTCGGCAAGTTTTCGGCAGTGAGCGGAAATTCTCGTCGTACTCCAAGCCTCACGGTAATTTATCAGTGACACTACACAAAATTGTTTTACACGATATGTCGCTTCGCTTAAGTATAATGGTTTTGCAAGAGGTACTCGTAATAAAAAAAATTTCACACAATGCTTAGCGCGCTAAACGAAATATGGGAAATCAAAACTACAAAATTGCGTATTCTATAATTGGTTTGGATGTATTTAAAATGTGCCATATGTACTTATATATTTATGCTTTCATATACACATGTACGTTCTCATTCAGATTGCACAAGAAAACTAGAAGATTATTTGAGCCATCTCAGTTAGAACGATACTTTAATGAAAACGCTGGATAGTCGCGCGTACCCAGGATGAATTTAGTTTAGCATTTTTACGCTGTTTTGGAACTCCAATATGGCTGATGTATGTAATCGGTAAAATTTTACGTGGTCATAGCCTCTCTAGTCTATATCTATCTCTATAGTTGGTGGTGTCAAAGCAGTGTGAATGCTTGAAAAAATAATAACAATTTATTATATAGGCCTAGTGTAAAATTAGTAAAAATATAATTATCGAATGTTTCTGACAAAATTATTATTACCGGTAAGTTTTCATATTTATTTTTCAACAACCTTTAACAAATAATTATCCGTAGCAAAAGTGGTAAGTAATTACTAATTGTAGGCCTTTTCTAGCATTAGTACTATTGTGGAATTTCTTTGTTAACCTGAACCGTATTTCAAGATTCATTCATTCATTTTACAGATTACGTAAATGCTAGCAGCGTGGATATGTCTAAAACAAAACATGGTTGGACTCTCAATAAGCCAATGGCTTCCTTGTCTACTTGCTACCTGGATGCTTTGCCTTGATTGACAGTCTTGTTAAATCATTGAACTGCAATAATGTCTAGGGAATTTGAAGAAACTATGAGTTGCATGCATTAATTAAACAACCAGCATGACTCGGACGTCATTCTAGGATGCCAGTCCAAAGTCTAGCACCAGAAATGGAGGCGAGGATGTCCTTGCAATGGAGGAGGCAAGAACAAAGAACAAGAACAAAGAAAATGAATGTCTAGGGTTCCATCAAAAATGCAAAAACTATGTTTTAGGCTCCTTCAACCGACTTCTAGTCCTGCTTAAAAAAATCCCAAACAGACTGCACAACTATATATGCGTAGACATCCGACTGTTATCACCCGTAAAAAAAATCTATAGAAGAAAAAAATTCTATAGAATTCTATAGTCTATACAGCCAGATTGGTCGTCACCTGCTTAACAAAATTTAGAGTATCTGGAAGAATCCCAAACAGACTGCACACCTATATATGCATAGACATCCGACTGTTATCACCCGTAAAAAAAAAATCTATAGAAGAAAAAAATTCTATATTCTATACAGCCAGATTGGTCGTCACCTGCTTAAAAAAATTTAGAGTATCTGGAAGAATCCCAAACAGACTGCACACCTATATATGCGTAGACATCCGACTGTTATCACACATAAAAAAAAATCTATAGAAGAAAAAAATTCTATACAGCCAGATTGGTCGTCACCTGCTTAAACAAATTTAGAGTATCTGGAAGAATCCCAAACAGACTGCACACCTATATATGCGTAGACATCCGACTGTTATCACCCGTAACAAAAAAATCTATAGAAGAAAAAAATTCTATAGAATTCTATATTCTATACAGCCAGATTGGTCGTCACCTAGATGACAAAACCATCATACACCCTAACCAACATGGTTTCCGGAAGTGTCTGTCTTGCGAGATACAACTAGTTATAGTTCCATACATGAATTGGCCGTGCCTAGTCCATCAACCTAGAGGCAAACAGAGGCCATCTTTCACCTAAAAAAAGAGCAGTCTCTGGAGAAGATATAATAAAAAATGGAGTTCTGATTTAATGAGCTTTGAAATGGTGACAGATTGGCACACAACTGTTGGTCACTATAATTGACACTGTTTGCAAACTACATGTTTAATAATCAGTTCTACAATGAGATTTAGCATTTTAGATAAGCTGTTTTTTCAAATTGTGCTGTTTTAGTTTGTGGGTCTGGTGAATAAAGATAAGATGAAATGGGTCAGATCTTATTGTTTATAGTACATATTACTACATAATGTCACATAATTGTTTGTTTTGTGACAACTAACTTACCTTATTATGTCTTATTTCAACACGTGCCTAAAATGTCATGTTGTTATGAAAAGTCAATATCAACTAAGAATTTTGTCCATTACTAGGTCGATTTCACATGCATCACAAAAATGTGTCACACACATAATGTCACATACATATTTTGTTATGAAAAATAATAACAAATGAGTCATATACATATGTATAGTATACCTATACATACATGCTTAATTATGATAAAGTAATTTATTAACATTCTTCCATAGCTCCACAGGCTTTTTGCACTAACTAATGCACCCGTCTGAATTCAGATTTCTCTGCACCAATAAATTTTGCATGCCCTAAATATTAAACAACATGTATAACAATGCTATAAATTAAAACAGTCAGCAATAAATTAACATGGATCTGCAAAGTTTCAAATATAAAAACTGTTATTTGAATATCATACACATAACGCTATACATATATATATATATATTGTATAACTGTGTGTGTGCGTGCGTGCGTGCGTGCGTGCGTGCGTGCATGCGTGCGTGCGTGCGTTTACAATGTCTGTTTATGATCTTACGCCTCATTCTTTTTTAAAAGTACTTTATTTAATATGAGATTCAGTGATATCTAAAAAGGTAGTAGATACTTGTGACTAGCTGAAACTACTCTATTGACTAAACTTAAAAAATTACTTCAATTAAATAAGTAAGTTTTTTTAGCATTTAATTTAATTAAAAATGCATATGAATATATATATATGTTGATAAGGTGAACATATTAAACAATTACACAGGACTATTTAAATCAAATCAAATGCAGTAATTATTTAGTGTTTTATATTTACACCATTTTTAAACAGCTTTGTATCATTGTATACCAAAGGAATTTAATCTCATGAGAAATAATTTCTTTTCAGAATCGCTAGATTTACCTCTGCTACAATGACATGAAGATGACACAGTGACAGCCTGTCTGCAGATAAATGGAACTTGAAAATACATTTGCATACTTGCAATAGTGAGAAACCCTACAAGGGTGACACCTGTGCAACACAAGGAGCTATTCTTTAAAGTTGCACATGTACACTAACACTGGTGAGAAACCCTTCAGATATAACACCTGTCAAGCACAGTTTGTATCTGGAGGTAATCTGTATGCGCATATGCATACTCACTCTGGAGAGAAACTTTAAATGTGACATCTGTGGAACAGTTCGGTTTTAGGGGGGAACTGAAAGTGCACTTACGCACTCACACTGCTGAAGAACCCGTCAAGTGTAACACCTGTGTAACACATTCACAACTGGTGGAAGCTTACATGTGCATATGTGCACTCACACTGGTGAGAAACCCTTCAAATGTGACATATGCGGTGCACATTTTGTAGCAATTTAAGTACAGTATGCATGAACTCAGTGTTGAGAAATCCTTGCAAAGTGGCATCTTCACAACTCGTGATAGCTTACATATGCATGTGCACGTGTGGAGCATAGTTTGTGTGTGGTAGCGATTTAAAGACACTTAGATGCAGTTACACTGGTGAGAATCCCTTTAAGTGTGACATATGTGGAGCATTGTTTTGTTGCTAGTGAGAATTTAAGGCATATGTTGTCGCACTCTGTTCGCTCTCTAAGTTTACAGAAAAACATTAAAGGCATTATAGATGCACTTGTGAACTCACAATGGAGATAAATCCTTCAAATAGGACACCAGTGAGTAACATTTTGCAAATACTTATATATTTGTGCACTCGCACTTGTGAGAAACCCGGCAATGTAACACGTGGAGCAATGTTTATAGAATCACCTCAAATTTGCAAGTGGACTATTGAGTAGACAATTTCACAGTCATGCTAGTGGGCAAACTTTGAAATGTGACACTTATGGAGCATGTGTATGATTAGACAGACACATGTCGCACAGATTACTGAGATGTGATCATTTTGTTTTATATTTAACAATTAAAAAGCTCTTTGTAAAATCTGAACAAAGAAGCCATTTGTGTACCAAAACACATACGTTTTTCAACCTATTTGAGCTGCTATGACTTACACCAGGAGTGTGCAACCTTTCTGAATACATGGTCAAATTAGTGACTTGGAATAGGTTAGCAGGCCACATTTTAAAATATAGATGATCGTTAGCCGTACACTGTGTTATTGAATATAAATGATCATTAGCCTAGTCCTCACAGTAACTGGTACATATTTTATGATTGGTATTGTGGTGTCAGTTTAGGTATATTAGCTCATATCCATTGAAGTCTACCCTGCATCTGTTGCATTATCATATATTATGTGTACCAACAGTTTGCTGTAGTTTACTGTAGCAAATAGCATGTCAGTGATTTATTACTATTATCAAACATCAACTTCTGATTGTTCAAAAAAACTTTTAGAAAATACACATTATTCATGTGATGTGTTCTTGGCATGTAACTGATGTCTTCTTGAAAAGAGTGGCGCATGGTGCTGTGCCACCAAGTGCCCCACTGGTTGTAGACTTGTCCCTGTGAGCCTCAGAGTGGCACCTGATGCTGTTGCTGCGCCACCAAGTACTCCACTGGCTGCAGACTTGTCCCTGTGAGCCTCAGAGTGGCGCCTGGTGCTGTTGCTGCGCCACCAAGTGCTCCACTGGCTGCAGACTTGTCCCTGTGAGCCTCAGAGTGGTGCCTGGTGCTGTTGCTGCGCCACCAAGTGCTCCACTGGCTGCAGACTTGTCCCTGTGAGCCTCAGAGTGGTGCCTGGTGCTGTTGCTGCGCCACCAAGTGCTCCACTGGCTGCAGACTTGTCCCTGTGAGCCTCAGAGTGGCGCCTGGTGCTGTTGCTGCGCCACCAAGTGCCCCACTGGCTGCAGACTTGTCCCTGTGAGCCTCAGAGTGGCGCCTGGTGCTGTTGCTGCGCCACCAAGTGCCCCACTGGATGCAGACTTGTCCCTGTGAGCCTCATAGTGGCGCCTGGTGCTGTTGCTGCACCACCAAGTGCCCCACTGGCTGCAGACTTGTCCCTGTGAGCCTCAGAGTGGTGCCTGGTGCTGTTGCTGCGCCACCAAGTGCCCCACTGGCTGCAGACGTGTCCCTGTGAGCCTCAGAGTGGTGCCTGGTGCTGTTGCTGCGCCATCAAGTCCTCCACTGGCTGCAGACATGTCCCTGTGAGCCTCATAGTGGCGCCTGGTGCTGTTGCTGCACCACCAAGTGCCCCACTGGCTGCAGACTTGTCCCTGTGAGCCTCAGAGTGGTGCCTGGTGCTGTTGCTGCGCCACCAAGTGCTCCACTGGCTGCAGACGTGTCCCTGTGAGCCTCAGAGTGGTGCCTGGTGCTGTTGCTGCGCCACCAAGTGCTCCACTGGCTGCAGACGTGTCCCTATGAGCCTCAGAGTGGTGCCTGGTGCTGTTGCTGCGCCACCAAGTCCTCCACTGGCTGCAGACATGTCCCTGTGAGCCTCAGAGTGGCGCCTGGTGCTGTTGCTGCGCCACCACGTGCCCCACTGGTTGCAGACTTGTCCCTGCAAGCTTCAGTGTCATCCAAATGTCCATTTGTTGGCTGTTCTACATCTTGCATTTGAACAGCTGCTTACACACGTGTATACGTGCTGCCAAACTGACTCACAATGAGCTTGCCATGTTTGATCAGTTCAGGAAACTCTTCCACCGGCAAGTTCATGCGGTAGAACTTGAAGGTGCTTTGAATGCAACAGATTGTTGTAAACTCCATCTACACAGCTTCTGGTGTGTCATTGACTTTGACCTTGGAACGGGTTGTAAAACACCAGCAACTTGACGCTAGCGAGCTCCGAGATCGGTTCACAAACTCCTGTCCCAGTTGCTCGATGAAGGTTTTAAGTATCTGTATGCAATTTGCTTGATTCGCTTTCAGCAAATTTTTATCTTGAAAGGAACATTTAGCAAGATTGCCTTCCAAGGCAAGGGTTCAGATGGCAAGTAGACAAGGAAGTCATTGGCTTATCAAGAGTCCAACAGTTTTTCATCTAATCCGCCCTCCCGAGATATGTATTAACTGCTAGCATCTACACTACCTGTAGATAATACGTTCCATTCATTTATTGTCCTCTGTGAGAACGAATACTTCCTGATATCCAATCTACACTGATCCTTTACAAATATTTAACACGTCCTCAAGTTCTACTATCTTTCTTGAGAAAAAATATTTCTATAAATCTTTTCATACCTATTCAATAACTTAAAAACTTCCAATTTGATCTCTTCTTAACCTTCTGGTCTCTAGGGTTGTTAAACCACATTCTCTCTCTTTATAGAACATTCATCTCGACCAGAAGGTGTTGGAACTGCTGGTGGTTTAGACAGCAAGCGTGAATGTAGTCGACAGTCTTCATGATGACCCAAATTACATAGTTGCAGTTTGTGCTCTATCTAAGAAATTCCAGGTGGAACCAATTGTAATTACTTCTTTTACAATCAATAACACATGGCTACATTCAGGTGGGGGTTCGAACAACCCCTCATTTTGAGAGAATATTTGTTAACTTCAACATTTTCCCCAAAACTCCCCAACAGTATGCATTTCATGTTTAACATTTTACCGCTGTTCTCAAAGCTGATTTACTATCCTTCGTCGTATTTATTTTCTTAGCTTCTATGTCTACAGTTACAATTAACTACTCTAAGTAATCTGATTTACATTTAAAGCAACACACTCCAGATGGCAAGTGGACAAAGAAGCCATTGGTTTACGCACACAATCAGTAATTTTGTTCCAGGATTATACAAATGTTCTCATTTTGTCGGTTGGTGGAGTCTGGCGTTGGGCCAATACACTTGCAGTATTCGTTTCTATATGTCTACAATGTACATCTATTTATGTAAACTAACTGTAGATTTAAATCACTTGTAATTTTGTGTGATTTGTAATTAGCTCCTGCTAGATTCAGCTATTCATAGAACGTGTCTAGACTCTTGTCTGATGTAGAGAGATGAAGTTAAGGTGTAAACTTGAATGAAGAAATGTCACATTGAATAGTTTTCCTTTGGCTATCAACAACACCACAACCCATTTTCAATTACTATCACAGTGTAATTACACTGTAGCAATGGATTGTTATTTTGTTTCCGCAGCTGTCAATCCGACCTGTAATGTTAACTGTAACAGGCTTTGTTTGTTGAACAACTGTATCACTGCTTGGCAGTGATAACTGTAATGTGGTCTTGATTGTTGAACAACTGTATCACTACCTGACACTGATAACCGTAATGTGGTCTTGATTGTTGATCAACCGCATTACTGCATGACAACGATAACTGTAATGCACCTTGTTTGTTGAACAACTGTATTATGGTCTGACAATGGTAACTGTAACGTGGTCTTGTTTGTTGAACAAATGTATTACTGCATGACAATGATAACTGTAATGCAGCCTTGTTTGTTGAACAACTGTATTACTGCCTGACAATTGTTACTAACGCGGCCTTGTTTGCTGAACAACTGTATTACTGCCTGACAATGATAACTGTAATGCAGCCTTGTTTGTTAAACAACTGTATCACTGCCTGACAATGATAACTGTAACACACACAACCTTGTTTGTTGAACAACTGTATCACTGCACGACAATAACTGTAATGCAGCCTTGTTTGTTAAGCAACTGTATCACTGCCTGACAATGATAACTGTAACACACAACAGTCTTGTTTGTTGAACAACTGTATCACTGCACGACAATGATATATGTAATGCAGTTTTGTTTGTTGAACAACTGTATTACTGCCTGACAACTGTTACTAAAGCGGCCTTGTTTGCTGAACAACTGTATTACTGCCTGACAATGATAACTGTAATGCAGCCTTATTTGTTAAACAACTGTATCACTGCCCGACAATGATAACTGTAACACAGCCTTGTTTGTTGAACAACTGTATTACTGCCACACATTATGTTAACTCAGGAATACAAGCAAATTATTACTACTGGAAAATCACAAGTTAATAAAAAACACTCGTACATTATGGCCACGTACTGTCATGATCCATAATTTATTATATATACTATCATCATTACGACAGGATCCACCGTCATCTTCGTAGAATTACATTGCTTGATTTGTAACTTTTGTGTAATACAGTGTAACTCACCAACATCACTGACTTCAGTGTTATCAACTCGGTGTTCGTTTTCTGTCATAGTTAAAAACCAAAACCTGTAGCAAGACAATGATAACAACACACGCCTCTCATACCAACTGTACATGGTTCAGTGTAATGGTAAACATGACACCTTTCAGCAGTACATAGGAAGGCATA
The DNA here is from genome assembly GCA_963662155.1 of Lamellibrachia columna. NCBI lineage: Eukaryota > Metazoa > Annelida > Polychaeta > Sabellida > Siboglinidae > Lamellibrachia > Lamellibrachia columna. The sequence continues at coordinate 47,571,357 of OY759269.1, read as the reverse complement.
ATTACTACACATTATTTGGACTTGATTATGTTAATTACAAAACTTCAATCAAACAACATAGCATCACTTTCAGTGTGCTGATTCACTACAATTGCCTGACATATTGACATATTGTATTGGCTAGCAATGCATACATGTCAACATTGTCAAGTTATATACAAGCATGATAAATACCAGAAAATGACTTTATCATCAACTACAATCACATCAATGACTCTCAATATGATGTAGACAATACTCTGGGTCCCCACAGGGCAATCTAAGTGTACAAATTGGGAATCCAGCTGAACTACAAAGTGTACAAAGCAGGACTTGTATCATAGTTACTGTCACTGATGCCATGCTTGAATACACACATTGTACTTCACACCTGTCGAATACAGGTATACTAAGCTGAAACACTCAAGTAGACAGCTGTACTAGACTGAAACATTTGCCAAGTAGACAGCTGTACTAGATTGCAACACTAGCCAAGTAGACAGCTGTACTAGACTGAAACACCTGTCAAGTAGACAGCTGTACTAGACAGAAACACTTGCCAAGTAGACGGCTGTACTAGACTGGAACACCTGTCAAGTAGACAGCTTTATTACACTGAAATACCTGCCAAGTAGACAACTGTACTAGTCAGAGACATTTCTACTTGGCTAAAACACAACCAGTCCGAAATCATCCAAGTGTTTGTTACTTGTCCGTCACTGAAGAGGGGAGAAGGATGTTGGAATGAGGATGCGAGCCTTCATGTGGCGGATGAGAGGTACTGAAAGACAAGAACACAACATGAGACAGCAAATTCTCAACGTAAACCTGTGCAGTATATCATGTCTACAGCACAGTCATATCTCGCTTTGGTTCCCAAGAATTTTGGCTCAGTTAATGAAGCGTGTGGATTGTTGTAAAACAGAAAAATTAAGCAAACACAGTATCATCGAACTAGAAATAGTGGAACCACATTTGATTTTGATTTACAGCATTGATATAGGGACACTGTACAAAGATTGTTCTAGTAGCAGTGATCCTACATCATCATGAATGGCGCATGAAAGGCCAACAGTTGCAACAAAGACAGTGCTGGTGTTGTATTTACTATATAAGATAAACGTAACTTGTGTTCTGTGTACTGCTTAATAACCTTTGCGTAATTATACAACACTGGTTTATTCAATCAAATTTGCACTGTATTATATCATTAAACTTTGCATCTAAACATTATATTAGGCTAATAATAATCTTATGTCATATTCTACTTAAATAAATGCAACTGCGTATTTAACACAAATGTTTTAAATCACACTCACTTTATAGTACTTCTTTCGTACTGAATAATTTGCATATATGTATTAAGTATACAACACTAGGTGGTCCTTGTCACAACATTTGGGGTTTCAAAAGGTTCTCGTAAGTTACACTGTCATCTTCACAACTGTCATGTTATTACAGTATGGTAGTATGTTGTGCGACCAGTCCTGTCATATCGTATGGATTTACTGTATACATTACAGAATTGTTTTGGGTATACAACTGAATCCCGTGTTTATACATGGCTTTGTTTCAAACGGCTAAATCAAAAGTACACATTTTCTTGCTCGTTTGATATAGGTATATTTCGTGGCCTGGTAGATTGCGACACTCAATTGCAATAGGAATGCTATTGGACAATTAACCAATAAGAAATGTTATGAGAATTTACATACATGTTCTTACAGCTTTATGCAGAATTTTTATTTTTCACTTTCCTGTCTGAATAAAGTTTGTTTAATCTTGTAATTGCTCACCTGTGTAGGCGACACACTCGTCCCAGCCTGGCTTGGCCCAGGCTGCAGCTCTCACCTGCTTCCTACTCTCCAAGTCATCATAGGCTGTACAGGGAACACACTCATGTCAGGCACACACAAGAAGCAACAGTTGAATATACATAGCTTCAGATAGGCATCAGTCCACATGAATTCAACTAAAATATTTTCAACCCCCCTCAGATTGTAAATTTTAAATTTGGCATGTATGCTGGACCTTTCTTAGCTTTGTTCAGATATAATAATAATGCAATTTGAAATAAATGTCTTGAGGTAAGAGGTAACAATGTTTTTCTTAAATATTTATTAATCATATGCAATAACTATAAAACTAGTTCACTCACAAGTCTGACCTTCAGCATAGGTAATGTTCACAATAGGCGCAACATGTGTGCCAAATTTCATTTATTAAAATTGGATGGGGGTCAAGAATTTTGGTGGTTAATTTCATATGGAATGACCCTACAAACTTACTGGACAGGTCTTGTATTAAGTTTAGCCTATGCTCTGACATGATGACATTTTAAACCTGCATGTGTAAAAATGGTATCAGCACAGGACCATGTTTTAATGACCACTATACAAGGGTAAACACATAATACAACATATGGACAGTTCTCCAATCTTTGTTGAATACAGTTGATTTTGTTTGAACTGCATTTCATTCAACTGAAAGCAAGCTATTGACAGCAATGATACAAAAAGTGAGTCTAGCATTCAAATTGACAACTATAACTTATATATTGCAAGACAGGTAAGAGGGCTATTACAGAAAATCACATGTATGATGCTACATGCATACGTGCACACACAGCGCAATATAATATTAAATATAACTGTCTGAAACAATGGTTAAAATTCCATCCTCAACTGATTTAACCTACAGCGAATCTGCCTCGTTCATGTCCAAATATGTAATGTGAATAGTTTTAAGTAACATTTGTACTCAATTTAATTTATTTTCATTAGTCGTTACATCTGGTAATGCTCAAAATATTCAATGTCCAAAATGGTAAACATTTTGTGGATCTTCTCGCCGATCACATGACAAAGTTACGAAATTTTACCAAGGGTAAAATTTGTGAGTTTTCAGAGTTTCCATTTTCACTTCTATTAACGTTTGACCAAATATTAACTAATTTAATGTTTGATGATTTCACAAGAACTACATACAAAAGTTGCACAAACGAGCTAGCATGTTGCAATGGATACATTTCGTAAAAACGAATTTGAAATGAGACTAGCAAAAAATCATATTGAGGATGGACCTTTAATTAAGTAAGTACTCTTAAGCAACTAAGACACAAATAATAATGAACCGTGCAAGTTGGCAGTTGTTGTTAGTGTTGTTTAAGCACAAAACAGGATCCAGTGGAGAACCTTTGTTGATGACCTATGATATGCTCCCAGCAAGCAAATGTAGCTAAGCACAACCAAATGTCCAACAGTCCCAGCACATGGCAAGTTGGGAAATGACAATAAAACAGGATCTTATTCCCATAATAGCATCTCAGTATTGTATTCAGTTGCACAAATAGAAACTATCAGAGTATATCATTTCCAGCGGAGAAACGCTAAAACATGAAATCCTACAAGGAAGGATAAGGAACTGGTGAATAGCAAGAACAGTGTCAAGACATTGAGAAGTGTGGTGGAAAGTGACAGATGACTTTTGAGTAATGGAATGAGAAATAGACTTGAGGAAGGGAGGAAAGCTGACCATGGGTGACCATGTGGTTGGCTGGGAAAGTCATATGCAAAACAGTTTGAATAGTTTTGGTAAAGGTTAGACAAATTAAACAAAAGGAAACTCTATAGTTGTGATGGGAGACTGGAACACTATGATAGGAGGTGGCACGGATCGACATGAAGAGGTTGAGTTGATGATCAATATGATGCAGATGTAGGTGACAGTCATGAAAATAGCACTGGACAGACATATCTGAACTAGACAGGATCTTTAAAAATTCATAATTCGCCAACAGTGCAAGACTTTCTCAATGAACCATACTTTTGCACTGAATGGTGAATATACCGGAACTTGTTTATCCTACCAATGGGTATCTCCCCCAGTGTTGGAGAGGGTGGTAACACCAGACCCGCACTTACCCCACAAGTGTTGTACAGTGTATAGTTCCCCTATTTGTGAAAAGAAACCAGCGACAGCCTCATGGTTCTCCATCCGTGATTGCAAGCCGCGTGCCCTTCACACACAAAGCAAACCATATGACACAAACTCAAAGACAATCATGCAGTGAATGCATCAGGCAGCGACACATTCTGCCAAGCTACTAGCCAGCATACAAATTTGTAACTCAAGTTTTCTGTAAATATGGGTCAGATGTGCTAAATAATGAACAGGCCTACTGAGTGAACTATTATATCACCCATACTGAATCTTAAATTTGTAACTCAAGTTTTCTGTAAATATGGGTCAGATGTGCTAAATAATGAACAGGCCTACTGAGTGAACTATTATATCACCCATACTGAATCTTAAATTTGAAATAAGATATTCTACGAGTTACTGCTGGGGGGGGCAGCCTTCTAGTTATATTTATGGAAAACTTTAATTTAGAACATTAATAAGTTTTGAGAATATGGGCCCTGAAATCCTATGTACTGCTCGATAAAAGTTGAATGAAAAATGTTTTCATAAAAACATTGTTTTTCATAATGAACAAGAAATAAGACTTTAAAACATACTTTATAATGGTCAGACACAAATTGGTAATTTATTTTGAATAATTTATTGATTTTGTTGTTGTTGATTTTCTTAAACTGAGATGGAGTGTGCTATCGCCCGAACTCTTAATATTGTAGTTGTAAAGCCAGTGAGAAAGGTACAGAAATAGTTGTCCGTGAGACAAGACTAGTATGTACTGCCAACTGCACAAACACGTTTGCCAACAGGAAAGAAACGAAAAACAAAAAACAAATGCGATGCAGAGAAATGCACATGGGTAAAGCAGCCCACATCAAACAAAGGTTGAAGCAGCAAAAACATTTCTCCCACTGCACATGAAAGAAATTACACTAATTTAGGAAATGTTGGCTCATGTTTCATTGATACATAACACCAGCTTATTCAAAGACAATATAGCAGCAGGTTACGTTTTGTGACATCCTTCTTAATATTCAGTCTTACATTGGCAGCTTCAAATTAGCAATTAAGATATTTGTTCCACAGAGCTTCAACAACTTTGCAGCACAGGAGATTGTAAATAGAAAGTTGTCAGAAACTGCAACTACATTTAACATAAGTTTTTTTCATGGCATGTTGTATGTTTGCTCCGTCATTCACAAATGAACTGCATGATTAAAATGGTTCAAATCAAACAGTGTTGAAAGAAAACCCGAGACCAACATTTACCCACATTTTACTCAGTGCGCTCCACATAGACTTTTTACATATTGCCATATATATCCACTAGGTGGCACCACACATGATTGCACTGTCATTGTCTACTAGGCGGTGTCTTCAGTGCCGTGACATTAGCAAATTCTGAGATGAGATTTTATACTCTTGTAAAAGTCATGTTCAAATAACAACCGCCATGACTGACAGAAATGTAATCATAAATGTTCAAATTAATATTTCAGGTATAATTAAAATATCATGGCCTGGCAGAAGATATACGGTGATACAAACTGTGGCATGTAAAAAGGACTGGAGAACACTGTTCACAGCACAAGAAAAGAACGCGTGAGTGTAAACCAGGGTTGGCACTGTCTACAGTTGCAAGGAACACAATACAACAGAAAAGCAACAATCCATCAAATGGCGCTACTGAATGAGATGTGAAGCAACGAATACAACGACCATGCAGTGCTGCCACCTATCACTCACCCCATATATGGTGTACGTTGTAGCCCTCTCCGATATGTGAGAAAAACCCTGCCACAGCCTCGCTATCGGCTTGTCGGTATTTTACACCCTTTGCCCTTTAGCAGTGAAACGAGGGCAAGATGTTTACAAATCACAGCAATGACAGACAATGTCCAGGGTGGGGTTCAATTGTAACTGTGTAATTTGTCATTAATTGTAATTAGTGTAATGCATTTCTTTACAGCACTGTAATTGAGTTTTACAAGGCTGTGTAATTGATCATCGTAACTGATCATGAATTAACCAAATACCCTGTCTAAAAAAGAGCAGTAATGACACATGTAATCTGCTTTATAAAACAATGCAGCTATAATCAACCTTCATATTATTGCAACTGACCATTTATGAAGCATTGTAATTGATTGTTTGAAGCACCTTAATTGTAACTGGTGTTTTTGAAACATTGTAACTGTGATTATTCTGAAGTGCTGTAATTGAGTTTTGATGATGCTTGTAATTGGCAATTTTAACTGAACCCAATCCTGGTAATGAGATTTTGAGAGGCAACATTTTAACAACTTAAAAGGTTTTACATACCGCTCAGGGTTTAATTAACACCTTCCTCCATTATACAATTGCATGACCACCGGGACAATGTGCATCATTGTCCATATGTGCGTCAGACAGAGGTTCCAGGGGACATTTGGACGGACCATTGCGTACTTCTGACGCACTCCTGATGACATTGACAGATCATTTTCAACCAATGACTGATATTTTAAAGTCACACCCTTATCGATTACATCACAGGATACATTGTACCTAATTTGTGGGCTTTTGCAGGTGCGAATAATTGTGAAAATTAATGGCCAAAAACAGTAAGTAACAATATGTTACAGTCAATTAAGTCGCTGATTGCTGTAATTTTAATCGTTTTGCAGCAGCAGACAATATCGGATCTTGACGCATCCCTCGTACACATTTGTGATCTACCAACGTTGAAATTTGACGTACTACTGCGCAAGGTTGTTTGATTTAAATCATTTGGTTTAAATCACTCCAAAAAAATCAAAATAATCATTGATTTTTTTTTTTTTTTTTACTTTACTCAACAAAGTTTTGTATGTTTTAATACAAAACACAAAGTGCGCACACTTGTGTAGCTGTCACCAGATAGCCTGATAGTCAAATATTTTATGACATTGTGTATGTTTGAGCTATTCCCTTTCTGAATGTAGTGAAGCCACACAAACTTGTCTTCCAGAGGAAGTATCTTTTCAACACAGAAGCCCTGAGTTAAAATCACTTATAGCTTGTGCTAGTTGTTACCAATTCAGTATGTTGACTCAGTTGTTTAATACTGTACCAGTTTGTATTCTGGTTAGAGACCCTTAGAGTACACAGAGCCCTGGACAGGTGCTAATCCACCCTATAGGCATACAATAATTACCACTGCTACAACCTCAGACACACAGCATGCTTTCCTTTCCAAGACAGATTATGCAACTACAGGGGGTGAGGCCTTGTGGACATTGTCTAATGTCTTTATATAAGCAAAATTCATGTACCCTCTGTTAAGACAAGAACCCAAATCGATTTGAATAGAACATGTTTGAAAGAGTTTACAAATTTAAACATCTATATAAATATCTATATACCAGATTAAAAAATAAAATAAAAATAAATAAATCCGATTTAAATAAAAAAAATCCGATTTAAAGAAATAAAATAAATAAGTCATGATTTTTGTCAACCCTGCTACTGCGTCATTATTGTACGGACGTGATGCACATTGCCCAAGGGTCGTGGAGTGTGTCATGCAATTGACAGGTGTATTACACCAGATTAAAGACTGCAGAAGTGGAGTTGATCACATTTAAAACTGAACTAAAGTAACTGTAAAATGTTTTACATAAACTGTTTAAAACACTAAAACACCGTAGTTTTCAACAGACGCGCAGGGGATATTAAAGTGCCTATGTTATTTTTTTCATATTCTAAGTAAAAAATCTAAAACTAATTCCTCCGCTCATTTTTTGGTAAATTAGATTGGTAAATAGTGATATTTTAGAAATGTTTGCAATTACTGCCATGAAACAAGATTTTTGTTTTGAGTGAAACCGCAAATGACGTCAGCTGGGTCAGTACTTAGTTACGTACAATTGTTCACAATGCTATGTGTGCTTTCTACAATCGTTCCAAGTTATATAATCTTCATCAAACACTTCATAAAAGGGATTTAAATCATTCATTTAAATCATGATTTAAATCACTTCAAAAAAATCACCGATTTCCGATTTTTTATTTCCAATTTTTTATCGCTGATTTATGAATTTAACACAAATATTTGTTTACAAGCATCGAGATCAACACAGTTTTGTATGTTTTTTAATACAAAAGCACAATGTGCGCACACTTGTGTAGTTGTATTGTCACCAGATAACCTGATAACCAAATATTTTATGACATTATGTATGTTTGAACTATTCCCTTTCTGAATGTAGTGAAGTCACACAAACTTGTCTTTAAGAGGAAGTATCTTTTCAAGTCAGAAGCCCTGAGTTAAAGTCCACTTAGAGCTTGTGCTAGTCGCTACCAATTCAGTATGTTGACTCAAGTGAGACAGTCTGGGCTACAATTTTCTAATATTGTACCAGTTTGCAGTCTGGTTAGAGACCCTTAGAGTACACAGAGTCCTGGACAGGTGTTAATCCACCCTCTCAGCAAACAATAATTATCAAGGCTACAGCCATATACACACAGCATGCTTTCCTTTCCATGACAGATTATGCTACTACAGGGGGTGAGGCCTTGTGGACATTATCTAATGTCTTTATATTAAAAAACCATGTACCCTCTATTAAGACAAGGACACAAATCGATTTGAATAGATTTGAACACGTTTGAGAGAGTATAAAAAATATAAACATCTATTAAATGTCTATATACCAGATGTAAAAAAATCAAATAAATAAAAAAATTCAATTTAAATAAAAAATAGATTTTTTTATTAAAAACAATCATGATTTTTTCAACCCTGGCAGCAACCGTGCGATAGGCACTTTAACTATTTTATATAAGTGCTCTATGAGGTGTGTATGTGGGTTCTTATATTGACTGATGAGATAAACGTATCTTAGAGAGAAGAATGTAACTCACCAATTGTTTCCCCATTCAATCATGGTCCCTGGCTGCCAAGGAAAACAAAGAGACAAGGTCGGTAGTCAACTTGTAGAGACATGCAGTCATGCACACACACAGACTATGAGTGGGTGCCAGTGAATGTAAAACTGAAATTGGTTGCTGGTATGTTGATTAATAAATTGTCATTAATTTGGCCTATTTCACTCTACACTGGACTCGCGTTGTTGTTCTTCATAAATGCTTTCGTGGATCAAAAACAAATGTTGCATTTTTAAATTTCAAATTCACTTGATCAAATACGTATATTAAAATAGCAAATACACCGGGTATATCACAAGTGTCAAATACGCAATACAACCTAACAAAAACACATATTCTACTATTTTTATTTATATAGTATTAGTGATGAAATAAACAGTTAAAAGTGGGTCAGGTTAGGTATGTATGCATTTACTAATATCTAATATCTTAAAATGTGCATGTTCAAGCAGGACAAATATGCCAAATACGGCATGTATTTGACTAAACTTTGTAATGGTCAAACACAAATTGGTAATTAATTTTGAATAATTTATTGATTTTGTTGTTGAATACACCAAATATGAACATGAAATACAAATACGGCCTTCTGGATAAAGTAAAATACAAATATGCAAAGTCAGCATATTTAAATACAAATATGTATTTGATCTCAACTCTGCGTGAAGTCAGCCAAGTTTACATTTCAAAGCAGCTAAGCCTATCCACACCACACATCATAAAATGCCTTGTAAATCTACACACTATATTTGTATGAAAGATATACTTCATTCAAAAGTGGTTTTATGATAAGCTTGACACTAATTAATATGCAGTCATTATGCAAGACATTAAGCAAACAAATTGTTAGACTTCACTTGAATGTAAAATGTTTATGTATTACATGATACCACTGGATGAAATTGGTTTACTGCACATACACAATTGTAACTTATAATATATATGGTCGGAGGACAAAGACAGAATTATTACATAATAATGTTATTGCAAGCAAGTGGACACATATGAAGTACATCTAATATAAAACCCAATGGAGCAAATATGTGCTCAATGTGTGCTCAGATTGATGTGTGCAAGATTTGTTAAATCTGTAAACAAAGAAAATAATTTCAATCATAGGAATGTTATCATGCCTGCCATAAGTTTGTAGACACAATTATTAGCATCCCTTTTGATAGCTATAGTATAGTATCCAGAATATTACTGCCAGTAGAACATGCAGCAGATGCATAAATATACTGTTGGCAAAGTGAATGAGAGAGAGAGAGAGGGAGGGAGGGAGAGAGAACCAACCTTCAAAACGTAGCTACGCAGTTCATAGATGCTGTTCCCTGGCCGCTGATGTATGTCGCCCCAAAAGCTGAACGCAAGCAGGATCTGGTTCTTGCGCGACCGTAACATCTTATTACGCTGCAGTTGCATCCGTCTGAACTCCTACAAATGACAGATTATTTCTATGGTTCTGTCTAAACTCCTACAAATGAAAGATTGCTTCCATGGTTCTGTCTGAACTCCTACAAATGACAGATTAGTTCTGTTATTCTGAATGATTGCTACCACGGTTCTGTCTGAACACCAAATCATAGATTATGTTCATGGTTCTATCTGAACTCCATCTATAAAGGAAGTTTGGAATGTTGGTATTTTGATGGTACACAAAAAACTAGGTTCCTTCTTCCTTAGATACATAAGGAATGTCTAACCTATTAAAAAAGAAATACTGTATTCAACCTATTAGGCGAACATGCCCTAATAAGTGTACACCCCTTTTTTAATCAGCAAGATCCACAATTATTGTAATTTGACTTGTGTGGAACAAATGAAAAGTGTTGCCATCCGGCGTTTAGCAGTTAGCACCACTTTTCAGTTGTTCTACACTAGTCACCAAATGACGCCACTAGTGTTAAACAGTGACCTTACTGTCTAGCGGAAAAAATTTTGCTGTACACTTATGAGAACAGATTCCTTGTCAAGCGTATTGTACGCTTTTTAGGTCAAATACAGCATCTCCATGGACAGTTTAGAGCCTTCTCAAGTCATGTGGAGGCGCAACATTCCAGTACTTACACTGTCTGTTCTGTACACCTCGGCTGTACGATTGAGCACAGGATAACCTCCAGGATACTTCCATATGTGAACTGAAAACAATTATATTGGAACTGGATTAAAGGTGCCTCCTCAATTTGTTTTTTTTTGCTAGTCTCATTTCAAACTAATTTTGTAAAAAAACAAACCTACCTAGTATCCACTGCAACATTCTAGTTCGCCTGTGCTACTTTTGTATGTAGTTTTTGTGAAATCATCAGACAAACTATTAAATCACTTAATAAATGTTCAAGCATTAAGTGAAGTGAAAATCGAAATGCTGAATAATTATGATTTTCACCCTTGGTGTAATTTTTTAACTTTGTCATGTGATTGGCATGCGGATTGGAAATCACACCCATGATCAGCATTGACTCGCACAGTGTTTACCATTTTGGATATCCACTATTTTTATCCTTACCAGATCTAATGACGTCAATTCTTTCAATGATTTGAAAAAAAATAGGCATTCTTTATTAAACAGACTGCGCACATTACTTAAACTAATCACACACTACACATCTGGACATAAGTGAACTGGATTCGCGATGGGCTGAACCATCTGAGGAAGCAGCTTTAAAAACATTAATATGATCAACAGTTAGTGCAAGTAGAATCCACACAATCAATCAACATTGTAACTGGCTTCACTTCTGACCACCACTACCTATCACTGCCTATGATACCTCGCAAGGTGAAACGGCCTTCCTCAATTCAATTTTTTTACGTCTCGATTTAGAATCATTTCACAAAAAATCAAACCTATCAAGTATCCACTACTGCATGCTAGCTTGTTTGTGCAAATGTGTTATTTAGTTTTGATTACATCATCAGATACCATTTTAACCGGATCCACTAAAAATTCAAATAAAAAGGTAAAATTAGTTGGTTGGATACAAGTCTATTAGACTAACTTCTAACATACGGAATTGGACGTTCATTATTTTGATTCTTCAACAACATCTGTCGAAGAATCAAAACAATGACAGTCCATTTAGGAGTCTCAGAAGTTAGTGTCATAGACACATATCCCGCCAACCACAGAGTGCTGATCAAAATGGACTTCCATTGTTTTTGACACTGCAACAACAATATCCTGCTGTGTAGCCAAGAGATGGATAGTGCGAAGATAAAAGATGCAGCTGATCAACATATTGGACCCACTTGCTTCATCCTGGTCCCCGACCTCAACAGTCCAGCTGCCAACAAGTTCCGCTCCAACCGCCCTTGCTTCCACCAAACCCACAAATTTGGCACTGAAACAGTCAAGTACAGTATTTTGTTAGTGACCAGGGTTGAGTTCAAATACAATTGTCAATATACCCTTCCAGTTACCACCAGGCTATCTGGTGGATTATAATGGAACTTAAAAGATTTGGGTAACTCTGAGAACATCATGCTGCTGCTATGATTCTCATACCCAAATCTTTACGTTAAAAGGTTATAACCAACCAGGTAACTTTATAGTATAATGGGATGGGGCTATTACACAGCATTACAGATTCTATAAAAACTCAATAACAATTACATCACTTCCAAAAATCCATAGTAATTACAAGTTACTGTGTTCCAAGAAATCAATTACACTGCTTCATCAAAGGTAAACTGCAGATCAAATACATAACAATGAGTACAACTACATTTTTAGACAGGAGTTTAGGTAAGTTGAATGCATTCTTGCTGCCACAGTTGGGTTCAATCAGAATGGTCCATTACAAAGCCTTATAACAACTAAATTACAATGTTCTAAAAAATGCAAAAAATTACATTGCAATTGTAATTAATTACAAAATCTATAACAATGTTTTGTTCTTGCAAGATTAAATGGGCAAAAATCACAAATTACTCAAAATGGACTTACTACTCTGAAAGATAGTCCTCCAAACTGTCTGGCTTCACTCTGTGCACTGGAAATACATGACAAACCTGATTTTCAGTTGATAATTAAATGTGAAAGCAAATCAAAAACATTTGATCTGGTTGACAGTTAAATGACATATATGCTATCACAGTGCTTCATGTTTGAAAAACACAGATGAGTGATAAATCACTTGACTAGATACAGGGGTCACACACAGCCAGCGAGGCCATTGATCATGATAAATTACGCATGGAGCTATTGATAATGACATGTTACTGGTATTTATTGACACAGAAATATCTGTAGTTTTTAATGGGTATTGATAATATTATTGCAGAGTTTGCTTTCAAATTGGAAGACGTTGGCGGTATCCGACAATCTCGCCTAGTAGCCCGGACGCAATTGCGGCCTGGGCCTGGCCATGTTGATCTCGCATCTCAGCCAACTGACGAACTCGGCCTGTTGTTTGCTAACTTTCTGTATCTATATTTTCTCATATGGTTATCCTACTTTCAGTGTTTTATGATGTTTTTAAAAACAATATAATTTGTTAATATTAAACAGGGATTCCTATCAGACTGGCGAGAATATGTTGCATTATGACTGACTTTCAACATACATTGTATCTGTGTTCAGTTGGGATGATTTATTGAGTATCGAGAAAAACTTTTATAAATATTTTTTTACGTGTTGTGATATATTTCTCAAACTTGTAAGTTTGACAAGAATGAATGAGTTGTCACAATTACTCTTCGTTCTTTGATAATTTATTTTGTTGCTTTTAATTACTGAATGCCTTTGACTGTTATTTCAATCTTCTGTGTTTTAAGGATGGACTGGCGAAATATGATGTTAGCACCAGGTGAATCAGGGTTATTATTTGTGGTGTCGACATTCAGTTAAATATTTCCTAACAGGTTATGAAAAATAATTTATAAAAAATAAACTGACATGCTAGCCACCTCAACTACCTTAAAATGTTTTCCAAAGCTTTTTCCATTACAGTAAACACAAGTGATATTTCTGTCATCTTCAAATGTTCATATATTTTGAGTGGATAGTGCGATCTTAATGATCTTGGTGTCATTGTGTTGCTAGTTTCAAATCCTATCTAGCTAGTAGCTATGCAAAATGCATTGAGTTCTAACAATAAAAGACTAACATGAAATAAATTTTCATGTGATCCCCATCCCCCCACACTAGATATACCAAACTAATTTAGGTGAATGATCTGTTAGTTTTATTTTTTATCTGAGTTAACCAATGTTCTTTCTAACACTTCTCGATTTGAGCTTTGACAACAAAATGATAATGCTGGCTGGGAAACTGGGGTGTATTTTTATGCAACGTCAAAATTCCACACAGATTTCTACAAAAACCTGCCAACACCAACAAGCTGTTCTCGGGAGGGTGTACTATATTTAACCAGGTAAAAACTGACCAAAAACGACATGCTAGGACTCAAACATCAATTCAAGGCTTGGAGCTCATTTTGTTAAAAATCCATTAATCATTTAGCAAATCAATGATGGCATGGCAATGTAGTCAGAATTCTTACTCTGCAGTTCGTAGACGACATCTTTGTCTGAGAGAAGAGACGAATGCGATTCCTTGCCAGGATCAATACTACGCACTGGCAGCAGTCGTTTGAACCAACTTTTCTCTTTCTCCACCACAGGAGGCACTGCCTTCTGTGGCTCCTGCTGGTACATTGTGGCACTCGCAGCAAGACATCTGATGGACATTATTAAATATCAATTCAACAAGTCTGGTAACGGGTTTGGCAAATATAAACAAGTCCAGTAACCGAAAAAAATCAGGATGTGGGTGGGTCCACTTGGATTATCACATAACATTTGGAAAGGTGTTTTTGATATTTCTTCCCAGCTGAAAAGTGGCAATAATTGGCTAACCATTCACTGCATTGACAATGCATGTACAGTCAGTTTCTCCAACTTTTTTAATGTGGTGGGGCCAATCCTATTTGACAAACTAGTTTTTGACAGGTTTCTGGCACTGTCATTATCTAATATCTCTTATGGGTTATGCATGACATGAAATATATATATGAAATATAAGCTTTTTCAACGACTGAAATTTGAATCAATAGTAGACAATAGTACTAAAACATCTTTACAAGAATTTTACAGCGCTAGCATCAGATTACAACGTCACAGTTATAGTTGGTAAAGTTTTCAGCAGTTGTCACTGTAATGTTATAATACGTTAGGTCCCATGTGTTATTCTTGTTACGATTACTCAAACCTCCATCACTGCCACTGGAAGTTTAACACGAGAAGGTCAAGGCTCCAGCGATCGCAAACATGATCAAGATTCAAGGTTGTCAGAAGTTTTTGCAAAGCATTACATACAAAATATCGTTTACACGTATGCACTTCGACTGAATAGAAACTATCTGCACTTAATGGAGTTTAACTTGTTACCCATTAAAATCCTGTATGTGACTGAGATGAACAGATTAGCTCAAGTTGCATCCACAGACCCAGGCTTTGGCCACTCTCTAGACTCGCCAAATCATGCGCCACTGTCCGATTACTGACAGCATTTCACCAAACGCCAAGATTAGTACACTGTTAAATGCAATCTTCAGAAACAAATTACACATTCAAAAATGTGCTACCTTGTAGCAGCGCAACGTATAGCCGTTGTTTTTTTACAAAACAATGCCGCTCCTCCTCGACCAAAAACGTTTACAGCCATCTTCCGTCTGCTGCTAGTTTCGCAGTTCGCCGTTAATCACCACTAGGCGTCGCATTAAAATGTACCAGATAAATATGTGCTGTAAATAAATACACACAACGCGTCATCTCCGATTCCATTGAAAAAACAAGCAAACTACAATGTGTAACATATCTTAGCAATTAAAAAAATTAGTACGCTTTCAGAAAAAAGTTACCCATCATGCTCCCTGTAAACCATAGCAACGCCGCCATATTGGTTGTTGACATTGGTTTTCACGTGAGCAAGAACTTCTATCTATTTGTAGCGGTTCGCAAAGTTAGGCTACAAAATGGCTGTAAATCTAGAAGATTACTTTCGTACGACGTTTGAGGATGAGCTCCTCGTGTAAGTATGGTGCATGTCGTCTAGCAGGTAGTTAGACATTCAACTTTGTCGTTTGACTAGATCAGTCTCAGTCAGTTTTGTTTCGAGTTTAGTTTTCACTGTTTTGGATTTGGCCACCGTCACGGCACAGGTTGTGGGGTATACCGGTAGCGGATGCAAGTAACTTCGTACCCTGATGTTTTCGTTTCCATGAATGTCATTTTATGGAAAAGATGGTGCTCAGGCCACGGTATGCAGGTATTCATATAGTCACAGCCACATGAAATCCAAAAAGTCAAAGATCATTGACATTGGCCTTGAATTGAATTTATTTAGCAATAAAATTACAATGAAACATGGTACATACTTCATAGAATATTGCCGATGGTAGCACTAAACTTATTTCCATTGTGGGGAGCAGTGGTCTAATGGTTATAGACTGTCGCCTGTCGATCGAGAGGACGGTGGTTCGATTCCACCTCCGCCATTTCGAAGCTTGGGCAATTTCTTTTGCCCGTGTCTTTCGGAAGAGACACTAAAATCCATTGGTCCAAACTCCTGCGTTAGCTCAAGATTGGGCTGTTTGGAGTACTACTACTACTTGAAAATAAACATGACAGAAGGCAACATATGGTACATACAAGAAAGTAAGACTAGAATTAAAATAATACTGACTAACAACTACCTGACTGGGTAAAAAAATTTAGATAAAAACTTCAACATCAACAGGTGCAAATCCTCTGGAGTGTAACAACGTAGAGAAAGACTTGGGCATCCAAGTTAATGACCAGTTAAAATTTACGCAACAGGTACAGTAGGCAGTGTCAAATACAAATACAACATACTTATCAATACCTAGATAAGACAACCTTTTTTCATCTATATAAGAGACTTGTCTGTCCTACTTTGGAATACGGTGTGGTAGTCACCGCAGTATCAGCATGATATTGATGCTGTGGAGGCTGTCCAGAGAAAAGCTACAAGGATGGTCCCAGTACTTAGATATTTAGATTACGAATCTAGACTAAAGGTGTTAAATTTACCAACACTGACCTATCGTAACAGACCAACTTTTTGAAATCTTCCACCCCAATGTGTGTTCTGGGGGGAGGCATTCAACATTGCAACCTGGACTTTCATTACATGCATGTAACATTTTTATCACGATTCTTTTGTTATCTTTTCTTAGATGCAAAGAGAATCGATTCCGTTTTACCAAGGTGGAGTGATAACCTCTTACCTACCAACCATTCCTGTGCAAACATCAGTTTCAGACATCGTTTACATAGATAAGAAATAAGAGCAGCCCAAGTATGGAACCTTGCGGTACCCTACTCGTTATATCATTTACGTATGACATAGTACCATTTACATCTACTACCTGTTTCCATCCAGTTAGATACGACCTGAAACAATCAACTGAACCGTGGTTCATACCCAGGGCAAACAGCTTGTGCAATAAAACCGAGTGGTTCACTGTGTCAAATGCTGTGGTCAAGAAGGACCATTCCTGTGTAATTTCCCTGTTCACACTTCTGTTTGATGTAGTCATGGAGATCGATCAGACATGTGTCTGTTGAGTACTCAATGGCCTGTCATTGGGTGTCTTGCTCTTCTTGACTGTCCATCACTTGAAGTCTTCTTCCTTACAAGTATTAGCCTCTAGTCGGAGTCAAAGCAGAAGGAAGCAGATCTGCTATACAAAATCAGACAGAAATAAGCCCGCATCAAACTTTTGGTCAATTGTAGTGGAATAAATGGCAAGGTTAACACTGAGAGCAACTTTCCAACCAACTCACTCCATACAAAGGGTAAACAGAACAACTTCACCCAGCCATTCTCCTGACAACAAACATGTAGACAACGGACTGACTCCTAGTCCCTGCACTGAATTGTGTTATCTCACTCCTACAGTGTTTATGTACTCGCGCAGGCTCACAACCTGTGAAATGGGCTTGAGTACCCTTCTCATTTTGTACCCTGGTCATGCCCCAAAAGAGTCTTTCCATGTAACATGTATACCACCATATCATTTCAAACAAAAGGGACACATTCACCATGTTAGAGACATGACCACCCAC
Organism: Lamellibrachia columna; assembly: GCA_963662155.1. NCBI lineage: Eukaryota > Metazoa > Annelida > Polychaeta > Sabellida > Siboglinidae > Lamellibrachia > Lamellibrachia columna. The sequence continues at coordinate 47,553,459 of OY759269.1, read as the reverse complement.
TGACTGAAGCCGTCTGCCAAGATGTTGTGCCAGATGACAAACCAAAACAGGCCTTGGGTCAACATTAGTGATTTGATTGGTCAGGAGTCTGGACTAAAGGTAAAGGTACGTTCTTATGTAGCACAGTATCAAGTCTATGCGACTGTTAAATCGCTTTATACTTCACCCCCTGGCAGACCTGTTCATTCCAACTCGATTCCCCTGGGAACACACAGCAATTATTGTATGGGGACTATTCGTTCACATATCCACCACTTTCAGGTTTCAGTCATTTAATCATATTCTCTTGTGAGGTAGTTCACATGATTGACTGAACTGCAGTTGCTCATGAGATATGGAGTCCACAGCAGGTTACACATTTACCCCCTGTGTGGAATCTTTTACTTCCCCTGGCATAGACTCCAGACAGAAGGGGGCCAATATCTTTTAGTATTTCTTCCGAAAGATACAGGCAAAGTGGGGTGAATGAAGTTGCCCAAGTTTAGAAACAATGGCGGTCCCCTTAGCTGACAGTCTGATGTTCTACCATGTTTTCAGGTGAACGTAGTGAAAGTATTTGTAATGCCTAACAGACTATGTATGTTTCTGGTTGAATTACAGCAAGATGCCGGAGCACGAGGACGATCATCTGACTCCAGCTACGAGGTTGCTGGAGAAGCGACGCGAGATGGCTGAAGTGGAGCAGGCCCTTGCTGCGCAGAAAGAGGTCAGCCATAATAATAATAAACTTTTGTAGTGCCTATATCAGCAGGAACTGGAGCTCTGAGGCATAATAAACCAGAATCATTAAGCATAATCGTGAACAGGAACAGATTTAAGGTGGGAATGCAATTTGGAATAAATATGTCTTTATTTGTTTTGGAAGGTCGCTATAGTTTCACATTATTTCAAAGTGATGGGGAGTTCATTCCAAATGCTAGGCACAGCTACAGAGAAAGCACATTTACCCTAGTTAAGTTTAGTTTTAGGAACAATAAGTTGCTTTGAAATGGATAATCTGAGCTGCCTAGGAATATTTGAAAGGTGCAGGAGACTAGCCAAGTAGGGTGATTGTTGAGTAGATAGAGCATGATATATAAGAGTAGCATTTACATTTGAATTGATAAGTAACAGGAAGCCAGTCATCATGATGTGATGTACACCCCTCTTGAGGGCTGGGTTACAGCACAGCCACAAAAGTTGGGTTCCATCCATATTATTGAAAATGCATGATTTGTAATTAATTTCTTTTTAAACAATGTCACTGTAATTGAACTTTTACGAGGATGTGTTATTGGCCATTGTTTGTCACAGGAGTTTCAGATGAAGATGGAGAGTCTGCAGCAGAGGCGAGAGGAGCTCGAGAGAAAAGAATACCAACTCAAAGAATCTCTACTCAAGTTTGACAAATTTCTGAAGGTCAGTAGTAAGTGTGTGTGGATAGGTCTGAGCACAGTTGTGTTGTTAACTGAAGCAGTGGTCATGTTCTACCGGAGTGAAGTATTTTAATTGGCCTGATTTGAAAGGTATTTTGATTAAGGATAAGAATATAATAAAACTAGCTGAATTGCATGGCATTGCACAGGATTAAAGGCAGCCACAGCTAAAGTTTATGATTCCTTGCACTACCCAGTCAAGTTTTTGTCGGACTGACAGATAATGCAGGGCTTGTTATCTTTTGTCCATAATTAATTCATGGGATGTTTTAAAATAGCAGTATTACATGTACATTGTTACATATTCGGCAGGAAAATGATTCGAAACGAGGACGAGCCATCAAGAAAGCGAATGATGAACGAGAACTGAAGAAGACAAAAGAACGCGAGATATACAGGTAAAGGTTATACTGATGAACACCACAAATGTATTACAATGTTTTTGAAGTGCCAATGACATTGATGCTGCAAGGTCTAATTCTTTTTTTTGCAAAATAAAATACCTTCATGGTAATACAATCCATGACTTTGCACATACAGCCTTTATATATTCATCACTAACTGTGATACATCACAGCATTCTCGCAGCTGGTTCTTCTAATCCAGTCGTGCCCTTTTGTGATGTCAACGGGGGTATGTCTCTCAGGAGGCACAGTTTCATGAAGTATTCGTACTGTACGAATGAATTTATGCAGAAGTTTGAAGAAGATTGTGTAACTTGGGAACATTGCAAGCTTGGGTTCAAATGCGAGTCAGCGCATTTAAATGCAAACGTTTGAAATGATTCAAATGCAAGTGTCTAGAATGATGCATATGCAAGTGTTTTAAATTATGCAAATGTTTGAGAGGATTCAAATGCAAATGCAAGTGTTTCACATGATGCAAATGCAAGTGTCTGAAATTATTTAAATGCAAATGATTCAAATACAAATAAATATAGTTACATGAAACATATGCTTTATTACTCAATAAGGATTTAAAAAGGCTGCCTGAATGTCATTGATTGCATTTCCCAGATAAGTTTAGCAAGAGTGAGCATGAAAACACTACCAATTGGGGTGGTCATTCAGGCAGGAATTGAAGGGCCTTCTACAATAACATGTCCATTGGTAGGGAGATAAGTTCACTGCTAATCATGGCTTCTGTGAATCTGTCTAAAGTAAATATTTGGGGCTGGCAACTTGCAGCCAAGTGAGAAATTTGCATTAAAGGCATCAAATGTTTTATTCAAGTGCAAATGCATTTTTTTAATCAAGTGCAAATGCAACTGTTTTTTTAATCAAAAGCAAATGCAAATGTTTTTAATTAAATGCAAATATTTGTGATTCAAATGGAAATGTTTGGATGCAAATGTTTTGATGCATATGCAAGTACAAATGTGGAGCAGGAGATGACACAGCATTTAAATGCAAATGCAACATTTTCATATGCATTTGAACCCAAGCCTGGAACATAGACACTGTAAAGTAATAGACACTGTAAAGTAATATACACTATAAAGTCATAGACACTATAAAGTCATAGACACTATAAAGTCATAGACACTATAAAGTCATAGACACTTTAAAGTCATAGACACTATAAAGTCATAGACACTATAAAGTCATAGACACTATAAAGTCATAGACACTATAAAGTCATAGACACTATAAAGTCATAGACACTATAAAGTCATAGACACTATAAAGTCATAGACACTATAAAGTCATAGACACTATAAAGTCATAGACACTATAAAGTCATAGACACTATAAAGTCATAGACACTATAAAGTCATAGACACTATAAAGTCATAGACACTATAAAGTCATAGACACTATAAAGCCACCACTGTATAATCAGTACCACTGTCTTCCTTCCATGTCAAAGTTAATTCACAAACCATCATTTCTGGAAGATATGCATTTGAACCCAAGCCTGGAACATAGACACTGTAAAGTAATATACACTGTAAAGTAATAGACACTATAAAGTCATAGACACTATAAAGTCATAGACACTAAAGTCATAGACACTATAAAGTCATAGACACTATAAAGTCATAGACACTATAAAGTCATAGACACTATAAAGTCATAAACACTATAAAGTCATAGACACTATAAAGTCATAGACACTATAAAGTCATAGACACTATAAAGCCACCACTGTATAATCAGTACCACTTGTCTTCCTTCCATGTCAAAGTTAATTCACAAACCATCATTTCTGGAAGAGGTTAGTCAGTTTTATTGTCAGGTGTCATACAATAGACATTATTTATAACACGTATGGCATCTGTTGGCTAGGAATGAAAGCACAGTTGTAGGACATCAAAAATATAGTGCTGATGTACACGTGTCATGAATATTGTCTATTGAAACATTATATACAACCGATTGAATGAAGTGTTGTGAGGTTATGGATGCATGGACTGTCTTGTAGGCTGAAGGATGATACAGCGGCATTGGTACAGGGACGAGAGAAGCTTCAGAAGAAACTGGAGAAACACACCATCTACCACAAATACCTCGATCGTGTATTGGAGAGTGCCGAGGAATTCCATGAGATCCGTGAGATCATTGCACGATATGACACCCTCACTGCCACACACCTGGTGGGTCATTGTTGGGTATTGCCATATATTTTGTATCGTGATACAGATGACCATATCACGATGCGTATCACAATATATTGTGGTTGTTTTAGTTATAATATAAGATGGCTTAACATGTTGTGTTATATTGTATTTTAACATGCCTGACTGATATTTATATTAAATATAACTGTAGAAGTATTTTTTTTATTTTAAGCCTAGTTAGCTGGAGTTGTAAATATGAAAAATACAAAGGTTGTTTAATTATATGCATTGCATTAAGTAAATAATTAAACACATAAAGACATCATGTCTAGTATACATCCTGTCTAGCATACTTTTAGAATAAGGTACTCAAATCTGAACCATGAACAATTAACAATAATAAAGATTAGTGACTGGATCTGGTTCAGTCAAAACTCATAATTACTCATTAAGCTCACTTTTGACAAGTTTGAAAGGCATATTGCAATACATGTTACACAGAACAAATACCACAATATATACTGGTAATATTATACAAAACTATTATGTAGCATGTCTGAATACATACAACTGACCACTCTCCTGGTGTCACTATAGTGGTCAATGAACACATTCATTATATACAGTCATGTCTCGTTTATCCCAATCCCAATACACTATATTTGCTTCATTGTTCCGTGTTTCCATTAATCCAGCCAAAATCATTGGAAAACAAAGTACACGTGTATGTGAATAAACTAGCAAATTCGTCCATTAATATACTGCAAGGTGTCTTAATAATTTTTTATTAACTGGACCAATTGAGCATCTGTAGCATTCCAAAGTGTAAAGTTTCATTCTTTTCATTATTAGCCTTTCTTAAGACTACCTTTGCAATTCACTTAACCCATCTTGGATCAGGTTTGTTGATGTTCAAATCTGTAGTGCCATATTGGACCTATTAAGCGCACATGCCTTAATTAGCATACAACACCTTTCTTAATCAGCAAGATCCGTAATTATTGTAATTTGACTTGTGTGGAACAACTGAAAAGGGTCACCATCTGGGGTTAAACAGTTGGCACCACTTTTCAGTTGTTCTACACTAGTCACCAAATGACATCAATATAGTGTTAAACAGTCACCTTATTGTCTAGACATTTTTTTTAGGTGTATACTTATAACAACAGATTCCTTGACGTTTTTTCATGGCCCAATTTATTTTCCAGTATACTGTGTGCTTTTTAGGTCAAATACGGTATGTGAATAGTTCAAGTAATATGTGAATAGTTCAAGTAATATGTGAATAGTTCAAGTAATATGTGAATAGTTCAAGTAATATGTGAATAGTTCAAGTAATATGTGAATAGTTCAAGTAATATGTGAATAGTTCAAGTAATATGTGAATAGTTCAAGTAATATGCTTAGTCGGTATATTAAAGAGTGTACTTTTGTGAATACAGTGTATCATCAAAAGAATTGACTTTGACTAAAGATTAACATTCCTTTGTAAAGTTTCATTCATTTTATTATTAGTCTTACTTAAATTTGGCTCATGCAATGAAAGTGGTACCACCTAACGTATCTCATGTGTTGCACTTTAACAGTTAAGTTGCTACCATGCGGTTTCAGGACATAAAAACAACAAAACCTTCTACAACTGGCTGAATTCTAAAATATTTATTGTCCTGACACCGTGGTAATGCGATGTTGAATCATTGCAATTTTTGTGCTAAAGGGTTCATTTGATTTCTAGGATCTCCTTACAACCGAAAACGAAAACCAAGACCGACTTGAAAGTGAAAAACAGGACTTGATGAAATACAGAGAGGTGATTATTTAATTTACTTTATGGGTCATTGGCATTTCTGCTAAGTTGATAAACTGACCACACCAAGTTGATAAATTGACAACACCAACTTAGCTATCATATGAAACTGATCTGATACTGGCCACCCAGTGTTCTAGATTGACCAGCTGGTGTGGTGTGGTGGTTGGATTGAGCAAACACAGTATAGGTAATCTATTTGACCACTCAGCGACATCAGAACTTTGTAGTGTGTCTTGCCCCTGAAGGCCCATTTACCAGAGCTTTTTTTGTCCGATTATGTCATACTACACATTGTCACATGATGATGCACAAACAAAATGTGTGCCTTTACATGAGCAACATGTCTAAAAATTGCGAGTGTGACCTATTGACTCGTGCCAATCCTGACTTGAGCTTTGATAAAAGTCACAGCGAGTACACCTGCACTTGGCCACAGTAGTCTCTGATTGGCCACTGCTTCAAAAATTGTGCCAGGCTGTCATAACATTGGACCCAGTCCCAATTCAATGACACAATCATAGCCACAAATTGGTCTCATTAATCTGTCTCACGAGGGTATCTACATGAGCAAGTTTTTTTCAGTTATGTCACATGATATGAGAAGAACATGTGATTATGGGCTACAACAACCAGCTGTCTTCATGTTGTTGCTATCATTGTCATCATGTTGTTGCTATCATTGTCTTCATGTTGTTGCTGTCATTGTAGAAGAGCAATGAGATCTTGGGCTTCAACAACCAGCTGTCTTCATGTTGTTGATGTGGTTGTCTTCATGTTGTTGCTGTTTTTGTAGAAGAGCAATGAGATCTTGGGCTACTACAACCAGCTGTCTTCATGTTGTTGATGTGGTTATCTTCATGTTGTTGCTGTGGTTGTCTTCATGTTGCTACTGTGGTTGTCTTCATGTTGTTACTGTGGTTGTCTTCATGTTATTGCTGTCATTGTAGGAGAAGAACAATGAGATCTTGGGCTTCAACAACCAGCTGTCTTCATGTTGTTGATGTGGTTATCTTCATGTTGTTGCTGTGGTTGTCTTCATGTTGCTACTGTGGTTGTCTTCATGTTGTTACTGTGGTTGTCTTCATGTTATTGCTGTCATTGTAGGAGAAGAACAATGAGATCTTGGGCTTCAACAACCAGCTGTCTTCATGTTGTTGCTGTGGTTGTCTTCATGTTGTTACTGTGGTTGTCTTCATGTTGTTGCTGTGGTTGTCTTCATGTTGTTGATGTGGTTGTGTTCATATTGCTACTGTGGTTGTCTTCATGTTGTTGCTGTGGTTGTCTTCATGTTGTTGCCGTGGTTGTCTTCATGTTGTTGCTGTCATTGTAGGAGAAGAACAATGAGATATTGGGTTTCAACAACCAGCTGTCTTCATGTTGTTGCTGTGGTTGTTTTCATGTTGTTGCTGTTGTTGTAGGAGAAGAACAATGAGATCTTGGGCTTCAACAACCAGCTGTCTTCATGTTGTTGCTGTGGTTGTCTTCATGTTGTTACTGTGGTTGTCTTCATGTTGTTGCTGTGGTTGTCTTCATGTTGTTGATGTGGTTGTGTTCATGTTGCTACTGTGGTTGTGTTCATGTTGTTGCTGTGGTTGTCTTCATGTTGTTGCTGTCATTGTAGGAGAAGAACAATGAGATATTGGGCTTCAACAACCAGCTGTCTTCATGTTGTTGCTGTGGTTGTCTTCATGTTGTTGCTGTGGTTGTTTTCATGTTGTTGCTGTTGTTGTAGGAGAAGAACAATGAGATCTTGGGCTTCAACAACCAGCTGTCTTCATGTTGTTGCTGTGATTGTCTTCATGTTGTTGATGTCATTGTAGGAGAAGAACAATGAGATATTGGGCTTCAACAACCAGCTGTCTTCATGTTGTTGCTGTGGTTGTCTTCATGTTGTTGATGTCATTGTAGGAGAAGAACAATGAGATCTTGGGCTTCAACAACCAGCTGTCTTCATGTTGTTGCTGTGGTTGTCTTCATGTTGTTGATGTCATTGTAGGAGAAGAACAATGAGATATTGGGCTACAACAACCAGCTGTCTTCATGTTGTTGCTGTGGTTGTCTTCATGTTGTTGCTGTGGTTGTTTTCATGTTGTTGCTGTTGTTGTAGGAGAAGAACAATGATATCTTGGGCTTCAACAACCAGCTGTCTTCATGTTGTTGCTGTGATTGTCTTCATGTTGTTGATGTCATTGTAGGAGAAGAACAATGAGATATTGGGCTTCAACAACCAGCTGTCTTCATGTTGTTGCTGTGGTTGTCTTCATGTTGTTGATGTCATTGTAGGAGAAGAACAATGAGATCTTGGGCTTCAACAACCAGCTGTCTTCATGTTGTTGCTGTGGTTGTCTTCATGTTGTTGATGTCATTGTAGGAGAAGAACAATGAGATATTGGGCTACAACAACCAGCTGTCTTCATGTTGTTGCTGTGGTTGTCTTCATGTTGTTGATGTTGTAGTAGGAGAAGAACAATGAGTTCTTGGGTTTCAACAACCAGATGTCTTCATGGTGTTGCTGTGGTTGTCTTCATGTTGTTGATGTCATTGTAGGAGAAGAACAATGAGATATTGGGCTTCAACAACCAGCTGTCTTCATGTTGTTGCTGTGGTTGTCTTCATGTTGTTGCTGTGGTTGTCTTCATGTTGTTACTGTGGTTGTCTTCATGTTGTTGCTGTGGTTGTCTTCATGTTGTTGATGTCATTGTAGGAGAAGAACAATGAGATCTTGGGCTACAACAACCAGCTGTCTTCATGTAGTTGCTGTGGTTGTCTTCATGTTGTTGATGTTGTTGTAGGAGAAGAACAATGAGATCTTGGGCTTCAACAACCAGCTGGCTGTGATCCAGACAAAACTGGACAAGGCCCAGAGTCAGGCTGTCATGTGGGAGTCACAGTGGACACACATAAAGACGACCGCAGCCAAGAAAACACTGCTACTTGGGCGTATCAAAATGTATGTTTCACATGGTTTTCTCTTTTATCAAAGTATCATTAAATTAATAGAACACATTATCCACAGACTGTGTAAATGCTAGCAGCATGAATATGTCTAAAAACACGGTTGACACATATCTCAGGAGGACACATAGATGTTGGACTCTCAATAAGCCAATGGCTTCCTTGTCCACTCGCCATCTGGGCCTTTGGCTTGGATGGCAATCTTGTTAAATCTTGTTCAATCTGATTTTGCAAGTTTGCCATCCAAAGCAAACACCCAGAGATCAGGTGGACAAAGATATATATATATATATATATATATATATATATATATATATATATATATATATATATATATATATATATATATATATATATATATATATATATATATATAGATATATTTATATAGATACTTTTGTTCCATTAATTTATCGTTCTCAGTGAGAATGAATGTTTCTTCAGGTCATCTTGCTCTTATTAATATTTTTATTTGATTTGATCTCCTCTTAATCTTATTGTCTATCCAGTTGTAACCGCATAACACTGCATGGTGGCAGTTGAGTTTTAGAATAACCACCACAGCACATCTAAATAATAATTATCTCGATCTTCATCTTTCACATGCTCATTAAGAATCCCCCACAAAAAAGAAAAAGTTTGCCCCAGGCTCCCCCCTTGTTAATCCAGCACTGACTGTATGATACGTCTTCTGTGTGACACAACAACTGATGACGCGTCACTGTCTGTGTCTAGGGCCGCCCACAACTTGTACCAGCTTGTCGTGCAGCACCAGAGGTCACGGCGACATGAGGAGGAAGATACGGAGGACACAAACCAGCAGCTTGACCGGGTAGGTCATCATCTCATCACACACCCCTCAACCATCGCCCGCTGCCTGGTCTCCCACAGTCTGTCAATTCTGTTGTGATACATTAGATCCATTCCACACCTGAGGGGGTGGCAGGGGTCTCAGCCTCACATCTCCCACCTATTTGTGGAGCCCACCTCTCAATTCCCACCAATTTTTGGAGGCAACCTTCCACCTCCAACTTCATGCCACACCCCCCTCGCACCTGTTGCATCACTGAGGTAATACAACAACTTGATGAGAGTTCACTGAGGTAATACAACAACTTGATGAGAGTTCACTGAAGTAACACAATAACTGGATCCCGGAGTTTAATTGTGAGGATTCGTAGAATGTATGCAAAAACTGAACCCTAGAGCATAGTGGTGAGGGGTCAGTGAAGTTCAGAAGGGGTAATTCAACAATTGAATCCCACAGTTCAGTTGGGTGACTTCTTAAATTGACCACGTATTTATCAAGATCTTTAAAATGAGAGCCATCAAAAGCAACATTCTCCTGGAAAATTGACAAAGAAACCATTGGTTTACTGGGAGTTTACTAATGTCCATCCTTGTCAGCTGTCTGTCAGTTCCATGTTTAAATATTTTCAAACTGCTGTTATTTACATGGTCAGCAGTGTGTTTGTGCTAATCACTTCTCGTCCTGTATGAGAGTGAATACTTTTCTTATTTCCATCTTTTACTAAATCTATACTTCATGTACATTCCAAATGCAGTGCAGTCTTTTCCATCGCAAGGATTAAGTTTCTGCGTGAAGAATTTCTTTCTCTTGTAATATCCTTAATTGTTATATTTGCCACTTATAAACAAACTAATTCCTGTCAAATGGTTACTAACTTAGTTCCTCTTCATACCATCTCACATATCACAATGATATATGTTATATATTGATTCTCTTATTTTTATACTTTATTTAAGCCCATACTCATGCAATAGGTACAAGTTAGTAATATTTAATCCCTCACAAATTCTATTGTTTAATTTGTAATTTTATATTTGTGATTGTCACGTTAGACACCAAAGTATGGTCTTTGTGTCTCCCAGACCAACATGATTTCATAAGTATATAATGAGCATTAATATTTATGCACTTTGTATAAATTCGTAGTGTGTTGTATTTCTTAATTTATGCTACGTCTTGTCAAACAAACAATTCCTGATTCCCTTTCAGATTCAGCAATATATCATGGACTTGAACCAAATCACAGCTGACATCAAGAAAGCTGAGGCTCTCGCTGCTAGTGTCACACAAGTTTCTTCGAGTAATTAAATTAATTTGGCGTCTCTTTTTAATAAGGTTATTAAAAAGAGACATCAAAATTTCTGTGATGTGTATAATAATTATTTATATACATATATTGAAACTGAATTATACATAAATATATATTCAGTTTCAATTTGTTTTTACAAAAGGAATCTTAAAGCAAATGTTTGTCACCATGACAAAATGTTAGTTATCGAATCATTGTTTTATGAAAATGTTAGATATTATGTGAAAAATGTTGCAATCATTGTTATTGCCAATTAATGTTTTCAATGATTGCAATACTAGCTGTATAGAAGGAATTGAATGGTTCAGTTGAACTGGTTTATCGATACTATTTGTGTATCAAACCTCCATGTTTTAAGCTGGAGTACTTGCTGTGGTGACATCTAGTGACTAGATGTGTTATTACTCTGTTGTTGCACATTTCCCTATTGGTGTCTCAGGATTTTTTTTTACTAATTATGGCTGACAGAAAAGAAATTTCACTGGTTCTTTATCTTGAAGGTGTTTTTAATGGGTGCTCTTTTTATAAAATGTTGTCTTTAAAAAAGTATTGTCTAGATGAATCATACAAATTTATGCTGAAAAGTATAACGTTTTATCATGGATGGGACAAACACTTCATTCAAATGCTCAAGTGGCAATGAATATGTCTGTAGTGAAAATCTAGACGATTGTGAACACCTTAAAAAATGCACTTTATATGTCCATAATCCAGCAATATGTTCAGTTATGATCCGAATGAACGATAACAAATGTGGTTTCAACAAAATTAATTGAAATAATGATTTCTGACATTTACTTTGTCGATCCTGAAAGTTAGGTGTTGCGAAAATGAGAAAGGTATTTAATAATCATACTTGTCTAAAGCTATTCCAATTATTCCATTGGCTGTGCAAATAAGAATACATTCATGAAGACATACAAATATTCAAGGAATAATAACATATACTGTTACAAAACAAAAGTTATATGAACAATAGCAGCATGCCTTCCAACCATTTAAAATATGTAATGCAGAGTCAAAGCACACTTTAATAACCACATCATCAACAGTGACTTTCAAATAAAATAATGACAATTTGCCAAGTAAATAGATCTACCAATGTCTTGTAACATGTTTGAAAATTAATAGATAATCCCTTTAAAAAATACCTTTCTTTAATTTACTCGTACACCTAACTTTCAATGTTGATGACTGAACTGTGTATGATAGAAGTCTGTGATTGGCTTAAAAATGAAATAATGTTTGGGACATTTACGGGAAGATCCTGCACCAAAATAGGTTTTTTATTTAAAATTGTTGTGAGGGATATGTGATTTTTGCTATTTTTTGAATTTTCTTTTTCTCTACATGTTATTTATATAATAAAAGGTTTTTGTCACATCAGGTAAATTCAGCAACAAATACAGAAATGTCCCTTTTTATCGACCATTTAATCAGAATAATTGTTTGTTGTATTCCTTCTTCAAGATTCACGCACTGTTGCTAAACCTTTTACTGCAACAATAGATGTTTTGTACAAACTGTATATATTTCATATTTGAGAACTTGTTGTACATAAAATCAATAAAATTGTATAGATTTTTAATTTTAGGAATATGCATGTTTATTTGGTGTTTAATAAAATGTGAATTCAATACTTTATCTCGCAGTCATTGTACAGATGTCAGGATGATAGCTGTATTCTTCCCAGTTATCTCTTATGGTGCAACTAAGATCTTCAATATATCACATTTTTTTGGATTTTTTGCCATGGAATCTACACCACCCAGCCCTGAATTTGGACACACAAAAATGTGTTTCACATATCCATAAATTAATCAAATATAAAAAAGATTATAAGTTATTATTGAAAAATCGTATCTAGGTGCATGATCTTCCCTTAGCAAACGTGTACATAGCTACAACAGTGTTAATGAGTGTGTTTCTGGAAATATTCATGAATGTAAATTCACATTCTGTGTTTATACTCCAACATCTAACCACTGCAGCAACCAATTATGAAACACGCAATAATATTATTTTTCAGATAATTGTGATCAGTTTGGTGAAAGGTTTGTCATCAAATGAAGGGCGGCGTGACCGCAAAGTCGCTTTGTACATACTATCAAACCATTCAAGTTTAGTGTCAACTTCTTCAGCAGACTGTGTCAAGCAAAATGAATAAAGATTATGCAACTGTTTCTGTTTGTTTACCTTGTGACTAAATATTATTAAAGGTGGAAAGCCTTGTTGATTTAATATTAAATTAAATGTAAACATGATACAATGACTGTGACCTGCATTATGGTATGTCAAACACAACTATAATGACAAACCATTGGCCAAATTATTCCAGCTATGCTTTAACAAGGGAATTATGCTTAAGCAATGGAAAGTAGCCCATGTCATCTTAAGCAATGGAAGGTAGCCCATGTCATCTTAAGCAATGGAAGGTAGCCCATGTCATCTTAAGCAATGGAAGGTAGCCCATGTCATCTTACGCAATGGAAGGTAGCCCATGTCATCTTAAGCAATGGAAGGTAGCCCATGTCATCTTAAGCAATGGAAGGTAGCCCATGTCATCTGCCACAAAAAGAAAGACATGCATGACCCGAACAATTATCGACCATTATAGGCACAGTCTGATTTCAGACAAACAGTTTGGATTCAGAGCTGGCCACTCTACAGGTGATGCCTTAACGCTATAGCTAGAATGTCGTTCACGAAAAGCAAGAAGCTAGACTAATCTGCCTTGACATCAGAAGAGCATTCGATATAATAATTTTGCACAAAAGCTTGATGGCCAAACTGGAGTCCATAGGTAATTAGGGAAACTGGGAAAGCTGCTATCCTGACTAAATGACTACCTGAAAGACAAAGACAAAGTTCTGAAAGTTGCCATCAATGAAATATACCCTGGTGTCCAGGAGTCCATCAATGCTGGGGTTCCCCAAGGATCCATTCTACAACTTCTATTCATTATATTCATTGATGATTTGCCAGACAAAATACAAACACATGTCATCCTCTATGCAGATGACTCATCAGTCTATAGCACAGTCTAATGACTCTTAATGACCACCACCACAAGTGTCACACACCTACAGCACAAACTTGGCTGGCAGACAGAACAACGACGATTACAACACCAACTCACTTTCTTCTACAAAATTAAACATAACCTCTTATTTCTCTGCCAAGACATCTTATAGTCCCATGCACCCACACACGAAACAGTGATCCTGATAAATACATACAAATATAAATACGCATTAACACATATGCATACTCTTTCTATCCTAAAGTTGTACGAGCCTGGAATCTAGTCCCCACTGAAATAATAATGTGGAAAGGCTTATTATAATATGATTGTTGACACATCAGTTTGATATAAGTTTTACTCAGTTTGATATAAGTATTTTGCCAGTGGCAGTGCTGGGGTGTCAGTTCTGGGGTGTTAGATAAGGGCCAAGGTCCACCAGATTGATTGTATAAATGTTAATTGATTACTCTGGACTATTGCCTCATGAGAAACATGTGGTGTTAGTTAGTCTGTTTAAACTAGAAGGCGGGGAAAGTGAGATAATTATTGGCTAGTGAGTGTTTGGTCAGCCTGGCTTAGATGTTATATAGTGTTGTAGACAGGGAGAAAGACAGAGAAGTTGGAGTCAGACAGTGCTGAGGAGGGTTGCCCTCTCAGCCAAGGGCTGGGTAAGCTGGTGAGTTGCTGATAGGTGTTGTAAGCTTGGCTGGAACTGGTAGACTGTCAGAGTTTAATATTGATTGTTATAATAAAGATTAAGGTTGGTTAATACAGTGAAGTTTTATTTGTTAGTTCTTCTTTATATCGGTTACCCCCCCCCATCATAATATTTAGAGAGAGAGAATAATAAAGACCTCTACGACAATAAGACTCCCCTCCATTCACCCCTTCCAACAAGCTGTGAGCACTGTATATCTTTCCCCTCCAGCTCACCTCATTCGTCTATAAGGAGGATACCTGATTTTAATCCACTTTTTAATTGCACTATTTTTGTTCAAAATTTGTTATTTCCCACATTTATATTCACCTTTTTCATGTGCACCAAGCACCACACTCTTATGTTAGCCTCAGAAGGGGCTGTTTGGAGTAAACATACTGAAGACTGAAGACAGTCAATGTTAAAAAACTTGGGGCTACTAGGGCACGCTCACTTAAGGAAGATCTGCAGATTAAAACTTAGGCAGATAATTGGAATGTGATGTTTGCTGCAAACCAAATGCAAGAACCTAACTGTATCAAGACTGAAAGATGCAGAGACCAGCCACACCTCATTCACATTTATGAACACTATCTTGTCAGAAGTGGAAAAGGTGGCACTCATGGGCACCTCTATCTGGAAAAAATTTTCAAGGACACACTTAGTAGACGAGATGGCCAAGGATGAAGGAAAATGTCCTGGCCTCCTGAAAAATGTTTCACCAACTAGTTGAACCCAAACTAGCAGGCTATGATGTACAAGAGTATGGTGAGATCTAATATAGAATATGTCCCATCTATTTTGGATGCATCGCTAGGAAGACTTGATGCCACCTACGGTGCACTTGACACTATCACTAATTCAGGTGCACTTGAAATGTACACCAGGGCAGTTCGCGTGGCAGCGCACTGACACTAACTTATTTAGTTTAGTGTCCAGTGTGACATGTGTTCTGACTAGTCTAGTGTAGTGCCACTGACTCAGGTGCACTGATAATTATTCTGGAGAAGTGTCACTGGCCTTGTGCACCGATATTGACTCTAATGCTCCAGCAGATGGCGACAGCAGTTATTTACGTTACAACAAACCTCACCAGGGGAATCACTTACCGGAAGCGAGCGTGTCCAATGAAAACAAAACGCCATTGTTGGGAACGTTGTGTGATCGATGACATATTAGCGGTAACGGATTCTGGAATAAACGCGGGCATCTCTGGGAATTCACAGCACTTTTGTTTATATTGTTTAACAGGTGAGTTCAAACAATCCGACACGTTAAAAGTAAAACGGTAAAGTTTAGCAGCGTTAATATATTTAAAAACAAAATTGACGAGACGAACTCACGAAGTCTCAATATTCACATAAAACTGGCGTAACAGTTATTACAATATTGAAAATAGTCACATTTAGAAGACCGGCGTCGAATTCTACGGTTAGTTTTATAAAATAAACTTCGGCAAGTTAGCAGTGTATTTATCTGACTATTATAAAGGCTAGACTACGTTAAAAATGCATAAATATTGCAGGAGCCTTACTTAGTTTTAGACATAGTATTGTACGTGTATCATCTTAGACTTAGTGATAATTCCGATTTGTATTTGCCACATCATCATTACCAAGATTGGCCTTTATCTTATGCCTTTTCTGTCTTTTAAATGTAAATTAAATGTACTATAATAATATTAATGTAATAATATTACAAGGAATAATGGCAGTCCCTATATTCCCCATTAAAATCTGTAAAATTTCATATGGTAAATTTATAACATTTTGACAATGTTACAATATCTTACCTTGACTTAATACTTATATTTTGTTATCCTATGAGAAACTCTAGTGATACGTTTTTGAAGTATAGAAGTAGTTCCCATGTTATCAGTATTTATGCTGGTTTTCCATTCTGTAGTGTCATCATGGTCAACCTATCATTATCGTTGGTTCAAGTTTCTATTATTTTTTTTATTTAGTGCTTAACTGTCATCGTTAACAACAACAGTATAGGGTAAAGGTAGAGGTACATTCTTATATAGCATATTATCCAGTCCTTCAGCCTGTGCAAAGCACTTTTCACTTCACCCCCAGGCAGACCTGTTCATTCCAATGCCATCTCGACTTCGCTGAGAAGCATTCAGCCATGCTGCAATTACTGCGTGTAGACCATTCATTCATTTATCCACTGTCTGTTGCTAGGTATTCATCTATACAACTGTGGCAATGTGGGGTGAAACAAATTGCCAAAGCTTTGAAATGGCAGCAAAAGGATTTGAACCTGGGTTCTCTCAACTGAGACGCCGATGTTCTAACCGCTGCGCTACCGCGCTCCATACTAAGGCATACTGTACGGTTTTATAGAATAGTTTTAGTTGTTGTTGGTGATACTGTTATTATTATTATGCAGGAGTGGTGACGTGACAGAAGAGGACGACAATGTTGCGTGTACGCAGTGGTCGCGGCGGGACGGAGGAGGAGCCTAGTGAGGATTATATCCTTGAGGGAGAATATGAAAAGTTGAAGCGCAGTTACCGCGTCATGCAGAATGACTACCATCGTTACAAGGAGGACTGTCAGCACATGCTCAAGAAACAAAAGTACGTGATGTCAGATACATGGCAACTAACGTTTGTGTCGTTGCAAAAATCTGTTTTTGTCGATTGAAATGGACATTTGTGTAATTTTAGATATTATTGATTTTTGGTGCATCAGTTAGCATTACTGATACTGATGGAGGAGCCTGTTGTTGTGTGTCGTTATGTAATCCTTGCATTGCAATATGAGCGAGCATCTTATTGCCATGTCACAGTTACCTGTTGAACATGCTGGGTGAGGAGAAGGACGCAGTTGAGACGGACCTGAAGAACATGGCGCAGGCGATCGTGAAGCGACGAGACGAGATGAACGTGCAATCTCTGCAGGAGCTGTGTGAGGAGCACAACGACTCGGCCAAGGAAATCTCAGAAGAGATGCAGAACCTGCAGCGTATTGAGGCCCAGGTGAGTCATGGAGGAGATGCAGAACCTGCAGCGTATTGAGGTCCAGGTGAGTCATGGAGGAGATGCTGAACCTGCAGCATATTGAGGCCCAAGTGAATCATGTAGGAGATACAGAACCTGCAGTGTATTGAGGCCCAAGTGAGTCATGTAGGAGATGCAGAACCTGCAGCGTATAGAGGCCCAGGTGAGTCATGGATGAGATGCTGAACCTGCAGCATATTGAGGCCCAGTGAGGCCCAGGTGAGTCATGGAGGAGACACAGAACCTGCAGCATACTGAGGCCCAGGTGAGTCATGGAGGAGACACAGAACCTGCAGCATACTGAGGCCCAGTTGGGTCGCGGAGGAGATACAGAACCTGCAGCATACTGAGGCCCAGGTGAGTCATGGAGGAGATACAGAACCTGCAGTGTATTGAGGTCCAAGTGAGCCACCACCAGCCGATGGCAAATTAATAATAGTAATAATAATAAAACTTTTATCGGAACTCGAACCAGAATTGTTAAGCATGATATCATGAACAGAGACATGCAAAGATCAGACTGCTGGGCCACTGAGGGTTTAGGGTGTAAATGAAATTTTTTTTCTTTATATTTTTGTAGAAAGTAGCTATAATTTCAGATGATTTTAAGGTGATGAAACATTACTTTGCATTTTTGTTGGAGCAAAATATTGCAGGTACATGGAGGAGATTACAAACAATTATGTGTAATGTCCAAAAGAAACACGAATGCCCTGAACATTTTATCAGCAATGACAAATTCATTGAAACTAAGAAAAATATTGCCAGCATGTTTAATACATTCTTTACAAATGTAGGTCCAGACCAAACCTAAAAGTATTACAGCTCCAGTTCGTTCATCTGTATTTGATTACTTACAAAACAGAAATGACAACTGCATGTTTTTGTCATCAGTTGATGAAAAAGAAGTTCATAAACCATAAGGTAGTTGATAGCTGCAAAAACAAAAGCGTAACTGATGCAGATGGTTTTAATTTTTGTAGTTCAACTTTCAAAATTTTGGTCTTCCCAGACAAACTAAAAATTGCTCAAAAATAATCTCCATATTTAAGGCTGGAAACAAAGAAAACTGTACAAACTGTAGACCAATCTCATTACTGCCACAACTTTCTTAAATATCAGAAACACTTTTTAATACTCGACTAAGAGCATTTGTTGACAAATATCAGGTCATTAGTCCTGGTGAGTATGTGTTTTGTGAAAATATGTCTACCTCTTATGCCTTAATTGGTTTGTTAATTAAATAACTGCATCTCTAGATAGCAAAATGCATACAATGGGTGTTTTCATTGACTTAGAAAAGCTTTTGAAAAGTTGATCATCATTTTCTTTGTGAAAAAGGTGTGGCATATAATTGGATAAGAAGTTATTTATCAAATAGATCAGAGTGGGGCGCGATGGCATACCGGTTAGAAGGCCGGACTCTCAGTCGAGAGAATCCGGTTTCAAATCCCACTGCAGTCGCTTCGAACCTTTGGCAAGTTTGATCAACCCACATTGCCACAGTTCACTCAGCTGTATACAGACAGTGGTGGAAATGTGAATGAATAGTCTTTGCGCAATTGCAGCGTGGCTGAAAGCTTCCCAGAGAATTTGAGATGGCCTTGGAATGAACAGGTTGTTACTACAAATATTAGAGCAATGACTCTTTCTGTATATGGCATAAGTCTCTGGAATACCCTAGATGCTGAGCATTAAAACATTAAAACAGTAAGGTCATTCAAACACAGGTATAAGAAAGCAATCATAAGTGAATACATATAACTACTTTGTGTAACATAATCTAGTTACTATTGCTACCGGTAGTTCTGAACTAATAGAATATATAAAATTTCAATATTTTTTTATTCATCATGTTTATTGACTGTTTAAATAATACTACTCTGTTCCTTATAAATCTAGGCATTTGAATCATATGTGAGTCAGTATTTTCTAATTGCATGCATTTTTTTAAATTACTCAAATGTTATTAGATGAATAGCTATGTAGGGGATACATTATGTACAAGTTTTTATAATTTATTGTGTATTCCTTTCAATCATCTCTCTATATCATTGAAGAAGAGAATCTTGTCAAGGCTATTGCAGCCATTACTATGTTTGTTTGAATATAATTTATTGAATTGAATGTGGAATTCGTTAAAAAATTTAGGCAAGCTACAGAGAAAGAAATGTAAAATTGAAATTCCTACTCACTCATGCATACATCAGTAACAGATTTGTGAATATTTGACATGCGACTATTGCACTGGTGCTGCTGAAAAATAACATGTCATTGTTATAATTAACTAACACTGTATTTGCGTTAGTGCAAGCTGAACAACAATATTGTAGGCGTGGCCATATAGCCGAATCTTCCACATTTTGCCCGGATGCATTTTGCAAGTAGCAGATCATTGTGTAGCGCAGTTGTCGTTGTAGTGCAGGAGATGTAGTCAGAACCACAAACAGTGTGCTGTTGACCATGACAAAACGTTTAGTTAAAGATTTGTCAGAAGTTTATGTAAATACCATCCGGTCTTCAGTTGAATGATTCCTTGCTTTCTGTTGCTTTGTAGATCACTGATGTCGAGAAGCAGATTGCAGCGGAGAACAAGAAGATGGGCGGCTACTACCGACTGATGGCAGACAACACACGCATGCAGACTCAGGCAGTCATCTTTGAGAACAGACTGCAGAAGGTTGGCACTGCACGGCAGTATTCGTCGTCCACAGTAGTTGACAATGCATATTTAAAATACAACTCTCCCACAGCACTCGACATGACATACATAAGCATGTCACTCATGCATAACTTCTTCAGCTTGCCTATCCTGTACAGGATATCGCTGCCCAAATCCTTTTGTAAAACCAATGTCTACCTTCAGCTGTCGTGGCTTGATTCTGTTTCTTCCCCTGCCAGTATTCCATCTCAGAACAGTTGGTATTTCCCACTAACATACGACTCATCCACATTACTCTGCATTACATGATGTAGTACTCCACTTAAATGCAGCACAAATACGCCCTAAAATACAACCCATCCACAGCACCTCAGTGGACAACTCATCCCTAACAATCAACAACACAAGCGTTATGGTACAACTCATCCCGAACCATCAAAGACAATTGTCCTACAGTACAACTCATCCCGAACAAACAAAACCACAAGCACCTATGGCACAACTCATCGAGAACAATCGACATCACAAGCCCTACGGTACAACTCATCGAGAACAATCGACATCACAAGCCCTACGGTACAACTCATCGAGAACAATCGAGATCACAAGCCCTACGGTACAACTCATCCTGAACAATCAAAATCATAAGCCCTGCAGTACAACTCATCCCGAACAATCAACATTGCCAGCCCTACGGTACAACTCATCCCAAACAATCAACATCACAAGCCCTACGGTACAACTCATCCCAAACAATCAAAATCACAAGCCCTACGGTACAACTCATCCCAAGCAATCAGAATCATAAGCCCTGCAGTACAACTCATCCTAAACAATCAGAATCACAAGCGCTGCAGTACAACTCATTCCAAACAATTGACATCACAAGCCCTATGGTACAACTCAACGAGAACAATCGACTTCACAAGCCCTACAGTACAACTCATCGAAAGCAATCAACATCACGAGCCCTGCAGTATAACTCGTCCAAAACAATCAACATCACAAGCCCTACAGTACAAGTCATCCCAAACAATCAACAACACTCATTCTACAATACAGCTCACCTGCTTGTTCGCTAACAGGCGATTGTGCAGTTCAATACGCAACTGACGTTGAATCGGAAACTACGCGATGAAATTGACCATCTACGCAACGAGCGTGCCCTCTATGGGGGCCTGTACAGAAGACTTTCAAAGGAGCTTCAGCAAGCCAAGGAGGAACTGACGGATACCATTGAGATATCAACACAGGCATTCGAACAGAGGTAGGCATTGCATATCAGGAGGATCTGTTTCCTAGTATTTTAGTCATAATCCCAGTAGCTTCTGAAGCAACTGTACACACAGAAACTAAAATCACTGCCCTAATAAATGAAGGCATTATGTCGAGACCACATAACACATGAAATTAAAATTCTCATTGACATTAAAAAGTTTAGGGGTTACACCCAGTGACTGGGAATTTAAAACTGTTGAATGAAGGTTGCAGAACTCTGTTTTTGCGAGAATGTTTCCAATTCATCATAACCAGCCATGACTGTTTTCTGTAAGATTATAGTTTCCCCCAGCAAGTAAGATGCAATAACAGTTGCTGTTCCTATCGTACAATGTAATTAACATTAAAAAGCCTGTTGAAATGCATATTCTGGTCATGGAAAAACTGGTTGTCATTGTTTAATTTTTCACGTGATCGCGGTTTAAAGGTGACATTTAAAAGATGGACGTGGACATGATGAGGTTGCGAAAGAGCAAAAGGGTATCAATGACGAATGGAGACCAAATATATAAATGTTTTCTTCAAACTAAAAGTGGGTAGTAGAACTAGAGGGCACAAAGTAGCATTGATAGGTTAAAGAACAGTGTAGATTGGATGTGAGAAAGTACTAATCTTCCCAGAAGGCGTTAAATGAATGGAACAAATTATCTACTGATTGTGTTAATGCTAGCAGTGGGAATACCTATGTTTAAAAATAAAATTGAAAGATATCTAATAAGGGTGGACAAAGCATAAATGAACAAGTTTTGTACTCCCGATAAGCCAATCCCTTCTTTGTTAACGTGTCATCTGGATCTGATCACTGTGGGTGGTAATACTGCTCAATCCTGTTCAACATGTTGTAGGGATGAGGCGCACAACAAGATGGCGGCGCTGAAGGAGCGACGGGAGAAGGATATGCAGATGCACAACTCGGAGATGAAGGACCTGCTGCGCATGATCAGTCACGATGAGAAGATCAAGGAGTTCATTCAGATCAAGAGTAACGAGCGCTTAGAGTACAAGCAGGAGAAGGCACGCAGGATCAAACTGCGATGTAGGCCTCCACTTTGTCCAGTCATACCCCCGGGGGGGAGGGGTATGACAGGGCGCTCAAAATGTTGCCAGTATGCCATCCTTGAGAATTTATCTAACTGACCCTACCCCAGGGAATAGGCAACCGACGACATACACAAAATATCACTTCCCTTCTCCTTTCTTCTTTCCCCGTATCTTGTCTATAACGTTCCTCATTCTGCAGTAGAGGAATACTTACCCAGTCATTCTGTATCAAGTATCTCTCTTTTATCAGTTTTATTCGTTAACTCATTAACTTTTGAAACACCTCCACGTCATCATTTTATGTCCGAAACAGCAGAACAAATAGCACCGCTTTAGTCTGTCTTCTAGAAAATTGTATTGTTGACTGCAAACCATTTGAGGCTAATGATCATTGTTGACCCTGTGTAAGACTTTGCAATTGACGACGTTAGCCACCTCCGAGAGCAGGTAGCGTTATCCCACTTCTGACACCATTTAACACTACTCCACTTATGACATCACTTAACACTATTCCACTTCTGACACCATTTAACATTGTCACACTTATGACATCATTTAGCGTTATACCTGCACATCCTTTGTCACTTCAAGTACATGCATAAATACAAATATCGTAGATGACCAAACAATTTAATTTCAAAACTCAGTAATCATGTATATTATTTACTAAAAACTCTACTATAGACTAACTTACTATAAACAACACCCACTACTATGCTAACATCTTTTTTACTCTGTGGCACTGTACTTGGGTCCAAATGTTGCTACTAAGCAGCCAGTCCAAATACACCTGCCAGATGGGGTATCTCGTGACATGTAACCTGAGGTGGACTTACCAGTGGTGACCTTTACCCACCAGTCGTTGAACCGCAACTGATGGGTTTACGCGCAGCTTAGACAGTTCAACATACCATCTCGAGTTTGCTTGCTATCTGCTTTGTTCCTCTCTATAGTCACGACGACATCTTTCCTTATTCAAAACGGCTGTTTTTGCACCCACGTGGTCTCACCAAAAGCAACTGAAGGTCTGTATTATTAACGTTGGGCTTAGAATTCACATGGAACGCATAATCATTAATATAAATATCCTGGATCTGTCCCTAGACATTCACAAACCAGACTTTTTGAATGGGTCCGTCAGTAACATTACGAAGCACAGCATAGAACGAACACGTTGTCCGTTTGTCAGTACTGGGAAAAGACTTAGTCGCACATGTTTCTAACAGATGAGAAGCGCGGCCCAGCAGCGGACAGGATACTGCTGGACACTTATGACGCTGCCTTCACAAATATCTGCACCGTAACTCA
This sequence comes from Lamellibrachia columna, assembly GCA_963662155.1. Taxonomy (NCBI): domain Eukaryota; kingdom Metazoa; phylum Annelida; class Polychaeta; order Sabellida; family Siboglinidae; genus Lamellibrachia; species Lamellibrachia columna. Next base: position 47,529,578 of record OY759269.1, on the reverse strand, counting down.
GGAGGATAGCATTGACGTCATCATCGACAATTTCCTACAGGTTAGCAAGATGTGTTAGTGTGGCTGATTGCTTAGAAAATATACCGAGATCAACTTGATGCTGATGTGCGTGTCTACTTGTTCAATTGACTGTTTGTTGTTTTGAAGGGATTGTATTTGGTTTTAAAATGGCATTTGGTTGTCTACCTGTTTATCACATAACGTGTACTTATGTTCATTCCTGATTAGTAAGTAATTCGTATATGGTATAAAAGTAGCGTATGATATCTATTGTACTGTTACTGCTTACTGAAAATAGCCAGGGACATACGCCATCATTGGTGCAAGCAACCCATGCCTTACTTGGCCTGATTTTTTTTCATAAGAACTTATAGGGACTAAGCACTTATTTTGTATAGTTGATTTAGCTCACATGCAACATTTAGCAGCTGTTCTGTGTCGAACTGTCCACGTGTAGACGTGTTGACGAATACAGAATAGTTGGCTTTCTACTGTCTCGCAAGACAATGGCGGTGGTCAATACTGTGTTGTGAATCGCCTGGTGTCTCTCAAGAGCCCCCTCTGGCAGTCTCTGTCCCACCCTGCTGCAGGAGAAGGCAGTGGGCTGAGAAGATGCAGGATTTAAAGAGCTCTATTGTCTGTGGTCCCTCTTCTCAGCCAGATGTGTGGTTCGTTTCTCCCATTCTGATTCTGAACAGTCTGCATCAACCGACGGAGACCGTCTCCCACCTGTTTGTGTCAATGCCCGCCGTCTTCATGCCAGGCTTGCAGGTTTCTGTAGAAGATGTGTGGACGGCCAATAAGCCACGATCAAATGACACGAATACACAGCATGTGAGTAGTATCTGAAACGTACTATTCAAGTGTTTTGTATGGCTGGCTGCAGAAGGAAGAGGAGAACTTTGCGCTGTACAACTACGCCAACGAGCTGAGTAGTGAGTCGGACGAACTACAGGCGGAGATCCGCATGTTGCGAGACAACATCGACGAGATGAGTGAAAGGGAGGTGCATGAGAACAAGAATTGGGAGGAGACGATGCATTCAGTCGAGGTGAGTTCAGGAGCCATTAATTGGAGACATATCACTAATTTACTTCCGAGTGCATGATATTTGAAAGATATTTGCTACTTATATTAGCACTGATTATATTCGTGAACATGCTCATCATGTTGGTGGAAAACAACGACGAAGTAACGATTTTCTTTCGAAGGTAGCCGAACGTTGATGTAAGTACATCTCAATAGTTGTGATTAGAAGGAAATCGTTACTTCAGCACTCATTATACGTTACGTAATGTTTTGTAGCCACGACCCACGTTTATCTATTACATATTGTTGACGTGTTTAATGTAGTTCGGCGTAATCGCAATGACATTGAAGTGTCTGTGCCTGTAGACAAATTTCCAAGGCACGCATCGCGAGTTGATGGAGAGTGATCAACGTCTGTCTGACATCAACGCCACCCTCGAAAAGTTGTGCACGCATGTACGTATCACCTTCAGTTATCACAACTTTATTAGATGTTTATCAGATGTTTAGGTGCTAAATTCGCCGTACAATATGTCGAGTCTTAGCATGTTTGTGGTGTTGATTCTGCCGTTGTTATAGCGACGTAGTAATCTTGTTGTAACACTGATTCTGTAGCAATGCTGATGTTGTCGTCCTTATATCGCCGTAGTAATCCTGTAGCAATGCTGATTGTGTCATCCTTATATCGACGCAGTAGTCCTGTAGCAATGCTGATTTTGTCATCCTTTTATCGACGTAGTAGTCCTATAGCAATGCTGATATTGTCGTCCTTATATCGACGTAGTAGTCCTGTAGCAATGCTGATGTTGTCGTCCTTATATCGACGTAGTAGTCCTGTAGCAATGCTGATTGTGTCATCCTTATATCGCCGTAGTAATCATGTAGCAATGCTGATTGTGTCATCCTTATATCGACGTAGTAGTCCTGTAGCAATGCTGATGTTGTCGCCCTTATATCGACGTAGTAGTCCTGTAGCAATGCCGATGTTGTCGTCCTTATATCGACGTAGTAGTCCTGTAGCAATGCTGATGTCGTCCTTATATCGACGTAGTAGTCCTGTGGCAATGCTGATTGTGTAGTACTTATATCGACGTAGTAGTCCTGTAGCAATGCTGATTGTGTCGTACTTATATCGACGTAGTAGTCCTGTAGCAATGCTGATTGTGTCATCCTTATATAGACGTAGTAGTCATGTGGCAATGCTGATTGTGTCGTACTTATATCGACGTAGTAGTCCTGTAGCAATGCTGATTGTGTCATCCTTGTATAGACGTAGTAGTCCTGTGGCAATGCTGATTGTGTCGTACTTATATAGACGTAGTAGTCCTGTAGCAATGCTGATTGTGTCATCCTTATATAGACGTAGTAGTCCTGTGGCAATGCTGATTGTGTCGTACTTATATCGACGTAGTAGTCTTGTAACAATGCTGATTGTGTCGTACTTATATCGACGTAGTAGTCCTGTAACAATGCTGATTGTGTTGTCCTTATATTGACGTAGTAGTCCTGTAGCAATGCTGATTGTGTCGTACTTATATCGACGTAGTAGTCCTGTAGCAATGCTGATTGTGTCGTACTTATATCGACGTAGTAGTCTTGTAACAATGCTGATTGTGTCGTACTTATATTGACGTAGTAGTCCTGTAGCAATGCTGATTGTGTCGTACTTATATTGACGTAGTAGTCATGTGGCAATGCTGATTGTGTCGTACTTATATCGACGTAGTAGTCTTGTAACAATGCTGATTGTGTCGTACTTATATAGACGTAGTAGTCTTGTAACAATGCTGATTGTGTCGTACTTATATAGACGTAGTAGTCTTGTAACAATGCTGATTGTGTCGTACTTATATAGACGTAGTAGTCTTGTAACAATGCTGATTGTGTCGTACTTATATCGACGTAGTAGTCCTGTAACAATGCTGATTGTGTTGTCCTTATATTGACGTAGTAGTCCTGTGGCAATGCTGATTGTGTCGTACTTATATCGACGTAATAGTCTTGTAACAATGCTGAATTTGTCGTACTTATATCGACGTAGTAGTCCTGTAACAATGCTGATTGTGTTGTCCTTATATTGACGTAGTAGTCCTGTAACAATGCTGATTTTGTCGTACTTATATCGACGTAGTAGTCCTGTAACAATGCTGATTGTGTTGTCCTTATATTGACGTAGTAGTCCTGTAGCAATGCTGATTGTGTCGTACTTATATCGACGTAGTAGTCCTGTAGCAATGCTGATTGTGTTGTCCTTATATTGACGTAGTAGTCCTGTAACAATGCTGATTGTGTCGTACTTATATTGACGTAGTAGTCCTGTAACAATGCTGATTGTGTCGTACTTATATCGACGTAGTAGTCCTGTAGCAATGCTGATTGTGTCGTACTTATATCGACGTAGTAGTCTTGTAACAATGCTGATTGTGTCGTACTTATATAGACGTAGTAGTCTTGTAACAGTGCTGATTCTGTCACCCTCATGCTGTGTGGTAGTCTAGTAGCAACGCTGATTATCTCGTCGTTATTGTGAAGTAGTAATCAAGTAGCAACAGTAATTATGTCGTCCTTGTTGTGACGTAGTAATCTTGTAGCAATACTAATTGTGTCGTCCGTCCTTATAGCGGCGAGGTAGTCTTGTACCAACGCTGATTCTATCGTCGTTACGGTAACGTAATCATGTACTAATGCTGATTCGGGTTCCTTATAGCGACGTAGTAGTCTTTCGAGCTTATTACAGTGTAGCATGGGTGTATCTGTATAATTCGGGACTAGTGTACTGTTCTTGATGTTGTAGTCCTTTATCAATGGGGGTTGATTGGCAAAGATATTAGTCGGTTGTCGGTTGACAGGTGACTGAGATCTTTGACAAGATTGGCTGTGACGTGACACCAATCAAGTCACAGCTGGGTGGTGAAAGGGGCATCTCTCATAATAACGTTACCCTCTACCTCGCTCACATTGAAACACGAGCCATGGAACTACTCAAGAGCATGTACTACCTCAAGATGCGGGTGAGTTTAACAAGATTTAACAAGATTGTCATCGAAGACAAAAGGCCCACATGGCAAGTGGACCAAGAAGCCATTTGTTTATGGAGGGTCCGACAATGTTTCATGTGTGTGTAACCCGCCCTTCTGAGATAGTTGTCAGTTTTATTTTTAAACAAATTCACGCTGCTAGCATTTACACAATCTGTTGATAATATGTTCCATCTATTTATTGTCCTCTGTGAGAACGAGTACTTTCTGATATCCAATCTACACTGATCCTTTACTAATGTTACTTCATGTCCTCTAGTTCTACTGTCTTTCTTAAGCGAGACATTTTTGTAGAAATATGTCTATTTTTCTTAAGCGAGAAAGACATATTTCTACCAATATTTTCATACCCATTAAATATCTTAAAAAGCTTCAGTTTGGTCTCCTCTTAACCTCCTTGTCTCTAGGGTTGTTATGTCACATTCTTTTGGGCGTTCTTCATAGTTAAGGTCTCTCAGTTCTGGAATAATTTTAGTTGTATGTGAGGCATCCTTCGACATTCTTCTGGGGCAGTTTTGGTTACTATGAGCTGTGTGATTTTGAATTTCGGGTTCTGAAAACATTTATCTAAATAATGAGTGAACACATTCTTATGCAAGTAAAGCAAAGACAACATACACTCCCAGTAAGTGACGTGTAACTGAACACATACACGTCATTTACAAATAAAACAAATGTAAACATGTATGTAAACAAAACATGGGTAATGTGCAGCCAATATATATATGTTATATGCAGACAAAACAAGCGTCATGTGCAGTCAAAACAAGCACTATGTGCAGAAAATACACGTTATGTTAAAAAAAGCAAGCCTCATGTTCAGACATAACAAGCGTTATATGCATAAACAAATATGCGTAATGTGCAGACAACGCAAGCGTTATGTGCAGATCAAACACATTGTTTGCAGACAAAATAAGTTCTATATGAAGACAAACGAATGAAAGAGTTTCACCAGGAAGAATTAGCATTATATCCATTATATCCAGGCTAATCAAGCATCAGACAATCATATATAACTGGCGTTGGTGTCTTGGCGTGTACAACCAATAACGCATGACGTGTTTGTAGAAAAGTATCATGGAAGGGGAGCTGCCTCCTAAGCTGGACATTGGTCAGCTGGAACCGACGCTGAAGATGATCCCCGTTGTCGTCCCGCCAACCTCTTTGTGAGTGCTCTCATCAAATCATTATCTATTTATTTATATGTCTTACATTTACTGTCTTAGTTATGAATACCCCTGTACATCTCTTTTAATTATATTTCTAGAAATAATGTAGATCACTTTGTGAATATGGCGCTATACAAATTATGTATTTTGTTATTATAAGTCTACCTCTTGCATCATCTTTGTGTAAACTGACATATTTTTTTATCGTTTTGTTTTTACTTGCAAATTTTGTAGTCACGTTCGTTTCCAGTTTGCCTACAGCATTTTTAAAGTATCTTTCCTTCATCCATTTCCCATCAAAAAAGGGACAGTCCTCTCAACTTTCCAATATATTTTGTACGTCAGTTCTTTAATCAATCAAAATTGCTATCTCTAAAAATAACCCAGACAACTCAGTCTCACTCCTTTTTGAACGCTGAGTCAAAATCTGGTTTGTATTGTGTACTACTTTGCTAATACGACTAACCTTTGCGTGTATTATTATCATTACTGTGTTGTTTGTTTGTTTGTTTGTTTGTTTGTTTGTTTGTTTGTTTGTTTGTTTGATTGTTTGATTGTTTGTTTGTTTGTTTGTTATATACTTTCATGGTTGTAGTAGATAGTTTATATGTCTACGTGCACTGTCTAAAATTGCCACCACTCCCACAATCACCACCACCACAACTACCATCACCATCACCACCACCATCACCAGCATCACCACCACAACCATTATCATCACCTTCTTCGTCTTCATCATGATCATCATTTGCTGATTATTTCAAATGGACGCTGACTGTTGTCTGATCATATGACTGGCAGTGAGGATGACACACTTGAAGATGATGATGACGTCACTCCAATGGCAGAAACTGAGCTGCGATCCCGGGTTGAAGCTATGTTGGAGCGCAACCCGAACATGGGCGTCCTATTGGACGATCCGTCGGCTATTCCGAGCAGCATCAAGAAAACACAGAAGGCAAACAAGAAGACGCCGAAGTAGGCGCCATCGCACCGGCAGCTGCATGCCTCGGCTCATATGCCAATATCTAATGTGGATTTTATTTTCTCTGTCCATTTTTCTTCCACTCCCCAAACGTAGGAAAGATGTATAATTGTTTAGATGAATATAAACGTTCCATTGTAGTGGCATCGTATGTGGAGTTACGACACAGCTAGAGCCATCTGCGGGTTAGTTCCACGAACACCGTTGTATCTCACCCCACATCTAGGCAAACGCAATTTCGAGTGTTTTACACAGAAGCTGTTGCCCAGCTCGTGTGCAGAATAACATACGAATGTTGTAGATCGCTTGATGCGGTGTGTGTACACAGGATGTTCATAGAAACCTTATAACAATAACGTCGTCCTATATAGTTCTGGTATCCGCCTAGACAAGGCGCTGCTGGTGCGTACTTCATCATCAGAGCAAGGTTTTGGTAGCAGCTAATGCAGTGCTCGTATGTTTTTTGTTTATATTGGGACCATTGGCTCCGTGAGTCAACGATGTTTTTTTTTTCATTTCCATGCGGGAGATCGTTTACTTATGTTAGTACGTCGTTGTTCTAAGAAGGAAAGGCGTAAGTTACATGGCTGTCAGGGGTCGTTCGTGTGATATTTGGGTCGATGTGGCGAAGTTACTCGGATTGCGTCAAGGTGTATTGTACGATCGGCTGAAATTGAGTCCACATAACAATGTGTTATTTGATTGTAATCAGCATGTTCTGTGTGGGCACGCTATTAGGCGTAACCACTGTTACGCACGTTCCCATTCTGAGACATGTGTATTATGTAGCTGACAGTCTCTCCATTATTCATGCGCACATCACTTTCATACCTAATCCAACTACTCAGAGAGAACATCAACATGATCACACATCAACATGATCACACAGTGTTTCCAAAATTTCAAGAAATATTTCTGCATTTTTACCTGTAATACCTGTGACCATATTCGATCACCATAACATGGGCTTTTAGGCTCGTTTCATGCACCTGAATGCACTTTACTGGTGCTAAATAACTGTGAATACAGCGATTTAACCTTGTTTTATGTCATCACCTGTTATTTTCAATGAATGTTTGACAATGTTATGTCGAGTTGGCCGTTGTAGTATATTCTAAACATTACGGTAGTGATTTCAACATTCGTTCAAAACACTACAGTGAGTGGCCAAGTTTACGTTGTTAGCTGCACAGTATGCCATTAATGAAAATCACTGGTGATAATAATCATAGTTATGCTAAGATTATATTGACATAATCGTTTAACGAAAACATTCTAGCATGCTGATATGTGAATTATTCACAAATAAATAGCGATAATGCATATTTATTCATGTACGTGGTTTCAACAGTAATATATTGATCCTAATCTGAAATCTATTAACTATCAATCTTTCGCTTGAAGCATATATAAAATACATTTTCTTCGTGAAAGAGTGATATATTATGAGTAAGTGTTTTGAACGTACGTTCAGAACACTACGGTAATGTTGTGAACGTACGTACGTTTTGAACGCGGGTAGTGTTTTGAAAGTCCTACACTGGGCAGAATGTGTGTGGTCAGTTAACAAAACCTATATGTATGAAAGGTGTTAGAGTGTACGTGATGCGTGTTTATCCGCGGTTACTAAAGCCTGGTACTTGTAAACAAACACATCGGATAATATAATGAATACTGCTTCGTGACAAAAGGAAATAGGCCTAATGCTATATCTTGATATTAATAGGATGTAGAAGAGACATGCAATAATGCGATTTGTACAATGATTTCCTCACACAGCTGGCTGAAGACTGAGTCTCATTTCGACACTGGATTTCTAGGCGCTCGCACCAAGTCGCATAGTAGCACCAGTTTCGTTGATACGCCTCCTAAATAGCCAGCTATTTGTGAAATATGTTTTCCAACCTGTAATGTGTCATTCGTCCGTCTTCCTCAATCAACCATGCTTATTCGGGCAACACTTGGGCAACCCAAATGCGTCTTGCGAGCGCCATATGAATTAACGCTATGTCAGCAACCAACAGTACAACCATCATGGTTCAATGACGATGACGAAGACGATACTTTTTCAGCTTATTAAGTTGATGTGTTTTACATACCACATATGTCATTGACACACCAAACATTAGATAAATAAAAGTAAGTAAAATCACATTATAAGCATAATTAATGATGTCTTTTCCCGTTGGACATACAAACTCGGGTAGTTCAGGACGTTCGTCCGAATAGGCAGTTGGTCTGGTAGTCGGTTTGACACAGCCTAGCTGTTATCATTGAGTTGTAATATAGTTAAAATATGGGGTCGGTTTTATGGTAAATTCAGTGGCAGTAGCTAGTGCTAACGAATATTGCACGGATACGATACACACCTTTTAGTAGCATAATACTGAGGTATTGATAGCACCTTCGTCATATTTTCTGATTGCATTGTATAACTGAGTTTGTCACTAGCATGAATAGATGGTGTAAAATTAATGTTTGTATCGCACCAGTGAGTGTTGTAAATTACTTAACGTGTATTGCGTGAATAGCACTGAGCCGACAATGTGATGTTGGCGTAACGCTGGCCTCTGCTCATTCCACAGCCTGTTTCAGAGAGCACCCATCATATCATCGATTGTAAGTTGTAGACAATCGTTCACGCGCGTACACTGCATGTCTGCATCTCTTTCTTACTGCCTTCTCTATCTCTTCCTCTCTCTGTATCTCCCTGTCTTTCCATCCTATATCTACCTTTCCCTCCGTACCACCACCATTCGGTACCATCTCTGACGCGTTTAGAAAGGAACGCTTTCAACATGTGAACACTTATCACAACCTTTGTTGTACAATTGTAATATAATGTGGACGTCCTGTTACCTACCATCACAACTACTTAACGGATTGTATTTGTCTAACCCTCTGTATATACTCCATGTAAAAATGCGTATTCACCATAGCCTCTTTTTTACATTACTACTACGTACATTTGGTCTTATTTACGCCATCATTTTTTTTTATTACAACTGATAATTTTAAAACCTTAACACTTGTAACGGATGTTATTCGAAATTTACAAAGGTATCCTTGTCATGTGCTGCACAAATCCTTATCCATACAACATTAGCCTACACTCCGCAAAAGTGACAATATGGACCTTATCTTTATAAAGGCACATGTCTCTGCTTGAATATTTAACCGTCGACACATATACAAATGCATTTGTTATACTCGATTGTATCTCGATTCCATAACTCACTAGGCAGAAATTCCAAATACGACGTAAATGCCAGTATTGTTGAATTGCATTGATAATAATTGCTTACCTGTGTGTAATGTCAATGCTGAAATAGTTTTCATATTATTTACTTTGCGACCAATAAAGCCTTAAATAACTGTGTGGTCCAAACAGTTTCGATACACTAGTGGTTTGCTGAATACGCATTTTCCATTCTTGCCGTTATGTTTGCGACTGTGTGTACAATACTGTTTATTGTTTAAGACTGTTTAAGTTGGCGTTAAACACCCTTGTAAATACTTAATGTATCACACGTGATAATTATAATGCAAACAACGAGTGCAATACGACGGTATCACAACTACAGGCAGTTCCAAATCAAAATGTACATAGTCCGCGAGTCCCTCGATTTATGTTTAGTTTTACCAACGTTGTTAATAAGTTGAGTGATGTTGAACATGCGTTTTACTAATTGAGTTTTGCTTTTTGAGTTAGTGTGAATTGGCAGGTTGAATGAAAACTGTGCAGAGTATAAAAAGGCAGTATACCTATGACATCTGTGAATATAGCGGTATATAAAATATGGTGGCATTGGTTATTGTTAGTGTAATAAACTTTGTGAAAATTGGTTTGACACTGTCTTCTCTACGAACCGACAAGTAGGTATATCGGTGGTTATTTCTGTTCGAGGGATACCATAGAAACGCCAACCGAACGTGTAACATAATCAGTCAAGTTAGATACGAGCCGGATCAGTGGTAACTGAAGAACAAGCTGCACCAATAGTAGTAGAACAAGCGACATCAGTAGTAGCCAAAGACCAAGCAACATCAGTAGTAGCCAAAGAGCAAGCAATATCAGTAGTAGCAAAAAACAAGCGGTATCAGTAGTAGCAGAAGAACAAGCAACATCAGTGGTAGCAAAAGTACAGGCAACATCAGTATTAACAAAAGTACAGGCAACATCAGTAGTAGCAAAAGAGCAAGCAACATCAGTAGTAGCAAAAGAACAAACAACATAAGTGGTAGCAAAGGAACAAGCAACACCAGTAGTAGCAAAAGAACAAGCAACATCAGTAGTAGCAAAAGAACAAACAACATAAGTGGTAGCAGAAGAACAAGCAACACCAGTAGTAGCAAAAGAACAAGCAACATCAATAGTAGCAAAAGAACAAGCAATATCAGTAGTAGCAAAAGAACAAGCAACATCAGTAGTAGCAAAAGAACAAACAACATAAGTGGTAGCAGAAGAACAAGCAACACCAGTAGTAGCAAAAGTACAGGCAACATCAGTAGTAGCAAAAGTACAGGCAACATCAGTAGTAGCAAAAGTACTGGCAACATCAGTCATACCAAGCGAAAAGCCAACATCAGTAGCAGCAGAATAACAAGGAGTAACAGTAGAAGAAGAACAAGCCACGCCATTAATAGCAAACGAACTAGCCGTCTACCAGTCCAAGAAATGTCTTGAATATCAACTGCCTCCTCGGTGTCTTGTTTCCTACAATTCTAGTCTCTAACGATATGTGTATCATATATTGTTAATATGTACATTCTGTTGGTGGAGGTAAATGTCGACATGTTGTACAAAACAAACATAAACTGGTAGGCCTACCAAAAAGCCTGCTTCCGAAAGATGGCGACACTGCAAATGTACACGCCATTACGAGGAATAGGCATTGCACGTCTGACACCTACTGAGAATTACCGATGTATGTAATAGGCATGTGGTCGTGCATTTTAGAATATGTTCGTTTTCATCTCAAAAGTGACCCATAATGTTTTGTTCACAAAATGAGTTCAAGCGACCTTTGACAAGATTTAACAAGATTGTCACCAAAAGCAAAACTCTGGATGACAAGTGGACCACGAGGCCATTAGCTATATCGAGATTCCAAAACATTTTCATTCACCTGCTACTATATATTTCATTCACCTATTACTTTCTATAAATTTTCTTTTAAAACATCTGATCTGCAGTGTTTTTGTCTACGTACACAGGAATGAACTATGACTTCACCCACCTTTGCTGTCATATTGAAAATCTTATGTATTAACTAATTTCCCTCTGCTCAGCTTAAAGGAGCCTTTAACATATTGTTTAATGGTTGCATACACGAGTATTTAAATCCATAGTAAGCAAGTAACATCCTCTGAAAACACCAACTATCCCTATTTACACTGCCTCCACTGAATTACATTAAAACACTGCCGTTAGTTACGTTTTTATACAAAATTACTATAACTTTGCCAGCTACTACTTTGTGGACGTAACGTATGTAATATGGCCTCGTTACATCATAGTTCAACATATCTTAACGATAGTTTGGTTCACCAAATTTACCACGCTAATCTGCACAACATTTCCAGCAAAATGTATTTATTAAGTGTTCCTAGGTTGTACAATTAAACATTTGTATAACAAAATATGGAAAAGAAACAAACACATAACAATTACTTACATCCTGCGCAAACATCGTGCATGCTTTGGTAACAGAACAAAGCTACGCCATGTTCTGCCACCAAATCAGGCCAGACTGTGTTCCCAAAGGGAACAGAGTGGTTACCTTATGATAATTTTCCAGTCCACGCCGAACGTGTATTGTTGTAGCGTAGCCATCACGAAACAGGCCGAGTCGGATGTCTCAATATATACACAGCAACAGAATTGCACGGATTTCCATGCAGTTCACTAATTACTTGTATAAAACAATGTCACTGCCTACAGATCGCGTCCCACAGCTGCGTGCGATGCCCATGATCACAGTTTCAGTGTAACGTATTCAGGCGACGTTATCACAAATGTCAGGTCCCATTCGAAGTTGAAGGGAACATTAAAAATATCATTATATACATCGCAAGTGAAACCGGATGGGAATTAGGCACACCGTCGGCTTTACTCACTTGAACGACATAAATACTTTAACTGAGCTAAAATAGTCACAACGATGCGCCGTCTGTCTTTCTCTCACTCTCTGTTCATGTTATGCTTCTGGTGAAACTTTCTTGTATACCGGTCCATGACCCTGTATCTCGTGAGTGAAGGTCTCAACGAACGTGTTACGTTATTATGCTCTATATCGTATATACAGCTGTACTTATGTATATCAGTGCAGTATTTACAAGTACAAAGGCAAATTAAACAGCAGATTACAGGACGATCTACCTTGGCGAAAATATTACTTGTGGCAGAAGTGTGTCCAATACTCCAGTATGTATATATATATATATATATATATATATATATATATACATACATACATACATACATACATACATACATACATACATACATACATACATACATACATACATACATACATACATACATACATACATACATACATACATACATACATACATACATACATATATATATATATATATATATATATATATATATATATGTATGTATATTAGATTTGTTAGCGAAAATACGTACTATCTAAAATCTCGAGATGGCGTGCTGAATATGTACCATCACGTCGGCACAGCTGTTCTCTGCAATTCCCCTCTCTCCCACAGAAAAGCCTTTTATCCTCCCACCTTCTGTGGAAAAGCTCCATGCAGTCTGTGTTGTAGACCAATCGGCGGGGGCCAATATAGTTGATGCCGCAATTTGCGTTCGTGGAATGTTGGGGTGAATCCACAAAGGGCCCCGACTGTTGGGGTGAATCCACAAAGGGTCCCGACTGTTGGGAGTCCTCGGCCCACCGGTGTACGGAGGTCCTCAGCAGCCAGAGTGCATCAGTCAGACCGGCCACTGACGGCAGAGTTCTGGTTAGCGCACCCGACGTACCACAACTGAAATGTAAAACATATTTTGTATTTCACGAACTTCCATTATTTATTATTTTGCATAGCCATTCAACACGTTCAATACTTTCAGAATATTAAATTATAATAATTAAGTTGTGAAATGTTTTCAAACATTTAGTTTTATGTTACAAATGAAGTGTAGCTTTGCTACAATCTTTCACTCAGCTGTAATATATCCTGTTATCGTTCACCTAATACCTCTATGTTATTGGTTTTCGTTATTGGTATTGTAATTAAGATACAGCTACACACGCACCACGCACACTGATCCAACATAACAACAAAGCACAGGACAGCTAAATGGGGAGGGAGCAGGCATACAAAGATGACAACAAAGCACAGGACAGCTAAATGGGGAGGGAGCAGGCATACAAAGATGACAACAAAGCACAGGACAGCTAAATGGGGAGGGAGCATACAAACTAAATACAAACTAAATACAAACTAAATGGGGAGGGAGCAGGCATACAAAGATGGCAACTGCTCGAAAATACTCTAGCCACATTTATATGTGGCTAACATAGAGTTATGAACTCAAATGGAAGAAGAAGAAGACAACTGTATCATGCAAGCTGTATCGATCGTTCGAGGCATCATTTAATTCGAACTTTGTGGAATTTTGGCAAAAGTGTTTTTTCCAGTAAATACCCCGAAGCCAAATATAGACAGAAGCAATTCTCCCCCGACTGCTGAAGTATAACTATAGAGGTCAGGCCACAGTTAGGTTTCCGGAATTGAATGTAGTTCCTAAAAATACGCAATTTAGCCCATTTCGGTTATTTTATTTGCCAAGAAGCAACTGTATTCAGCCAGTAAGGTTGGAATATTCGACATGTCGCACCTTTGGCGGCGAGATGTTATAGTATGAAGCGGATTCGAAGAAGCGTAGATATTTTGGTGGTGACATTCCTGAAACACCAGTAGGTGTACCAGTATTTGGCAAAACTGCTAATTTTGAGGGTAGGCGCGTTTGCGACATGAATAAAAGAGCTGGAGGTATGTGATTTGGACGACACTGTTTCAGAATATCAGTGACATAGAGGCGGTGGTTGTTACTTTTTTTTGAAGGTCCAGTTTCTTGTAATCAGACAACACGTTAAGATGGCCATCGATGGGAAAATGCACTGTGACCTGTCCCTATAGTCACAAGCCAGGTTAGTGGAATGTATAGCCAGTCTGTCCGTCTAAACGTTACGATTCATTGCATATAACAGGATGCAAATAGTCGTATCGTGCAAATAACTCCTAGTTAGCGTTAGTATCATCTCTTAATTCTAGTCAGTATGTTGTTTCTCACTGCACACAGGACACTAAGTCTTCTGACAGCTTCACTCTCGGTCCCACGCCCGATGCCTGGCGCGTATGTGAGTCCGGAACAGCTATCGTGTTGGACCGACACACTTGTATAAACACAGTTGATCACTACACACGCTCAATATACAGTTCCCAGTTCCCAGTGTGACATACGAATCGTTTTGAACACGAATCGTCCTGCATCTTTTATACTGCATATAGGAGTGGTGATTAGATTGCACTAGACATCTCAATCTAGCTATCTAAGTGTCCATTTTTACATATATACACAAACACGACGAATGGGATATTCTCCCTCCTTGGGCATACCTGTCCTGTTTCTCAAAGACGTGCACGATGAACTTGCGTGTTGTTGGTAAGTGAATAACTTGTCTGATCTATGAACGAATCTTTTTCTCTCAATTTCTACTGGTTAAACAAAATGTTCTGTGCCAAATCAGATTATTTATCATGTTTTTGGCATCAACCGTGAGGGTGGACCTATTCTGTCAATATGCCGAGACACCGTAACGTATTTCTTTGTTAATTTTCACGGAAGCAAGTTCCCCAAAAGGCCTTTTTGGTGATTAGAAAGGGCACAACTTTCAAAAAGTAAAGGCACGTATCGGAGCCCCCCCCCACACACACAAACACACACAAAAACACACACACACACACACACACACACACACACACACACACACACACACACACACACACACACACACACACACACACACACACACACACACACACACACACACGCCGCTCAAAATCGGCACCCTTATGAGCTGTGATCAGAAAATAAATAATGTTTTGTGGGGAAAGTACATCGATGATTGACACTAAGAGAAACATTTGATATTCCATCCCCAATCAAACCGGTGTCGCATAGTGTCGAAAAATCGATGTTTTGAGGTGGCGCTTAGCTGACACTGTTGCGTTTGAAGACAGGATATTATGATACGAACGTAGAGTAACGGTCAACGTTGAGTTAACCGCAATTCACCAGTGCAAACCGCCGCGGGGCAGCTGACCTTCCATCAACACGACATACCTCCACGGGTGATTGGACATCGAAAGTCAATGACGTCATACGTACCGGGACTACCGCTGGTCACACATGCAGTACGTGATCATTAGACTGATTCCGACCAGACCAACGATGACGCTGTAGACACTTGCTTGTATAGGTCCGTCGTCTGCCACCACTACAACACACGGAGACCAGCAGAGTAAAGGCCCGTTCACACGAGCGATTAGTTGTCCGATTGATCGGGCGCACTTTGTCGCCCAACCAATTAGACGAATCGTTTCTTGTTGTTTTCAAGAAATGATGCGTCCAATTGTTTTAGCGACAATGTGTCGCCCGATCAATTGGACAACTAATCGCTCGTGTGAACGGGTCTTAAGAGGAGACCCAAGTTGGCACGTGTTATGAAGATGTTTATAGAATGCGTTTTAGTGAAGATTAATGAAGATATAAAACCAGAAAGCATAAATTGCATTAGTTAAAGAACAACAGTTGTGCATTGGGGAGAGGCGTTGGCCATGGCCTTTGGCTTTGGGAAATAAATTTCTCCGCGAATAACTGGTTGCGCCACTACACGGTAGCATTGCAAACTAATTGGGTGACACAGCTTGCCCCTTCCCCTGGCCCCCTCCGAGATCCTAAATACGCCACTGAAGAGCAATGTAAATTGAACAAGGGTTCGTTCTCACAGAGAACGGTACATGATTGGAACAACATAGGTTGGATAGGTAATTGGATGCAAAGTTTTAATTAAAAACATAATTGACATATCTCTGAAAGGGTGGGCCACATATAGATTAAAACTGTGGAATGTATGTAAGTCAATGTCCACGTGCCATATTGTTGTTACAGATGGTCCTTCTGTTCCCACCGTATCTTGTCGATGACGTAGATATGGTTTGTTTGTTTTTGTTTGTGCGTGCGTGCGAGCGAGCGTGCGTGCGTGCGTGAGAACTGATGTGTGTTCGTGTGTGTGTGTGTGTGTGTGTGTGTGTGTGTGTGTGTGTGTGTGTGTGTGTGTGTGTGTGTGTGTGTGTGTGTGTGTGTGTGTGTGTGTGTGTGTGTGTGTGTGTGTGTGTGTGTGTGTGTGTGTGTGTGTGTGTGTGTGTGTGTGTGTGTGTGCGCACACGAGTGTGTGCCTTTGTCAATGCTGTCGTTGTCTCGTAATTGTCAGTGGAATGCTTTTTACACAAGAAGACAACTATGTCGTGCTTAAAAGCTGGTTATTCAATGGCATTTTTCACATAATCGGTTATAACCAGCCGCTTATCGCCTCCGTGGATCTGACGAGGTGCCCGAGGACATAACGTTAGGCAGCCGAGAAAACAGTCGGCCATTGAAGCATTCAACATACGTTGTCACAACGAGATGTATAGCTTGCGTTGAGCAATGTGCAGCTGGTGTACTCTGTGGTTAACAGATTTAAATTGATATTCCACCGACCCCTCTTTATAACTAAATCACCAATGCTCAGCCGATCGCCGTTTACAACTAAATCATTAAGTGTGCAGCTGTTATCGATGTAATCTGGTACAGCATTGTGCATGTGGTAATTATCTCGAGGAGGAACAAAGTCAGATAAACCCACTTAGAGATGACTAAGTCTGTGCGGTACATCGTGGCCGACGCAGCGACAAGGCAGATAGACACAGGTCTTCTGTTACACGTTGGATGTACATGACCCGTGTTATCGTCTAGCAGATACCCACAACAAGCCTATTATCCCACCATACACTGCAGGTATCAAATATTCGTCGTACACGTCTTATCTGCCTTACAGCATTGTTTGCTCGGACGATCACGATAACGTTTTTGCAATCGACCTTTTTGTGGCGGTTTTACATCGCGTTGCGAAACACGCGTGCCGCAACAAAAATAATTGGATGTTTGTGTTAATAGCATAGCTGTATAGGTATATTTATTACGGGAATATTACAAACACAACCCAACTTTCAATAACATGCTAAACTTAATGAGAAGCGACATTCCCATAGTTTAAGTGACCGAGTGTGATCTTGTTCCGATACAATTACGTAACATACAGTGAACAAGTTCCATGCTAGAATTTGCAAGAAGAAACATAAATCACATCCACCTATCTGACAAAGATTGACGAGAAGTCGAGATCACATTGAAACAGCATATCATAATAAGTGGACATTTAATCAAACAGGCCACTCCTTTTTTATTATCTGGTATCAAGTATGCAGAACCAAGAGTCCGTATGTACACAATTGGTCATAAACCTCGAGAGGTGACAACGACACTCGAGACGTCGCGTGTTCTATATACGTGACACTTCATTCCACGGCGTGAACACCACTGTAAGGACACCAGTCGGTGAATCGGTTAGCAGGTCATCAGATGTCGAGGACATTGCAACCAAGTGTTCTACTAAATTGTAGTATGCCAATAACATAAGATAATGTACTGACTAATTACTGCCTTTGGTTGTTCAGTTCTGTAAAGTTCCTGAATTGCAGAAAAAAAACCAACCAGCTATGTTTTTATTGTTGTCTTGGCACTGTAAAATGTGGATTTAAATTGTATGTGGCGAAAAGCACTCTTGAAAGGACGTGTCAATAACACGAACACCAAATAAGCTTAGTTGGTCCTCCACACCTTTAGCTGCGGTCATGATTCTTAACTTTACAACTGTTTCAAATACGCTAGAATTGTGCCGGTGTTTTTCGTATGATATATATAAACATTTCGCGGCACAGAGGCGTCATAATCAGGACGCCACGAACCTCGGCGGAGTGTGTTCTATTTCTGCCTCGTCAAACACTCAACCCTGTCCCGACGTTTGGTGGATGGAAAACAGGACGGGCTACCGCTGACCGAGCTGTAGGCCTACACCTGCTGCAAAGGTTACAGACGGTTGCCGCGTCTGGCAGACGGTTTATTAGCCACACATACACACGTCACACCGAGCCTGTTTCTCTGCTTTGATGCAGTAGTGCATTACTACATTTATCGCGCCTACTTTTTGCTGCATCAGAAAAAGCCGCACATTTATCTACAAGTATTCGACGCACCTTAATCAGTTCGCGCGATACCCGACCCTTCTTGCTAGGCGGGCGCTGGTGACAGACGGAGCAGAAACAACGTAGGTCAGTTGGTGTGCTTTCCCTGGGGCTGGCGTCAAAAATTGCCTGGGCAAAAAGTTCGTTATCAGCCGCTAGCTGCAAAAACAACCCGAGCACCTGTTGCCTGCTTGCCGAGCTCTGGCTGCCGCCATTATACCGGAGACAACAGACGACATTTATAAAATGCGCACCAATTACCGGAAGTGTGGACTTATTAAAATACCACCGTTACGTCTCCTGTTGTTTGCGACGAAACATGCGTGTGATGTGTTTAAACAGGCACGCACGTTATATGTATAACAAGCATATTTTTGTGTGAATGCAAATGTATGTTCGTTCAAACTCACATATGTATTAGCGGTTTCGTGGTTTTGTACGTACGAGGCATGTTCTAGTACACGTCGTATCACAAGCGCCGGCGGCCACAGTTTTGGCCGGCCAAGTGCATTGAGCCAGACGGCCAACGCGTCATCTAGATTATCTGGCCAGGCACAAACGCCAATGATGTCATCGCCAGACTGATCACAACTACGATTGACCACATACATTCCGCCTTATGTGTGGTAGACGGCCAACGCGTCATCTAGATTATCTGGCCGGGCACAAACGCCAATGATGTCATCGCCAGACTGATCACAACTACGATTGACCACATACATTCCGCCTTATGTGTGGTAGGCACAAATACCGACTCATTTACCTGACATAAAGCTACGCCTCAGGCACAATGAGACGTCATAAGCACTTAGCAGGCATGTTCATGATCGCGTCTTGTGCACATTGGAATTTCACGAGCTGCCCTTCGGACACGTTTAGATGTCATGACTTCCAAATCGGACACATTTACCTGTCGTTAGTTGTTGCATGGACACATTTATATGGTACGAGCATATGACTATGACTGGAGCATGTAACAACGTGTGGCAATGAAGACTTGTTCTGTCGACATGAAGCTAGTCAACACCACGTTCGTATGGTGGCCGAGAAGGGCCATTGCTATTGTGTACTCAATTTGGGAACGCGATAAAGCGATGACGCCATGCGATGTGGTGATAGCGCGATGCGACGGGGCAATGCGACATCGCGTCATCGCATCATGCCACCGATCCACCGCTTTGCCAAAATATAGTACACAATAGCGATGGCCCTTCTAAGGCATTAAACACTCGTCACAACATATAGCGTCATATGAAAGTCGACCCTAAAAGAATGTACTGACCTGGGCCTGGTGCTACAGTCGTCGATGACAGCAACGGCGACCGTGGACGCCGTGTTGTGCTTCTTGGAAATAAAACTATCCATTTTGGCGACGTCGTCGTAGTTGTTGTTGTTGTTGTTGTTGGTACTGTAGTAGTAGTAGTAGTAGTAGTAGTTGTCGACGTCGTTGTCGTCGTTGATGGTATTGTTGTTGTTGTTGTTGTTGGGGTAGTTGTAGTCGTGGTACTAGGTGTTGTCGTGGTAGTAGGAGTAGTCGTTGTTGTTGTTGGTGGAGGTGTAGTTGTAGTCGTTGTTGTGGTGGTGGTAGTTGTAGGCGGTGGTATTGTCGTTGTTGTTGTAGTTGTTGTTGAAGTAGTAGTCGGAATACAGTCGTACACTGCTGTTATTCCATCGTGACACGGTGGTTCCGTGTCCGCAGTGAACAACGACGATAGACCGTTACCCTCCAGCGCTTCCGGACCTGCGCAAACGAAACCGTCGAAGACTATTGTTCTCTGGGCGTGGGCCATTGTCTGCAGCCAGGACACGCGACAGTCGCACGTCACCTTGTTGTTGGCCAGTGAAACCTCCGACAGAATTGGCGCAGTCTCGTTCAGAAACCCGCATTCCATTGTGCCAACTGCATTCGAATAGAACACCAACTTCTTGATGCGACTCGGCAAGAATCCGGACGGAAGTGAAGTGATGGTCATGCGCAGCATGTGAAACGTGTCGACATCGTGCATGTGACTGAACACTTCCGGTTCCGCTTCGTCGATCGTGGTCGCGTACATCGCGAATCTAGTCACGTGACTGACGTCGGCGAACGCCATTTTCTTGAGCAGCGCCACCTGCAGGCTGTAAAATCTGACACTGACGGCATATCGGATGCCGATGAACCGACTTCCAAGGGAGTCGATAGTCGATGCGCTGAAGTCAAAGTTGTTGATGTGACGGAAGTCTGAGAAGGCGTGGGAACGGATGTGGCCGGCCGTCCAGTAGCTGAAGCCGACCGACGATATATTCCGGAAGTTGGTGAACGCGTGCGAGTCGACATGCGCCACACGCAGCGAGATCACCTGGGAACAGATCATTACTTTACTTTCTAGTTGATGACGACAAATGACGGGGAGCATATCCCATGTTGATTTCTAGTTGATGACGACACATGACGGGGAGCATATTCCATGTTGATTTCTAATTGATGACGACAAATGACGGGGAGCATATTCCATGTTGATTTCTAGTTGATGACGACAGATGACGGGGAGCATATTCCATGTTGATTTCTAGTTGATGACGACAGATGACGGGGAGCATATTCTATGTTGATTTCTAGTTGATGACGGCACATGACGGGGAGCATATTCCATGTTGATTTCTAGATGATGACGACACATCACAGGGAACATATTCCATGTTGATTTCTAGTCGATGACGACAAATGACGGGGAGCATATTCCATGTTGATTTCTAGTTGATGATGACAGATGACGGGGAGCATATCCCATGTTGATTTCTAGTTGATGACGACAAATGACGGGGAGCATATTCCATGTTGATTTCTAGATGATGACGACATATGACGGGGAGCATATTCCATGTTGATTTCTAGATGATGACGACACATGACGGGGAGCATATTCCATGTTGATTTGCTCGAACATTTAAAATACAAGAGTTGACGAAAAGAACACGTGACAAAGCAACAATTAAAGTGCACAGTTTTATTAAAACCGATTTGTAATTTTGCGCACATGATGGAAAATCAGCAGTGAACTGTACACGCCTAGAACTGGTTTTTTTTCTTCTAAGAAAATGACTACGACGAATTTTAAAGATACACTGACCAAAGAAAGTGTCAAATGAAGGCCAATACAACCGCACGTGTATGTCACAAGAAATCAAGATGAGTCGATGGAGGT